>CALNXK010000328.1:0-130000 GCA_942486035.1 Porites lobata
TGTCACTGCTGTCACCAGTGTCACTGTTGTCATTATTCTCACTGTAGTCACCGTTGTCACCCTTCTCACTATTGTCACCGTTGTCACTGTTGTCAACGTTGTCACTGTTGTCACCGTTGTCACTGTTGTCGCCGTTGTCACTGCTGTCACCATTGTCACAGTTGTCACCGTTCTGACTGTTGTCACCGTTGTCACTGTTCTGACTTTTGTCACTGTCGTCACGGTTGTCACTGTTGTCACCGTTGTCACCGTTGCATGTCACTTTTGTCACCGTTGTCACTTATGTCACCGGTTTAACTCTTTTCACTGTTCTCATTGTTTTCACTTTTCTCACTGTTTTCACCTTTGTCACCGTTGTGACTCAGTTGTCACTGGCTTCACCATTGTCAGTGTTGGCACCGTTGTCACTGTTGTCACTGTTGTCACCGCTGTCACAGTTGTCACCTTTTTCACTGTTGTCTCCGTTGTCATTGTTGTCACTGTTGTCACGGGTGTCACGGTTGTCACTGTTGTCGCGGTTGTGACGGTTGTCAGCATTGTGACTGTTGTGATCGCATTTACCATTGTCACCGTTGTCACCGTTGTAACGGTTTTCACGGTTGTCACTAATGTCACTGTTGTCGCCCTTTTCACTGTTGTCACTATTGTCACTGTTGTCACGCTTGTCACGGTTGTCACTGTTGTCACCATTGTCACCATTGTCACCGTTGTCACCATTGTCACTGTTGTCACTGTTGTCACAGTTGTCACTGTTGTCACTATTGTCAACATTGTGACCATTCTCACCGTTGTCACTGTTGTCATCGTTGTCACGGTTGTCACCATTGCCAGTGTTGTCACTGTTGTCACGGTTGTCACTGTTGTAACCCTTGTCACCGTTGTCACTATTGTCACCGTTGTCACTGTTGTCACCATTGTCACTGTTGTTACCGTTGTCACGGTTGTCACGGTTGACACTGTTGTGACCATTGTCACTGTTGTCATCATTGTCACTGTTGTCATCTATGTAACCGCTGTCACTGTTGTCGCTTTTGTCACCATTGTCACTATTGTCACTGTTGTCACGGTTGTCACAGTTTTTACTGTTGTCACCATTGTCACTGTTGTCACTGTTGTAACCGTTGTCACCGTTGTCACCCTTGTCACTGTTGTCACCGTTGTCATCGTTGTCACCGCTGTCAGTTTTGTCACCTTTGTCATTGTTGTCCAGTTTGTCACTGTTGGCGCCCTTGTCACCGTTGTCACTATTGTCAATGTTGTCACGCTTGTCACGGTTGTCACTCTTGTCACGACTGTTGTTACCATTGTCACTGTTGTCGGTGATGTGACTTTTGTAACCGTTGTCACTGTTGTCACCGTTGTCACCGTTGTCATTGTTTTTACCGTTGTCACTGTTGTCAGGGTTGTCACGGTTGTCACCGTTGTCAATAATGTCACCGTTTTCACCGTTGTAAGAGCTGTAACTGTTGTCACTGTTGTCACCGTTGTCACTGTTATTACCCTTGTCACTGTTGTCACCGTTGTCACTGTTATTACCCTTGTCACTGTTGTCACCGTTGTCACTGTTGTCACTGTTGTCACTGTTGTCACCGTTGTCACTGTTGTCACCGTTGTCACTGTTGTCACCGTTGTCACTGTTAAACTTTTTGTCACTGTTGTTCATTATCAGCACTGTTGTCACTGTTGTCACCGTTGTCACCGTTGTCACTTTTGTCACCATTGTCACTGTTGTCACCTGTTTCATTCTTTTCACCATTCTCACTGTTGTCACTTTTCTCACTGTTTTCACCTTTGTCACCGTTGTCACTGCTGTCACTGATCTCACCTTTGTCACTGTTGTTGCTGTTGTCACTCTTTTTAATGTTGTCACTGTCGTCACTGTTGTCACCTGTTGTCACTGTTGTCACCGTTGTCACTGTTTTCACTGTTGTCACTGTTGTCACTGTAGTCACCGTTGTCACTGTTGTCACTGTTGTGTCCGTTGTCACTGTTGTGTTAACCATTGTCACCGTCACTATTATCTGTTGTCACCGTTGTCACTGTTGTCACTGTTGTTCCTTTGTCACTGTTGTCACTGTTGTCACTGTTGTGACCGTTGTCACAGTTGTCACAGTTGTCACCATTGTCACTGTTGTCACCGTTGTCACTGTTGTCACTGTTGGCACTGTTGTCACTGTTGTCACTGTTGTCACTGTTGTCAACATTGTCACCATTCTCACCGTTGTCACTGTTGTCACTGTTGTCACTGTTGTCACTGTTGTCACTGTTGTCACCATTGTCTGTTGTGTTGTCACTGTTGTCACGGTTGTCACTGTTGTCACCCTTGTCACTGTTGTCACTGTTGTCACCCGTTGTCACTGTTGTCACCATTGTCACTGTTGTTACCGTTGTCACGGTTGTCACTGTTGTCACTGTTGTCACCATTGTCACTGTTGTCACTGTTGTCACTGTTGTCATCTTTGTCACTGTTGTCACTGTTGTCACCGTTGTCACCGTTGTCACTGTGTTGTCTGTTGTCACTGTTGTCAGGTTGTCACTGTTGTCACTGTTGTCACTGTTGTCACCATTGTCACCGTTGTCACTGTTGCACTATTGTCACCGTTTTCCCCGTTGTCGCTGTTGTCACGGTTGTCACTAATGTCACTGTTGTGACAGTTGCCACCATTGTCACCGTTGTCACTATTGTCACTGTTGTCACTGTTGTCATTGTTGTCACTCTTGTCGCTGTTATCGCTGTTGTAACTGTTGTCACTGTTCTCACGGTTGTCACTGTTTTGTCACTTTTGTCACTGTTGTCTTTGTTGTCACTGTTTTCACCCGTTGTCACTGTTGTCACTGTTGTCACTGTTTTTCACCATTGTCACTGTTTCTCACTGTTGTCACTGTTGTCGGGTTGTCCCATTGTCACTGTTGTCACCGTTGTCACTGTTCTCACTGTTGTCACTGTTGTCACTGTTGTCACTGTTGTCACCATTTTCACTGTTGTCACCATTGTCACTGTTGTCACCGTTGTCACTGTTGTCACTGTTGTTGCTCACTTTTGTCGTTGTTGTTTTTTTCACTGTTGTCACAGTTGTCACTGTTGTCACCTGTTTTCACTGTTGTCACCGTTGTTACTCTTGTCACTGTTGTCACTGTTTTCACTTTTGTCACTGTTGACAAGGTTGTCACTGTTGTCACTTTTGTCACTGTTGTCACTGTTGTCACTGTTTTCACTGCTGTCACAGTTGTCACTGTTGTCACGGTTGCCACTGTTGTCACTGTTGTAACGGTTGTCACTGTTTTCCCTTTTGTGAGCGCTGTCACTTGCTTCACTGTTGTCACCGTTGTCACTGTTGTCACCGCTGTCACTGTTGTCACTGTTTTAACCGTTGTCACTGTTCTCAGTAGTGTCACCGTTGACGCGGTTGTCACTGTTGTCATCGTTGTCACTGTTGTCATGGTTGTCACTCTTGTCACTGTTGTTACCGTTGTCACTCTTGTCACTGTTGTCACTTGTCACTGTTGTCACCGTTGTCACCATTGTCACCCGTTGTCACTGTTGTCATGGGGTTGTCACTGTTGTCACCGTTGTCACTGTTGTCACTTGTGTCACCTTTGTCACTGTATTCACTGTTGTCACTGTTGTCACGGTTGTCACTGTTGTCACCGTTGTCACTGTTGTCACCATTGTCACTGTTGTCACTATTGTCACGGTTGTCACTGTTGTCACCATTGTCACTGTTGTCACCGTTGTCACTGTTGTCACTGTTGTCACTGTTGTCACTGTTGTCACCGTTGTCACTGTTGTCACTGTTGTCACTGTTGTCACTGTTGTCACTGTTGTCACCGTTGTCACTGTTGTCACCATTGTCACTGTTGTCACTGTTGTCACTGTTGTCACTGTTGTCACTGTTGTCACTGTTGTCAGTGTTGTCACTCTTGTCACCGTTATCACTGTTGTGAGTATGTTGTCACTGTTGTCACTTTTGTCGCTGTTGTCACTGTTGTCACTGTTGTCACCGTTGTAAGTGTTGTCACTGCTGTTACTGTTGACACCGTTGTTACTGTTGTCACCGTTGTTACTGTTGTCACGGTTGTCACAGTTGTCAGCGTTGTCACTGTTGTCATGGTTGTCACCCTTCTCACCGTAGTCACTGTTCTAACTATTGTCACTGTTGTCACTGTTGTCACGGTTGTAACGGTTGTCACTGTGGTTACCATTGTCACTGTTGTAACCGTTGTCACTGTTGTCAGGGATTGTCACCGTTGCCATTGTTGTCACTGTTGTCACTGTTTTTACCGTTGTCACTAGTGTCATGGTTGTTACAGTTGTCACCGTTGTCACTAATGTCACCGTTTTTACCATTGTCACCGCTGTCACTGTTGTCACCGTTGTCACTGTTATTACCCTTGTCACTGTTTTCACCGTTGTCACTGTTCTCACTGTTGTCACTGTTGTCACCATTGTCACTGTTGTCACCATTGTCACCGTTATCACTGCTGTCACTGTTGTTGCCTTTGTCACCATTGTCACTATTGTCACTGTTGTCACCATTGTCACGGTTGTCACCGTTGTCACGGTTGTCACCGTTGTCACTGTTGTCACCGTTGTCACGGTTGTCACCATTGCCAGTGTTGTCACTGTTGTCACGGTTGTCACTGTAGTCACTGTTGTCACGGTTGTCACCCGTTGTCACTGTTGTCACTGTTGTCACTGTGTTGTCACTGTTGTCACTGTTGTCACTGTTGTCACTGTTGTCACCGTTGTCACTGTTGTCACTGTTTTCACTGTTGTCACTGTTGTCACTGTTGTCACCGTTGTCACTGTTGTCACTGTTGTTACTGTTGTCACCGTTGTCACTGTTGTCACCGTTGTCACTGTTGTCACCGTTGTCACTGTTGTCACTGTTGTCACTGTTGTCACCGTTGTCACCGTTGTCACTGTTGTCACCGTTGTCACTGTTGTCACCGTTGTCACTGTTGTCACTGTTGTCACCGTTGTCACTGTTGTCACTGTTGTCACGGTTGTCACAGTGTTTACTGTTGTCACCATTGTCACGGTTGTCACCGTTGTCACCGTTGTCACGGTTGTCACGGTTGTCACCGTTGTCACCGTTGTCACTGTTGTCACCGTTGTCACCGTTGTAACGGTTGTCACCATTGTCAGTGTTGTCACAGCATTCACTGTTGTCACGGTTGTCACGGTTGTCACATTGTCAGTGTTGTCACTGTTGTCACCCTTGTGACCGTTGTCACTATTGTCACCGTTGTCACTGTTGTCACAGTTGTCACGGTTGTCACCGTTGTCACTGTTGTCACAGTTGTCACGGTTGTCACCGTTGTCACTGTTGTCACAGTTGTCACGGTTGTCACCGTTGTCACTGTTGTCACCATTGTCACTGTTTTCACCGTTGTCACTGTTGTCACAGTTGTCACGGTTGTCACCGTTGTCACGGTTGTCACGGTTGTCACCATTGTCACCGTTGTCACTGTTGTCACCGTTGTCACCATTGTCACGGTTGTCACCATTGTCAGTGTTGTCAGTGTTGTCACGGTTGTCACGGTACTCACTGTTGTCATGGTTGTCACGGTTGTCACATTGTCAGTGTTGTCACTGTTGTCACCCTTGTGACCGTTTTCACTATTGTCACCGTTGTCACTGTTGTCACAGTTGTCACGGTTGTCACCGTTGTCACTGTTGTCACCATTGTCACTGTTGTCACCGTTGTCACTGTTGTCACGGTTGTCACGCTTGTCACGGTTGTCACTGTTGTCACTGTTGTCATCAGGTTGTCACCGTTGTCATCGTTGTAACCGTTGTCACCGTTGTCACCGTTGTCATCGTTGTCACCGCTGTCACTTTTGTCACCTTTGTCACTGGTGTCACTGTTGTTATAGATTGTCACCGTTGCCATTGTTGTCACTGTTTTTACCGTTGTCAATGTTGTCATGGTTGTTACAGTGGTCACCGTTGTCACTAATGTCACCGTTTTTACCATTGTCACCGCTGTCACTGTTGTCACTGTTGTCACCATTGTCACTGTTGTCACCATTGTCACTGTTGTCACCGTTGTCACTGTTGTCACCGTTGTCACTGTTGTCACCGTTGTCACTGTTGTCACTGTTGTCACTGTTGTCACTGTTGTCACCGTTGTCACTGTTGTCACTGTTGTCACTGTTGTCACCGTTGTCACTGTTGTCACCGTTGTCACCGTTGTCACCGTTGTCACTGTTTGTCACTGTTGTCACTGTTGTCACCGTTGTCACTGTTGTCACGTTGTCACTGTTGTCACCGTTGTCACTGTTGTCACCATTGTCACTGTTGTCACCGTTGTCACTGTTATTACCCTTGTCACTGTTGTCACCGTTGTCACTGTTGTCACTGTTGTCACCATTGTCACTGTTGTCACCGTTGTCAATGTTGTCACTGTTGTCACCCCTGTCACCATTGTCACTATTGTCACCGTTGTCACTGTTGTCACTGTTGTTCCTGTTGTCACGGCTGTCTTGGTTGTCACTGTTGTCACCATTGTCACTGTTGTTACCGTTGTCACTGTTGTCACGCTTGTCACTGTTGTCACCATTGTCACCGTTGTCACCGTTGTCACCGCTGTCACTGTTGTCACCGTTGTCACTGTTGTCACCGTTGTCACCGTTGTCACTGTTGTCACTGTTGTCACCTTTGTCACTGTTGTCACGGTTGTCACTCTTGTCGCCCTTGTCACCGTTGTCACTATTGTCAAAGCTGTCACGCTTGTCACGGTTGTCACTGTTGTCACCGTTGTAAGTGTTGTCACTACTGTCACTGTTGACACCGTTGTCACCATTGTCACCGTTATCACTGTTGTCACGGTTGTCACCGTTGTCAGTGTTCTCACTGTTGTCATGGTTGTCACCGTTGTCACTGTTCTCACCATTGTCACTGTTGTCACGGTTGTCACTGTTGTCGCCCTTGTCACCGTTGTCACTATCTTCAATGTTGTCACGCCTGTCACGGTTGTCACTGTTGTCACTATCTTCACTGTTGTTGTCACTGTTGTCACCGTTCATTTGTCACTGTTGTCACGGATGTCAGTGTTGTCACCGTTGTCACTGTTGTCACCATTGTCACGGTTGTCACCGGTTTAACCGTTTTCACTGTTGTCACTTTCGTCACGGTTGTCCCTGTTGTCACCATTGTGACTGTTGTCAGTCACGGTTGTCACCGTTATCACCGTTGTCACTGTTGTCACTGTTGTCACTGTTGTCACCGTTGTCACTGTTGTCACCGTTGTTACTGTTGTCACGGTTGTCACCGTTGTCACTGTTCTCACTATTGTCACTGTTGTCACTGTTGTCACGGTTGTCACGGTTGTCACTGTTGTCGCCCTTGTCACCGTTGTCACTATCTTCAATGTTGTCACGCTTGTCACGGTTGTCACTGTTGTCACGGATGTCACTGTTGTCACCGTTGTAAGTGTTGTCACTGCTGTTACTGTTGACACCGTTGTCACTGTTGTCACCGTTGTTACTGTTGTCACGGTTGTCACGGTTGTCAGTGTTGTCATGGTTTCACCCTAGTCACCGTTGTCACTGTTCTCACTATTGTCACTGTTGTCACGGTTGTAACGGTTGTCACTGTTGTCAGTGATGTCACTTTTGTAACCGTTGTCACTGTTGTCACTGTTGTCACGGATTGTCACCGTTGCCATTGTTGTCACTGTTGTCACTGTTGTCATGGTTGTTACAGTTGTCACCGTTGTCACTAATGTCACCGTTTTTACCATTGTCACCGCTGTCACTGTTGTCACCGTTGTCACTGTTATTACCCTTGTCACTGTTTTCACCGTTGTCACTGTTCTCAGCGTTGTCACTGTTGTCACTGTTGTCACCATTGTCACTGTTGTCACCGTTGTCACCGCTGTCACTGTTGTCGCCTTTGTCACCATTGTCACTATTGTCACTGTTGTCACGGTTGTCACAGTGTTTACTGTTGTCACCATTGTCACTGTTGTCACTGCTGTCACCGTTGTCACCCTTGTCACCGTTGTCACGGTTGTCACCATTGTCAATGTTGTCACTGTTGTCACCGTTGTCACCGTTGTCATTGTTGTCACCATTGTCACGGTTGTCACCATTGTCAGTGTTGTCAGTGTTGTCACGGTTGTCACGGTACTCACTGTTGTCATGGTTGTCACGGTTGTCACAGTTGTCACCCTTGTCACGGTTGTCACTGTTGTTATCATTGTCACTGTTGACACTGTTGTCACGGTTCTCACTGTTGTCACTGTTGTCACTGTTGTCAGCGTTGTCAATGTTGTCACTGTTGTCACCGTTGTCACTGTTGTTACCATTGTCACTGTTGTCACTGTTGTCGCGGTTGTCACTGTTGTCACTGTTGTCACCGTTATCACTGTTGTCACCATTGTCACTGTTGTCACCGTTGTTACTGTTGTCACTGTTTTTACCGTTCTCACTGTTGTCCCTGTTGTCACCGTTGTCACTAATGTCACCGTTTTTCACCATTGTCACAGCTGTGAATGTTGTCGCCGTTGTCACTGTTGTCACTGTTGTCACCGTTGTCACCGTTGTCACTGTTGTCACCGTTGTCACCGTTGTCACCATTGTCACTGTTTTTCCCGTTGTCACTGTTGTCACGGTTGTCACTGTCATCACCATTGTCACTGATGTCACTGTTGTCACCATTGCCAATAATGTCATTGTTTTCACCACTGTAACAGCTGTCACTGCTGTCACCAGTGTCACTGTTGTCATTATTCTCACTGTAGTCACCATTGTCACCGTTGTCACCCTTCTCACTATTGTCACAGTTGTCACTGTTGTCACCGTTGTCGCTGTTGTCACCGTTGTCACTGTTGTCGCCGTTGTCACTGCTGTTCTCACGGTTGTCACCGTTCTGACTGTTGTCACCGTTGTCACTGTTCTGACTGTTGTCACTGTCGTCACTGTTGTCACCGTTGTCACCGTTGTCACTTTTGTCACCGTTGTCACTTATGTCACCGGTTTAACTCTTTTCACTGTTCTCATTGTTTTCACTTTTCTCACTGTTTTCACCTTTGTCACTGTTGTGACTGTTGTCACTGGCTTCACCATTGTCAGTGTTGGCACCGTTGTTACCGTTGTCACTGTTGTCACCGCTGTCACTGTTGTCACCTTTGTCACTGTTGTCTCCGTTGTCACTGTTGTCACGGGTGTCACGGTTGTCACTGTTGTCGCGGTTGTGACGGTTGTGACGGTTGTCACCATTGTGACTTTTGTGATCGCATTTACCATTGTCACCGTTGTCACCGTTGTAACGGTTTTCACGGTTATCACTAATGTCACTGTTGTCACCCTTTTCACTGTTGTCACTATTGTCACTGTTGTCACGGTTGCCACGGTTGTCACTGTTGTCACCATTGTCACCATTGTCAGCGTTGTCACCATTGTCACTGTTGTCACTGTTGTCACTATTGTCACTTGTCACTATTGTCAACATTGTGACCATTCTCACCGCTGTCACTGTTGTCACCGTTGTCACGGTTGTCACCATTGTCAGTGTTGTCACTGTTGTCACGGTTGTCACTGTTGTCACCCTTGTCACCGTTGTCACTATTGTCACCGTTGTCACTGTTGTCACCATTGTCACTGTTGTTACCGTTGTCACGGTTGTCACGGTTGACACTGTTGTGACCATTGTCACTGTTGTCATCATTGTCACTGTTGTCATCTATGTAACCGCTGTCACTGGTGTCACCGTTGTCACCGCTGTCAGTGTTGTCACCTTTGTCACTGTTGTCCAGGTTGTCACTGTTGTCGCCCTTGTCACCGTTGTCACTATTGTCAATGTTGTCACGCTTGTCACGGTTGTCACCGTTGTCACTGTTGTCATTGTTTTCAGTGTTGTCACTGCTGTCACTGTTGACACCATTGTCACCGTTATCACTATTGTGACGGTTGTCACAGTTGTCACCGTTGTCAGTGTTGTCACTGTTGTCATGGTTGCCACCCTTGTCACCGTTGTCACTGTTCTCACTCTTTTGTAATCATTGTCTTTGTTGTCACTGGTTTCACAGATTGTCACGGTTGTCACTGTTGTCATCGTTTTCACCATTGTCACGGTTCTCACTGTGTTCAGCGTTGTCACCGTTGTCACTGTTGTAACGGTTCTCACCGTTGTCACCTATGGCACTGTTGTGACTGTTGTTACCATTGTCACTGTTGTCACGGTTGTGACCATTGTCAGTGTTGTCACTGTTGTTACTGCTTTTTCCGTTGTCACTGTTTTCATGGTTGTCACAGTTGTCACTAATGTCACCGTTTTCACCATTGTCACAGCTGTTACTGTTGTCATCGTTGTCACTGTTATTACCCTTTTTACTGTTGACAAGGTTGTCACTGTTGTCACTGTTGTCACGGTTGTCACTGTTGTCACGGTTGTGACTGTTGTCACTGCTGTCACTGTTGACAACGTTGTCACCGGTGTCACCGTTATCACTGTTGTCACGGTTGTCACTGTTGTCGTCCTTGTCACCGTTGTCACTATCTTCAATGTTGTCACGCTTGTCACGGTTGTCACTGTTGTCACGGATGTCACTGCTGTCACAGTTGTAAGTGTTGTCACCGCTGTTACTGTTGACACCGTTGTCACTGTTGTCACCGTTGTTACTGTTGTCATGGTTGTCACCGTTGTCACTGTTGTCACCGTTGTAAGCGTTGTCACTACTGTCACTGTTGACACCGTTGTCACCATTGTCACCGTTATCACTGTTGTCACGGTTGTCACCGTTGTCAGCGTTCTCACTGTTGTGATGGTTGTCACCCTTGTCACCATTGTCACTGTTCTCACGGTTGTCACGGTTGTCACTGTTGTCGCCCTTGTCCCGTTGTAACTATCTTCAATGTTGGCACGCTTGTCACGGTTGTCACTGTTGTCACCGTTGTCAGGTTGTTTGTTCACCGTTGTCACTGTTGTCACTGTTGTCACTGTTGTCACTGTTTTCACCATTGTCACTGTTGTCACCGTTGTTGTCACTGTTGTCACGATTGTCACTGTTGTCACTGCTGTCACGGTTGTCACCGTTGTCACTGTTGTCACCGTTGTCACGGTTGTCACTGTTGTCACCATTGTCACCATTGTCACTGTTGTCACCGTTGTCACTGTTGTCACCGTTGTCACGGTTGTCACGGTTGTCACCATTGTCAGTGTTGTCACTGTTTTCACGGTTGTCACTGTTGTCACTGTTGTTATCGTTGTCACTGTTGTCACCGTTGTCACCGTTCTCACCGTTGTCACTATTGTCACTGTTGTCACGGTTGTCACTGTTGTCACCCTTGTCACCGTTGTCACTGTTGTCACCATTGTCAGTGTTGTCACTGTTGTCACTGTTGTCACCGTTGTCACTGTTGTCACGGTTGTCACAGTTGTCACGCTTGTCACTGTTGTCACCATTGTCACTGTTGTCATCGTTGTCACTGTTGTCATTGTTGTCACCGTTGTCACTGTTGTCACTGTTGTCACTGTTGTCACTGTTGTCCAGGTTGTCACTGTTGTCACCTTGTCACCGTTGTCACTATTGTCAATGTTGTTTGTCACGGTTGTCACTGATGTTGTTACTTTTGTCACTTTTGTCACAGTTGTCACCGTTGTCACTGTTGTCATTGTTGTCACTGTTGTCACTATTGTCACAGTTGTCAGTTCTGTCATTGTTGTCACAGTTGTCACCGTTGTCACTGTTGTCACTGTTGTCACCATTTTCACTGTTTTTACTGTTGTCACTGTTGTCACTGTTGTCAATGTTGTCACCGTTGTCACTGTTGTCACAGTTTTCACGCTTGTCACTGTTGTCACCATTCTCACTGTTGTCACCGTTATCACTGTTGTCATCGTTGTCACCGTTGTCACTGTTTTCACCGTTGTCACAGTTGTCACGATTGTCACAGTTGTCACGCTTGTCACTGTTATCACCGTTGTCACTGTTGTCACGGTTGTCACAGTTGTCACGGTTGTCACTGTTGTCACCATTGTCACTGTTGTCACTGTTGTCACTGTTGTCACCGTTGTCACCGTTGTCACTGTTGTTGTCACTGTTGTCACCGTTGTCACTGTTGTCACTGTTGTCACTGTTGTCACCGTTGTCACTGTTGTCACTGTTGTCACCGTTGTCACTCTTTTCACTGTTGTCACCGTTGTCACTGTTGTCACTGTTGTCACTGTTGTCACTGTTGTCACTGTTGTCACTGTTGTCACTGTTGTCACTGTTGTCACTGTTGTCACCGTTGTCACTGTTGTCACTGTTGTCACCGTTGTCACTGTTGTCACCGTTGTCACTGTTGTCACCGTTGTCACCGTTGTCACTGTTGTCACCGTTGTCACCGTTGTCACCGTTGTCACTGTTGTCACTGTTGTCACTGTTGTCACTGTTGTCACCGTTGTCACTGTTGTCACTGTTGTCACTGTTGTCACTGTTGTCACTGTTGTCACTGTTGTCACTGTTGTCACCGTTGTCACCGTTGTCACTGTTGTCACCGTTGTCACTGTTGTCACTGTTGTCGTTGTCACTGTTGTCATCGTTGTCACCGTTGTCACTGTTGTCACTGTTGTCACTGTTGTCACTGTTGTGTCACCGTTGTCACGTTGTTGTCACTGTTGTCACTGTTGTCACCGTTGTCACCGTTGTCACTGTTGTCACTGTTGTCACTGTTGTCACTGTTGTCACTGTTGTCACCGTTGTCACTGTTGTCACTGTTGTCACTGTTGTCACTGTTGTCACGGTTGTCACTGTTGTCACTGTTGTCACTGTTGTCACTGTTGTCACCGTTGTCACCGTTGTCACTGTTGTCACCGTTGTCACTGTTGTCACCGTTGTCACTGTTGTCATCGTTGTCACCGTTGTCACTGTTGTCACTGTTGTCACTGTTGTCACCGTTGTCACTGTTGTCACTGTTGTCACTGTTGTCACTGTTGTCACTGTTGTCACAGTTGTCACCTTTGTCACTGTTGTCACTGTTGTCACTGTTGTCACTGTTGTCACTGTTGTCACAGTTGTCACCGTTGTCACTGTTGTCACTGTTTTCACTGTTGTCACTGTTGTCACCGTTGTCACTGTTGTCACTGTTGTCACTGTTGTCACCGTTGTCACTGTTGTCACTGTGTTGTCACTGTTGTCACTGTTGTCGCTGTTGTCACTGTTGTCACTTTTGTCACTGTTGTCACTGTTGTCACTTTTGTCACCGATGTCACCGTTGTGACTCTTTTCACTGTTGTAACCAATTTCACTGTTGTCCCTGTTGTCATGGTTCTCACTGTTGTCACCGTTGTCACTGTTGTCACTGTTGTTACCGTTGTCAGTGTTGTCACCGTTGTCGCTGTTGTCGGTTTTGTCACTGTTATCACCGTTGTCACCGTTGTCATTGTTGTCACTGCTGTCACCATTGTCACTTTTTTCACTCTTATCACTGTTGTCACTGTTGTCACTGTTTTCACCGTTGTCACTGTTGTCACTGTTGTCACTGTTGTCACTGTTGTCACTGTTGTCACCATTGTCACCGTTGTCACTTTTGTCACTATTGTCACTGTTGTCCCTTTTGTCACTGTTGTCACAGTTGTCACTGTTGTCACAGTTGTCATTGTTGTCACTTCTTTCACTGTTGTCACCATTGTCACTCTTGTCCCTGCTGTCACTGTTCTCACTGTTGTCACAGTTGTCACCGTTGTCACTGTTGTCACTGTTGTCACCGTTGTCACTGTTGTCACTGTTGTCACTGTTGTCACTGTTGTAACAGTTGTCGCCGTTGTCACTGTTGTCACCGTTGTCACTGTTGTCAGTGTTGTCATTGTTGTCATCGTTGTCACTGTTGTCACTGTTGTCACAGTTGTCTCCATTGTCACTGTTGTCACTGTTGTCACCGTTGTCACTGTTGAGACTCTTGGTACCTTTGTCGCCGTTTTCACTGCTGTCACTGTTGTCACCGTTGTCACTGTTTTCACTGTTTTCGCTGTTGTCGGTTGTCATCATTGTCATCATTGTCACCGTTGTCACCGTTGTCACCGTTGTCACCGTTGTCACTGTTGTCACCGTTGTCACCGTTGTCATTGTCCGCTTGTCACTGTTGTCACCTTTGTCACTGTTGTCCAGTTTGCCACTGTTGGCACCCTTGTCACCGTTGTTACTATTGTCACGCTTGTCACAGTTGTCACTCTTGTCACGGTTGTCACTGTTGTCACTGTTGTTACCATTGTCACTGTTGTCAGTGATGTCACTTTTGTAATCGTTTTGTTTGTTGTCACTACGGTCACGGATTGTCACGGTTGACTCTGTTGTCACTGTTTTTACCGTTGTCACTGTTCTCACTGTGTTCAGCGTTGTCACCGTTGTCACTGTTGTCACGGTTCTCACCGTTGTAACCTATGGCACTGTTGTGACTGATGTTACCATTGTTACTGTTGTCACGGTTGTCACAGTTGTCACTGTTGTCACTGGTTTTACTGTTGTCACTGTTTTTACCGTTGTCACTGTTGTCACAGTTGTCACCGTTGTCACTAATCTCATTGTTTTCACCGTTGTCACAGCTGTCACTGTTGTCGCCGTTGTCACTGTTATTACCCTTTTAACTGTTGTCACCGTTGTCACTGTTGTCAGTGTTGTCAGTTTTGTCGCTGTTGTCGCTGTTTTCGCTGTTGTCACTGTTGTCACCATGGTCACGGTCCTCACTGTTGTCACCGAGTTTAACCGTTGTCACTGTTGTTATTGCTGTCACTTTTTTCACTGTTCTAAACGTTGTCACCGCTGTCACTGTTGTCTCTATTGTCACTGTTGTCACCGTTGTCACTTCTCTCACCGTTGTCACTGTTGTCACGGTTGTCAATGTTGTCGCCATTGTCACTGTTGTCACCGTTGTCACTGTTGTCACTGTTGTCACAGGTGTCTCGGTTGTCACTGTTGTCACGATTGTCACTGTTGTGACCGTTGTCATCGTTGTCATCGTTGTCACCGTTGTCACTGTTGTCACCGTTGTAACCGTTGTCACTGTTGTCACGAATTGTTGTCACTGTTTTCACTGTGGTCACCATTGTCACGGTTGTCACTTATTTCACCGGTTTAACTCTTTTCACTGTTCTCATTGTTTTCACTTTTGTCACTGTTTTCACCGTTGTCACCGTTGTGACTGTTGTCACTGGCTTCACCATTGTCAGTGTTGGCACCGTTGTTACCGTTGTCACTGTTGTCACCTTTGTCACTGTTGTCTCGGTTGTCACTGTTGTCACTGTTGTCACGGGTGTCACGGTTGTCACTGTTGTCACTGTTGTCGCGGTTGTGATGGTTGTCACCATTGTCACTGTTGTGATCGCATTTATAACCATTGTCACCGTTGTAACGGTTTTCACGATTGTCACTAATGTCACTGTTGTCGCCCTTTTCACTGTTGTCACTATTGTCACTGTTGTTACGGTTGTCACGGTTGTCACTGTTGTCACCATTGTCACCATTGTCACTGTTGTCACCATTGTCACTGTTGTCAGTGATGTCACTTTTGTAATCGTTGTCTTTGTTGTCACTGGTGTCACGGATTGTCACGGTTGACACTGTTCTCACTGTTCTCACCGTGTTCAGCGTTGTCAGCGTTGTCACTGTTGTCACGGTTCTCACTGTTGTCACCTATGGCACTGTTGTGACTGATGTTACCATTGTCACTGTTTTCACGGTTGTCACCGTTGTCACTGTTGTTACTGGTTTCACTGTTGTCGCTGTTGTCAGTGTTTTTATCGTTGTCACTGTTGTCATGGTTGTTACAGTTGTCACCGTTGTCACTAATGTCACCGTTTTCACTGTTGTCACAGCTATCACTGTTGTCACCGTAGTCACTGTTATTACCCTACTCACTGTTGTCACTGTTGTCACTGTTGTCACCGTTGTCACCGTTGTCACTGTTGTCACTGTTTTCAGTGTTGTCGCTGTTGTCGCTGTTTTCGCTTTTGTCACTGTTGTCACCATGGTCACTGTTGTCATCGTTGTAACCGTTGTCACTGTTGTCACCGTTGTCACTGGTGTCACCGTTGTCACTGTTGTCACGGTTGTCACGGTTGTCATGGTTGTCACTGTTGTCATCATTGTCACCGTTGTCATCGTTGTAACCGTTGTCACTGTTGTCACTGTTGTCACCGTTGTCATCGTTGTCACCGCTGTCACTGTTGTCACCTTTCTCACTGTTGTCCAGTTTGCCACTGTTGGCACCCTTGTCACCGTTGTTACTATTGTCACGCTTGTCACAGTTGTCACTCTTGTCACGGTTGTCACTGTTGTCACTGTTGTTACCATTGTCACTGTTGTCAGTGATGTCACTTTTGTAATCGTTTTGTTTGTTGTCACTACGGTCACGGATTGTCACGGTTGACTCTGTTGTCACTGTTTTTACCGTTGTCACTGTTCTCACTGTGTTCAGCGTTGTCACCATTGTCACTGTTGTCACGGTTCTCACCGTTGTCACCTATGGCACTGTTGTGACTGATGTTACCATTGTCACTGTTGTCACGGTTGTCACGGTTGTCACGGTACATTTCACTGTTGTCACTGGTTGTCACTGTTTTACTGTTGTCACTGTTTTTACCGTTGTCACTGTTGTCACAGTTGTCACCGTTGTCACTAATCTCATTGTTTTCACCGTTGTCACAGCTGTCACTGTTGTCGCCGTTGTCACTGTTATTACCCTTTTAACTGTTGTCACCGTTGTCACTGTTGTCACTGTTGTCAGTTTTGTCGCTGTTGTCGCTGTTTTCGCTGTTGTCACTGTTGTCACCATGGTCACGGTCGTCACTGTTGTCACCGAGTTTAACCGTTGTCACTGTTGTTATTGCTGTCACTTTTTTCACTGTTCTAAACGTTGTCACCGCTGTCACTGTTGTCTCTATTGTCACTGTTGTCACCGTTGTCACTGTTTTCGCTGTTGTCACTTCTCTCACCGTTGTCACTGTTGTCACGGTTGTCACGGTTGTCAATGTTGTCACCATTGTCACTGTTGTCACCGTTGTCACTGTTGTCACTGTTGTCACAGGTGTCTCGGTTGTCACTGTTGTCACGATTGTCACTGTTGTGACCGTTGTCATCGTTGTCATCGTTGTCACCGTTGTCACTGTTGTCACCGTTGTAACCGTTGTCACTGTTGTCACGAATTGTTGTCACTGTTTTCACTGTTGTCACCATTGTCACGGTTGTCACTTATTTCACCTGTTTAACTCTTTTCACTGTTCTCATTGTTTTCACTTTTGTCACTGTTTTCACCGTTGTCACCGTTGTGACTGTTGTCACTGGCTTCACCATTGTCAGTGTTGGCACCGTTGCTACCGTTGTCACTGTTGTCACCTTTGTCACTGTTGTCTCGGTTTTCACTGTTGTCACTGTTGTCACGGTTGTCACTGTTGTCACTGTTGTCGCGGTTGTGATGGTTGTCACCATTGTCACTGTTGTGATCGCATTTACCATTGTCACCGTTGTAACGGTTTTCAGGATTGTCACTAATGTCACTGTTGTCGCCCTTTTCACTGTTGTCACTATTGTCACTGTTGTTACGGTTGTCACGGTTGTCACGGTTGTCACTGTTGTCACCATTGTCACCATTGTCACTGTTGTCACCATTGTCACTGTTGTCAGTGATGTCACTTTTGTAATCGTTGTCTTTGTTGTCACTGGTGTCACGGATTGTCACGGTTGACACTGTTCTCACTGTTCTCACCGTGTTCAGCGTTGTCAGCGTTGTCACTGTTGTCACGGTTCTCACCGTTGTCACCTATGGCACTGTTGTGACTGATGTTACCATTGTCACTGTTTTCACGGTTGTCACTGTTGTTACTGGTTTCACTGTTGTCGCTGTTGTCAGTGTTTTTATCGTTGTCACTGTTGTCATGGTTGTTACAGTTGTCACCGTTGTCACTAATGTCACCGTTTTCACCGTTGTCACACCTATCACTGTTGTCACCGTTGTCACTGTTGTTACCCTACTCACTGTTGTCACTGTTGTCACTGTTGTCACCGTTGTCACCGTTGTCACTGTTGTCACTGTTTTCAGTGTTGTCGCTGTTGTCGCTGTTTTCGCTTTTGTCACTGTTGTCACCATGGTCACTGTTGTCATCGTTGTAACCGTTGTCACTGTTGTCACCGTTGTCACTGGTGTCACCGTTGTCACCGTTGTCACCGCTGTCACTGTTGTCACCTTTGTCACTGTTGTCCAGGTTGTCACTGTTGTCGCCCTTGTCACTATTGTCAATGTTGTCACGCTTGTCACTTTTGCCATGGTTGTCACTGTTGTCATTGTTGTCACAGCTGTCGCTATTGACACGGTTGTCACCGTTGTTAGCGTTATCACTGTTGTAACGGTTGTCACAGTTGTCACCGTTGGCAGTGTTGTCACTGTTGTCATGGTTGCCACCCTTGTGACTGTTGTCACTGTTCTCACCATTGTCACTGTTGTCACCATTGTCACTGTCAGTGATGTCACTTTTGTAATCGTTGTCTTTGTTGTCACTGGTGTCAAGGATTGTCACGGTTGACACTGTTGTCACCGTTTTCACCGTTGTCACTGTTCTCACCGTGTTCAGCGTTGTCACCGTTGTCACTGTTGTCACGGTTCTCTCGGTTGTCACTGTTGTCACCATTGTCACTGTTGTCATCGTTGTCATCGTTGTCACCGTTGTCACTGTTGTAACCGTTGTCACTGGTGTCACGAATTGTTGTCACTGCTGTCACTGTTGTCACCATTGTCACGGTTGTCACTTATTTCACCGGTTTAACCCTTTTCACTGTTGTCGTTTTCACTTTTGTCACTGTTTTCACCGTTGTCAGTGTTGGCACCGTTGTTTCCGTTGTCACTGTTTTCACCGCTGTCACTGTTGTCACCTTTGTCACTGTTGTTTCGGTTGTCACTGTTGTCACGGTTGTCACGGTTGTCACTGTTGTCACGGTTGTGACAGTTGTCACTGTTGTCACTGTTGTCACTGTTGTGATCGCTGTCACCATTGTCATCGTTGTCATCGTTGTCACCGTTTTCACGGTTGTCACTGGTGTCACTGTTGTCGCCCTTTTCACTGTTGTCACTATTGTCACTGTTGTCACGGTTGTCACTGTTGTCATCGCTGTCACCATTGTCACCGTTGTCACCATTTTCACTGTTGTCACTGTTGTCACTATTGTCAACATTGTGACCGTTCTCACCGCTGTCACTGTTGTTACCATTGTCACGGTTGTCATGCTTGTCACTGTTGTCACTGTTGTCACCGTTGTCACGGTTGTCACCATTGTCAGTGTTGTCACTGTTGTCACGGTTGTCTCTGTTGTCACCCTTGTCACTGTTGTTACCATATTCACTGTTGTCACTGTTGTCACCGTTGTCACTGTTGTTACCATTGTCACTGTTGTCATCATTGTCACTGTTGTCATCATTGTAACCGTTGTCACCGTTGTCACCGCTGTCACTGTTGTCAACTTTGTCACTGTTGTCCAGGTTGTCACTGTTGTCGCCCTTGTCACCGTTGTCACTATTGTCAATGTTTTCACTCTTGTCACGGTTGTCACTGTTGTCACGGTTGTCAGTGTTGTCACTGCTGTCACTGTTGACACCATTGTCACCGTTGTCACCGTTATCACTGTTCTCACTGTTGTCACCGTTGTCACTGTTGTCACCGTTGTCACCGTTTTCACGGTTTTCACTGTTGTTATCGTTGTCACCGTGGTCATCGTTGTCGCTTTTGTCACTGTTGTCACTGGTGTCACCGTTGTCATTGTTGTCACTGTTGTCACTGGTGTCACAGATTGTCTTGGTTGTCACTGTTTTCACCGTTGTGACGGTTGTCACTGTTGTCACCATTGTCACTGTTGTTATCGCTGTCACCATTTTCAGTGTTGTCACTGTTGTCACCGTTGTCACTTTTGTCCCTGTTGTTGGCGTTGTCACTGTTTTCTCCATTTTCACGGTTGTCACTGCTGTCACTGTTTTTACCGTTGTCACTATTGTCACGGTTGTCAATAGTGTCACCGTATTCACCGTTGTCACAGCTGTTACTGTTGTCACCGTTGTCACGGTTGTCACTGTTGTTATCATTGTCACTTTTGTCATCGTTGTCACTGTTGTCACGGGTGTCACCGTTGTCAATGTTGTTACTGATGTCACTGATTGTCACGGTTGTCACCGTTGTCACTGTTGTCACCGTTGACACCGTTGTCACTGTTGTTACTGTTGTCACTGCCGTCACTGTTGTCTCGGTTTTTACTGTTGTCTCTGTTGTCACTGTTGTCACTGTTATCACGGTTGTCACTGCTGTCACCGTTGTCCCTAATGTCACCATTTTCACCGTTGTCAGAGCTGTCACTGTTGTCACTGTTTTCACCGTTGTTACTGTAGTCACTCTTGTCACCGTTGTCTCGGTTATAACCCTTGTCACTGTTGTCACCTTTGTCACTTTTGTCGCTTTTTTTGCCGTTGTCACTGTTGTCACCATTGTCACGGTTGTCACCGGTTTAACCGTTTTCACTGTTGTCACTTTCGTCACGGTGTTCCCTGTTGTCACCATTGTGACTGTTGTCATCGCTGTCACCGTTATCACCGTTGTCACTGGTGGCACTGTTGTCACTGTTGTCACCGTTGTCACTGTTGTCACCGTTGTCACCATTGTCACTGTTGTTACCGTTGTCACTGTTGTCACGGTTGTCACTGTTGTCACCATTGTCACTGTTGTCACCTTTCTCACTGTTGTCACCGTTGTCACTGTTTTTACCATTGTCAGTGTTGTCACTGTTGTCACGGTTGTCACAATTGTCACTGTTGTCAGTGTGTCACTGTTGACACTGTTGTCACTGTTGTCGCTGTTGTCACCGTTGTCACTGTTCTCACTGTTGTCACCGTTGTCACTTTTGTCACCGTTGTCACCGTTGTCCCTGTTGTCGGCGTTGTCACCGTTTTTACGTTAGTCACTGTTGTCACCATTGTCAGTGTTGTCACTGCTGACACTGTTGTCACTGATTTTGCCGTTGTCACTGTTTTCACTTTCGTCACCATTGTCACTGTAAGTTATCACTTTTGTCACGGTTGTCACTGTTGTCACGGGTGTCACTGTTTTTATATGTGTCACTGTTGTCACGGTTTTCACGGTTGTCACCGTTTTCAATAATGTCACCGTATTCACCATTGTCACAGCTGTTACTGTTGTCACCGTTGTCACTGTTGTCGCCGGTATCACTGTTGTCACCGTTCTCACTGTGGTCAGTTGTCAATGTTGTCACCGTTTTCACTGTTGTCACTGTTATCACAGTTGTTACTGTTGTCACTGTTGTCATCGTTTTCACTGTGTCCACTGTTGTTACTGTTGTCACTGTTGTCATGGTTGTCACTTTTGTCACTGTTGTCACCATTGTCACTGTTGTCACTGTTACCGTTGTTGCTGTTGTTACTGTTGCCACCGTTGTCACTGTCATCACCGTTGTTGCTGTTGTCTCTGTTGTCACCGTTGTCACTGTTGTCACCGTTGTCACTGTCACCGTTGTTGCTGTTGTCTCTGTTGTTGCTGTTTTTACTGTTGTCACTGTTGTCACTATTGTCACCGTTGTCACTCTCTGTTGTTGCTGTTTTTACTGTTGTCACTGTTGTCACTATTGTTACCATTGTCACTAATGTTACTGTTGTCGTTGTTGTCACTGTTGTCGGCGTTGTCACCGTTGTCGCTGTTTTACTGGTGTCACTGTTGTCGCTGTTTTCACCGTTCTCGCTGTTGTCACCCCTGTCACCGTTGTCGCTGTTGTTACTGTTTCACTGTTGTTGTTGTTGTTGTTGTTGTCGCTGTTGGCACCGTTTTCACCGTTCTCGCTGTTGTCACCCCTGTCACCGTTGTCGCTGTTGTTACTGTTGTCGCACTGTTTTTGCTGTTGTCACTGTTTTTGCTGTTCCCGCGGTTGACAGTGTTGTGAGTGTTGTTACTGTTGTCGCGGTTGTCCCCGTTTTCGCTGTTGTCACTGTTTCCACAGTTGTCTCTTCCTGTTTCTCTGTTTTCTTTTGTTGGTCCTGTTTTTCTGGGTATCCCTCTGTCCCTGTTGTGCGCACGAATCTTTGGACGAAGTTTTGAACCAACCTCCAAGAGAATTTTTTGACAAATTTTTTGACAAATTACCGGAAAGTTTTTCGGTAAATAATAAAAGACACTCTCCTAGAGTTTTTACGGAAAGTCCTTTTCTTGGAGCTGGGGTGAAGAATTTATGGCTTAAAGACAACTGGTACGATAGGGAACATATACAACACACTTAATGTTTGTTAGAATTCTTCTAGTGGTCTTGGAATGTGTATGTTTTTTTAAGGGGCACCTAGCGATTTTTTTCTATAAAATAAATGTTCGAAGGAGCAAATATTGCCTAGAAATTTCTAAAGCTTGAGAAAAGCTAAAAGTTTCCGGATATTCGTTCCATACGTCTAAAATATTCGGAGGTTTTGTAATAGCTTAATTTTCGGAGGTTGTGTTATTCACATTTTAATACCAAAGTATTGCGATTATTGTTAAAAAAAGGTCTCCTAAAACTTTCGGTCTAAAGACAAAACGTCCCCTATAATTTTCTAACGAAAGCAACGCTACTTCATGTCCTTAAACTTTCGACCAGACCCATCAGGGTAGCTAACACTTTCGGATGCGACGAAAAAGCACCTAAAACTTTCGTGACGACCAAAGTTCCCCTAAGACATCCGAACAGATAAAACGTTTTTCGGGCAACTCCAAAGTAACCAAACAGGCTTCTAAAGCATAGGGAAAACCATCTGAGACACTTCTGGCGTATTTGGAAACATTTGGTCGTTGGGTGCCCATGTTTTTTCTAGGGTGACAAAAGGTATGCAAAAGAAATATAATAATCAGTAAAATGCAATACCTTCCGATACAATATCTTCTAAACATTTTATTTTTATCACATAATAAGCCAAACAACATTTTAAAAAATACAGATACAATAACTTTTCAGTGCAAAAATGGTCTTTTATGAACCATCTACGTAAAATGACGCTAATTCTCAGTCCGTCATTTCATTAGTTCTGACTTGTAACCATATTTCAGGATATTTCAGTATTTATAAGTATTAGTGAAAGACTCACTCACTAGCCTTTTAGAGTACTGGCTGTCAAAAGGATTGCAGCTTGGAAAAAGTTTTAACAGCCCCTCACCAAACAGCTAATCAAATCCACATACCACGGCACTTTTAGAAATCTGTTATGAGGGACAAGGTGTGTCTTCTTTTGAACCCATGAGGCATCAAACCCTGACTCCAGTGCCCTGTACCATAGAGCATAGAGTAACCTAATGATGCAGCTTTTATGCAGTCTGTAGTGGGGGGGAGACTCCGCATATGAAAGGGGTGGGGATGCTCGTCCGAAATTTTGAATTAAACCCCTAAAGAAGACCGATCTGGGCGTGGCCCAAGCTTTTTTTGACCCCTAAAAGTAACCATGTTAAAACACAGACAATATACATATTTTTATATTTTTTCGCGTGCAACCCTAAACGAGACCTTCACGGCTAAATATGATGGCGTTTTGCCCAGAACACCCTAAGTGAGACCAAAATAAGACATTTACACCCCTAAGCGCGACGACGAGCAACCCCCCCCCTTTCATATGCTAACCCCCCCCCCCCCTCCCCGGGCTGTAGTCACAAAAGTCAGTGACTAAATAGAAACGTAACTATCCCGTCAAATTATCATCCCAGGAGTCCCTCATTAGTTCTCTTCTACTTGTCTGATGCAGTAACATGGCCTTTAGTTTAGGTGGTGGCAAGACAACATATCTGACTCCTTTATCGTCGGGAACATTATCGTCTCTTGAACCACATGCACAGCTTTTAATGAACAGATCTGTGTCGATCTCCTGCGCTGTGTACATGAACTGTAATATGGCGCCGACTGCTGACATTAATAACCATCCAAGGAACATTGCTAATGCTGGAAAAAGGGTGTGATAATGATCTTAAAACCCTCACTTTCAAAATGGATCGAGCCAAATGCAACATCTCTTTTGAACATGAGTTTTAACTGTATGTGAATAGGTCATTTTCATAAACAACACTTTGTACACAGCCCTCTCTCAAAATGTAGGCTTACGACTCCTCGGAATTCGGAAACGGCCTTAATTTCTAGGCTCAGGGGAGGAGTGGGGGGTCATTTCCTAACCAACGGTTGGTAATTGGGCCTAACTCACAATAAAGAGATAGTAAAACAAGGAATATATTATACGGTACACAATAATAATGCATATTGAAAGGAAAACAAACTATGTCTAAGTGTGAAAAGTCTTGGACTTTACTTCTGACCCTGCGAGCTTAACATTCTTGGGAGTAGTCGTGTCTTGTCTTACCTTGATCAGTAAACTCTTCACGAGCCTCATGAAACTCCAGTTTAACTCTAGAGGGTGTGATGGCTGCCTGACTGAGTGCATCCTTTGTTTTGAACAGAATTTGTTGGATCAAGTGAGTAAAAGCAGTCCTGCAATAGTGATCCAGACCTAAGAAAGTTATTGAACCAAATTTTTTAGTGCATCCCAGATAATCAAGGGAAATCCCAAGGGAAAAAAGCACCTTAAGGAAGGTCATTGGAGGGCATCTTGAAGGCCAAAATATGCCAGGGAAAGACTGAATCTAAACTCTAATTTCCACTGAGAGGGTTGGTGGCTGGGGCGGAAAGGGGAAGAAAGGGTCAAAGCAATAACTCTCTCTCTTCAAGGGAGTATGAATTTTTTATGAAGCAACACATGCAGTCATTACTAACCAAGAAGAAACATCATAGATCCAGTAAACGAGGTGGCAATAACAACGAACACCTTCTCAAGCCAAACAGCAACCACTCCAAATGCAAGACTAGTGCCAGCATATATACCATAAAATGCCAGGTCACTGAAAATAAAATCATACTATTAGAAAGTACAGTGTTAACACGGACAAGTGAAGTGAAAATTATTTTCTTTATTCTGTTATTCAAGCCTACCTTGACAAGTGTTTTGATATCGCGAGAGTGACCACTACAACAGAAAGAGCCTGTAGGTGTGGATAACAACAGGAAACTCTGGATTAGTGTTTGTCCAAACAGTAAATGGCTTGCTAATTATACACCCAATTGCAAAAATTAAAATCGTTGTCATAGAAAAATGAAAAAAGGAAAAGCCAGATAGGAATTAATTCCGGTAATTTTAACACATTCTCATGGTGGATTCATTTGCAGCTGTTGCAATTCCCCAAAAGAATCTTCAGTTTTATTGTCTTTCACCTTAGGCTTCTTAGCCTAATTAATTCCTATTTGGCTTTTTCCTTTTTTTCACTTTTCTAAGACAATGTTATTGCAATCAGGTGTAAATGTTAAAATAAATATCCACATCAGCAGCAAGTGCTTCATGATTTTCATGGTGTAGACTGAGTAATTTTGCTCATCAGCAGGTGACGGCAGTTTACCTGTCTGTACCAAGGTACGGGAAATTCTGGTATTGCCTATAACCACAAATGTCTGACATCAGACACCTGACATCAGATGTCTCACATCAGACAACAAACATCAGACATCTACATCACACATTTGACATCAGACATCAGGCAAAGAAATTATACGACTGAAAGCAGATGTCTGACATCAGACAACAAATATCACACATCTAACATCAGACAACAACCATCAAACGTCTGACATGAGACATCAGAAGTCTAACATCAGCATCAGATATCATACATCAGACGTCTGACCTCAGACATCCGAAATGAGACATCAGACGTTTGACACGAGACATCAGATGTCTGAAATAAGACAACAAACATCACACATCTGACATGAGACATCTGACATCATATGTCTGATGTAAGGCGTCTCCCATCAGACAACAAATAATAGACTTCAGACATGAGACATCAGACTTCTGATATCAGATGTCTGACATCAGACATCACAGAACAAACATCAGACGATGTCAGACGTCTGACACAAGAAATCAGCTGTCTGACACGATCAGGATATCACACGTCTGATGTCAGATTTCTGTTATCAGACGTCGGACGTCTGATATCGGGTGTCTGATATCAGACATCTGATAACAGTTGTCTGATATCAGACGTCTGATACCAGATTTCTGTTATCAGACGTCTGATATCAGGTGTGAGATGTCAGACTTCTGATGTCAGATGTCTGATAATCAGACATCTGATAACGTCTCATGTCAGATTTCTGTTATAAGATGTTTTATTTAAGACATCTGATGTCAGACGTCTGATATCAGATGTCTGATGAGAGACGTCTGATGTCAGGTGTCTGATAACAGGTGTCTGCTATCAGACATCTGATGTCTAATGCCAGATTTCTGTTATCAGACATCTGACGCCTGATTTCAGATGTCTGGTTTCAGGCGTCTGATTTTAGATGTCTGATTTCAGACGTCTGATTTCAAAGGTCTGATGTCAGATTTCTGTCATCAGATGTCTGACGTCTGACTTCAGATGTCTGTTATAAGACGTTTGATGTCAGACATCTTATGTCAGACATCTGACGACAGACAACAAACAGAAGGCTAGCTAGAAATCAGACAACAAATATCAGACATCTGAAATCAGATGTCTGACATCAGACGACAAACATCAGACATCTGATATCAGACCTCTGATATGAGACATCTGACATAAGAGAAGAAACATGTTGTCAGCTGATGTCAGAAATCTGATGTATGATGATGATCTTGAGGCTCTGAGTGATAAATAACACATTTCTTCATTTTACTCCCCCATTTCTTGGAGAGAACTCAAATTTTAATATATCGAAATCGTCCTTTTACATGGAGAGAGAGATGTCTGGAAACGACACAATACAGTCAACTCTTGTCTTGCTGACACCTCGCTGTAAGGGACACCCAGATAAAACAGAAAGTAGCTAAATCCTCAGCAAAAAAAATCACAGATGTTTGACTGAAACAAAGTCCTTCTATTACAGACTCACTCTAAAGAGGCTGTACTAACTCGTAGGTCTCCACAGTGTCTGCTATGAAGCGAGTTGACTGTATTTGTAGGATATTACTTACCCATCCAATAATGCAGCCCATACAGAAAACACCAATCTTGTAAACATAGCAGGCCAATGCACCAGCAAGAAGTCCACAAATAATACTGATGGAGACTCGTACTGACAAGAGAAAAATATATAGGTAAGCATTGCTCCTTCACAAAACATAAACAGTAAAATTGCAAGCACAGTCCTGTGGATGTGTATGTTACTGGGCAAAATTAAATTCAGGTTAAAATTTTCTGACCTTGTTTGATTCTTAATTTCCATTGTCCCCTTGCACTAAATTATTATTCATGAATTAGGGCAAGGAGACAACAGAAAGGGAGAATCAACCTAGGTTAAAAAAATATAACCTGCAAATAATTTGATCTGTAACATTTACCTTCTAAATTGTGGTTTCCATCACAGCAGAATTCTGTGTCTACTACATCAGGACTGAGGAAATAAAACCCAAACCCAGCAAAAGCAAAGGCCGCGACGATAACTATCGGCTATAGAAACAAACAAAATTAAGTAAGTTATAATAATATTGTACCTTGTTACTTCTCAGGCAGCTCACAACACATATATTAGTATTTTTCTGTAAATCACCAATCAGTCTTTTTATTTTTGTTTTCACTGACAAACATGGAGGTGGCAAATGGTCTTCCCACATGTAAGTCTTACAAAATTTTAGCCAAATTTCAAGTGCCTCACTATCTTGTATGTTTATTTGTTTTTCACTGTTGGTCTTGCAGTCTTGAGTTTTCACAAAGCCACCACAAAGTTTCATTTTTTGCAAGGCTAAAAAGGACTCAATGTTTTAACTTTTGTTTCTTTTCACGACTACTTCTCTCGAATGTCACTGAGTAGACAGTACTCCATATAAAATAACACAACTTAAAGAAAGAAGCCTATTGTGAGTTAATAGAGTTTATTTGACAATAATATTTGACTGATAATTAGTTTGAAAAGAACTCGGCCAGCTTCAAATCCTAGTTTTGTGTGGGGTTGATATATTAGATATTTTCTGCGACTACACATTAATTTTCAGTTTTGCATGAATCTACTGAGTGGTGGCTTTACTGAACTCTGCCTTCTGGAGGTCATCTGTTATGTATGAGGCCCTCATAGGACTGGGAGGTACGTATGTCCCTTTTCTGAATTTCCATGTCCCCGTCAGTATTTAACCCTTCTTTATGTTGCCTCAAAGAGTATAGTAGCAAAGGTGAATGGACGCGTCAGTCTAATCACGTGCATGACATCACAAGGAAGGGGGGGTACTACTAATTACCGAATAGCTTTCCCCTTGGTATAAACACAGAAGTGGTTATGCATACAGCAAAGTACTAAACAACTGATAGAGAGCACTATGAGAAAACATAAAAATACTATTTGCCAGCAAATATTTCCTTTATGTCATTTGTCGCCATTTCATCTAGTTTCAAGGCCATGTTGCTTGTCAGAATTTTTCCCTAATTGGACTTCATGAATGATCTAACCTGTACAGAATTTAATAATAATTAAATTCATTTCTACCTTAATGAGTCGATACCCTAGAATCCATACAACAAGGCCAAGCACTGACAAGACTAATACACCCACTGGGTGAGTGTACCTAAGATAAACAAGAATAATTATTATAGTAATTTAAAAGATCAGAAAACAACTTTTATTTGAGTCAACACACACTGCTCTTCTGCGAAAACGCAGTTTCTTCCCAAATCAAAAAATTTAAACTAAAATTTGTATAAATGAGGTTGTTTATCAGAAGTTTGTCTTCAAACTAAACCTATAAATGAGTCAAGAGATGAAAGGAATACACAGTGGCCTTTAACTTCCTGTCAGATTCATCCATATTTTATGCCTGAATTTTTGGCTAACTGTAATATGGTTTAACCCACAGAAAAATTATAAAAGATTGATTCTAATACTAGTGCAATCAATTCCTCATAAATAAAAATTTTTTATCTAAATCTAGTGTAGAATGAATGCAATGGGCTGAGTATTTTCAGTGAAAACAAGAAATAAATTGACTACAGTATGCCTGCAATACTCTTGACACATGTTTTAAGTACAGTTGAAACGCCACTAACAGCCACATCTCTACAATGGCCATTTTTTTGGGCGGACAAGTCATACACTGACTCGTGCTTAAACCTCTCAACAATGGCCACCTCTTTACAACGATGACTTTCTTCTGTCCCCATGGTGGCCATTATGAACAGGTTCAATAGTTACTTTTGGTAGGGTATTTACCTTCCATTTTCTAAATGTAAGCTTACATGTACACTGTTCGATTGTTGAAAGCTTGCCCTTTTCATTTGTTTCTGCCTTTTAAAAACTGCTCTTCTAATAAGATGAGTCAACTTACAAAACAAAACAAAACCGTGAAGATAACAAATTATAGAGATTTACCTAAGCAACGTATATTGGTACAAGTAAGCGATGCAGAAGAAAAAGAACTAAGAACACACAATAGCGAGGAGGAATTAAAGTAATTAAAAGCTTTCTCATAAGATGGAGACTGGAAAATTGCTTTAAGCCTTTTTAAGGATCAGTGATGTTTACATTTGTATCCAGTCACAGAAACTTGCCATTTGATAAGTACGTTAAACAGCTGACCAATATTCTACATTAGAAATGGAAAGTTTAGTACAAAACCAAACGGTAAACGACAAGTCAGATGAATTAAATTTGACAAAAATGGCTACTATAGATAATCAAAAATTCAATACATTGATGAAATAACTTACCCGATATAGGGCTTACTTGATGAAAGCCATCGATGAAAAAGTCCATGGTCGGTGTTGTTCTTCAGTGTATTCATGTTGTGTTCTCATAATTTGTGGGAACAGGAAATTTCGGCCAGAGTTTGCGATGAATATGCACAGAACCATTTGCATATAAAAATAGCTTTAAACAGCGATTGTATTCCAATGTAGGTGTCAACATCTTGAGAGATTTAGTACAGAAACACTCAAAAAAATTCTTTCGAAGGTTTGTAAGTTTCCAAGGCAAAAGACAAGTTTTTTAGTACGTTATGTAATCCACATTATACTGTCCCAAGTAAGCGTTCGGTCACTGATTTCATCATGTAAGAAACGCTATACGTCTCAAACTTATGTAGCTACGGTTTTATACGGGTTTACAAGGATATTCGTTGGTTATGCACCTGCAGGCAAGATGTGCCAGGATTGCGTAAAAGAAAAACATCCTCAGCGGGTAAATAGTCCGAAAAACAATTTAGGTTTGCTTATTAAAAAATGCTTAACATGTTTTATATAAAAAAGATCCTACGTGCTGCCATCAAAAAGTTTATTAATTATAAGCTTCATATATATTAAAGCTCTCTAAATCTTTACAGCAGGGACTGGAGATTTAGGACTGATGAAACAAATCAATTCTTATGGCTCATTCAATAGACCTCTTTAGCTTGTCTTTTGAAGGGACTGAAATTTGAAATTTGAAAATTGAAATTTGAAAGAAACAATTCTCTAAAATCAGATAATTCAGGAAAATTAAATGGTCTTTATAGTCTTTTTATTTTCTTTTGGTTGGGTGGTTATTCGAGTGGTTTGTTCATTCAGCCAATCAAAATATTGGGTGTTATTCTTGTTCATTCAAAATATTTTGCTGTTTCTGATTCACTGCTGATTGGCTTCAATACCGCAGCTAATCCCTCATAACCAGCTAGTGCTTACCATATTTCAGCAATTATTATATACCATGGTATATTGCCTTTTAGTAAAATCCGACTAGTGGTCTATTATCAATGCTGCATTCTGATTGGTTGAGCTACTACTAAGCTAGATGTTATAGCCCACTAGTAGCCAAAAGCGCCGGCTTTGATAAACCAAAACAATGGCAGCTGAATCTTGTTTTGCTAGCTAAAGTTGTTTTGTCTCGATATTTTTGACCCACTAGTTGGATTTTACTGAAACAATATTATTTCTCGAAGCCAAATGGCCTGAGTCAATAGCCCATTCAGCCTTTGACCTCATGGGCTATTGACTCAAAGCCCATTTGGTAGCCTGCGAAAACATCCGTTTCTCCTCGCTCTTTGCCACTGGGGACGTTTTGCGTGGAGGAACGTCTGCGACTCATTGACAGAAATTCCATACTGATGGCGTAAATCAATGTTTACATAATAAATCCAGTAGTCATGGGGTTCCAAATACAAATTGGTTTAATTTTACTTGTCTTCTGGTCGATTTTGGTTAAGTTTTGCGTTTATCTGCCAACGAGTTCCAGCAAAACTCAAACACTTCTTCTAGAGAAGAGTATATATTCAACAAATATTGAATTCTTCGCGTTTACATTTGACCTTTGTGGCCTTTTGTCTTTTGCCTATCATTCGTAAACAAAAGCTAAAATAATGTAACCACTCCGTCGACCAATCAGACCGGATTCCGGACAGATTTTACGTCATCAGTATGGAATTTCTGTCGCTGAGTCGCAGACGTTCCTCCTCGCGAAACGTCCCGAGCGGCGAAGAGCAAGGAGAAACGGATGTTTTTGCAGGCTACCCATTTGGCTTTGAGGAACATCAACCTAATATCCAGATGCCGCAGCCTAGCTGTTTATTGGACACTAAAAAATGGTGATCGCTGGGTACTGGCCAACTTTTTTAAATTCAGTGTGACTTTTTCGTAGGGGTCTGATATCCAAAGAGGACTGAAGATGTTCTGAAAATGTTCCGAAGAGTTCTGTCTAACACAACTACAAGAACACATAGTCCTGAACACAACTCTCCAGTGGCTTTCCCTACTAAAATAAGAGTTTAGAGAAAGTCAATCATTTTCATAGACTTTTCTTTTCTTTCATTGGTCCGTTAATGTTGTAATGCCTCAAACATTTGTACCAAAAATGAGAAATTGGAAGACGGGTGTGAGTAGACATGGGATCAAAGTTTTTGATCAAGTGTCACAGGCGTGACACTTGGAAGGTATATCACTGCTTTCTCTTGATGTGGTCAACTACCTAGTGTTCAGACTAGTACATGTCTGTATATTTTAGGGCACCATCTGTTTGGAGAGTGGTTCATATCTGATGAACTTTGCATCCTGTATAGCTTGTGGTAGAAAAGAACCTCTCAAGATTACAGACAAGTCAACTGAGGAGGATGAAGATGGCGAGGAACTGATAACTTATAAGCGTATGTTTGTATTTCACTTAGATAAGACATACAGCTTGTATACAAAATATTAAATGACAACACTGCTGTCAACTCTCCCGGATAATCCGGGAGACTCCCGATTTTTAGCCGTTTCTCCCGGTCTCCAGATTAGAAATCTCCCAGATAATTCCCTAACTTTGTTATTTCTTGTAGATTTGACTTTCTGTCAATGAAATTTCAAATATTTTGCGTTGTTTGAGCTTTTAACTTTTAACACTGAACGTTTCCTCAGGAACACCGCTATGTCATTGTAATATAAGTAATAATGTGTTTGGTGGAAAGTAAACCAATCAGGTACAACTGTTACAATTCCAACAACATCTTTTTCACATGTTTTTTTGCACAAATGACATCATGTTTGGTTCATTATGATATCATCTATTATCCCTTCCCTGTCAGTTCTCATTATTTGAAGATTTGGGGGGTTGACAGCCCTGCGACAAATTAATCCTGACAGAAAGAAAGGACCAAGTGAACTAAATGATGAAAAAATGTGTATATCTATTTTCAAAAAACCCTTGTAGATTTTGATTCTATGTGTATTTTGAATTTTATTTTCATAATAACTGTTGGAGCTTTACAATTTTTTTGCAGATGTCTGTCCAAGCTGTGATCACATTGTTGCTTCTCATGAATACACATTCAGAGTTGAGGGACAATACCAGGTATTTCCAGAATTAAATAATATTATTAGTATTCCAAGTCATCGAAAGTCATCTCACTTATCCCAGTTATCCAAGCAGGAGCAAATTATATCCCACAGTCATCCGAGTCATTTCATTCTTCCCATTCATCCCTGTCATACCAGTCATCCTAGCTAGTCATCCCAGTCTTCCTAGTCATCTCAGTCAACCCAGTCATCCTAGCTGGTCATCCCAGTCATCTTAGTCGTCCTAGTCATGATAATCATACCAGTCAAGTCAGTCATCCAAGGCAACCCAGTCATCCCAAACCTCCTACTCATCCCTGTCATACCAGTCATCCTGATCACCCCACTTCCAAGTCATCCTACTCATCCCAGGCATTCCTGTCATCCTCGATCATCCTAGTCATCCTAGCCATGCCAGTCATCTCAGTCATACCAGTCATCGTCAGTCATCCTAGTCATCCCTGTCACCCCAGCCATCCCTACCATCTCGTCATCCTCAATCATCCTAGCCAGGCCAGTCACCCCAGTCATACCATTCATTCTCAGTCATACCAGTCATCCTAGTCATCCCTGTCATCTCAGTCATCCTCAGTCATTCCCAGTCATCTTAGTCATCCCAATCCAGTAAACCCAGTCATCCCTGTCATGATAGTCATGCTAGTCATCCCAGTCATCCTTACTTATTGAAGTTATCCTAACCAGTCATATCTAAGTCATTCCCCAGTAATCCTAGTCATCCCAGTCATCTTAGTCCTCCCAGTCATCCAAGTTATATCTCAGTCACCTTAGTCATCCTAGTCATCCAGTTTATCTTAGTCATTCCAGTCATTCTAGTCATCCCAGTCATCCTTGTCATGCCAGTCACCCCAGTCATTGTATTCACGCCACTCATCCTCAGTCATCCTCATCCTCATCCTGGGCAGTTATTCTAGTCATCCCATTCATCACAGTCATTTCCTGTCATCCCAGTTATCCTCAGTTATCCCATTCATCACAGTCATTCCCAGTGATCCTTGTCATCCTCATCTTGCCAGTCAGCTTAGTCACCTCAGTGAAGCCAGTCATCTTAGTCACCCTACTCTATATCATCATCACCATTTTCTAATGATAGTGACAGAACCTTATGCAAGGGGAGCAGTTACAATAACTACAAACATGGAGAATTTATTGCTGAATTTTACAGTACAAAAAAGAAACTTTATTAAATACAAGATGGCTCGCTGGATCTTAATCAGGATACTTACAGTAACATATAAGCTGTATATTGATGTGTTACCTAATGTGTTAATGTTAAAAGTACGGAGACCTTCTATCTACAAGGTCTTAGTTGTTCAAAGTAAATTATTGCTATCTGCTGGAAAGTAATTTATTTGATGAATACGGCAATAAATAATATTTGTTTGAACAACTGGCGCCAGTCTGTTAATGGTCCATTTCCATCATTTTTTAAAGAGGGGAATGCGTTTTGCTTTGATCTTTTTTTTTTCTTAATTAGCGTAAGTCATGGTCCTCGATGACGGGAGTGGGGTAGATATTTTTTAATGGAAATTTCCTCCTAATTAGTAATGTTTTCTTTATTTTACAGGAGTACATGATGACTTGCCTTCTCTGTGGTACAGCAGCAGATTCTGTTAGTATTTTACCTGAAGACTCTAACAGGACAAACCATCTATTTTAACTTTTTGTACACACCACTAACAGGACCCTGCTCAAAACAGATCTTTTAACATAAATGAAGCACCATCATATTTTTGTTAGAGGCCTTCTCTAATTGTTTCTGACTAGAGCTGTAACTTAAGTATGGTTTTCCACTGGCCGAGGAACGAAAGAAACAGAAAACTTTTTTCCACCACACGACTGGGAGTATGGGTTCGGGTGTGCGGGGGATCTTCAGGTCACATGGTGTTTCAGAGTTCAGTAGTTTTTGTTGCCTTCCACCATTGCCTGACCTGCCCCACCCACCCACCGTCCATGTGTTTTTTGGGTTTTTGTAGGATTTCAAGTAGTGCCTTAGTTCAGGTTATTCTTGTATGTTAATCTTGTACCTAGGCTCAGTTTCAGCCATTTTGTTAGCTCTCTTTTTGGGCTGTAACACTAATAAATGATGTAATAAAGGTTGGGCTGCATAGTCGGCATGGCAAGGCTCCCAGTTGTGTTTGAGAATTAGTAATTTTCGTCTGTTATTTGCTGCCAAAAATTAATTTTGTCCATAGAATTTACATTCAAGAACAGTCATTGTTATCAAGAGGAGCAATAAAACTGTACATAAGGTTATACTAATTTCAGCATCAGTCTCATTGTACAACAATACTAATAACAGGCTTTATGATACTCTCAGGGAATTAATAATATTTGTAGTCAGTTTACTGTTAATTTGCATGGAATCTTGAGACTATTGAGAATTTTACAGTCACCATATTATGCAATGTTGTTGTTAGTTAACACTAGCCTGAGTATCAGGCCTTCCTACCTAAGGGGCTGGGGAAGAGGAAATTTTGCTCTCCCCCTTTTTCGCTTCAATCTTCCCCTTTTTCCCCAGAAACGCCTGATGCTCAGGCTAAGTTAACACATGAGTCTTTTTAAACCTTAAATTTGTTGAAATACCACATGAATGCAAACATCAATCCACCTGGTTTATGCTTCGAAGCATCAAACAAAAATTCGCGGCTTTTTTCTAGAGGTAAATAAAACACATCTATCATTTCCCCTTCCTGAGTATTTCCACCTCCTTTGGTCACACACATATCATCTGTCACTTCAGCAAAGAACAGGGTCTGCAAGGCACCGGTGCTTCCTACACCCGCACGGAATGAAGCAACTTCTTGCAAGTTCTCTTCAGGGACATCATAGCCACATTCCTCAAGAATTTCCAGCTTCATTAGGCTTGGTAAGCTCATATTTTTATCAATGATTCCGGCACATAATTCATAAGTTACTCCTTCAGTGAATGGGGCGGTAATAGGGACCGATACATCTTCAGTCGTCATGGAAATGGCACTACCATCATTCAGTGTTTTCTTGTGGAGACATCTGTTAACATGCATGTAGACAGCTAGGAGGGAAATCAAAATTACCTGTAAGGTTTCCATTTACATAAATTTCAAGCCATTATCAATGTATTTTTTAATGTAAACAGGTGATCCAACAAGTCAGGCGCACCCAATGTCAATTTTTGGAAAATTACCTGTTTGGAAGACGGTTTGAGATCTAGAATTTTCAGACCAGATGTTGTAAAATTTCTTGCTTGCCTGCTTCTCCTAGGATTTTCGAACATCTAAAACTTGGTATAATTGCCCATTTTTAACAGATTTTTATCCTAAAAAGGTAAGCTAGCTTTTTCGCGAGCCTTTTTTCTGGCTGAAATTTTCAAAAAGGTAAGTTTTGATCCCCAAAATTTCCGGATCATTAGACATAGAAAAAATATGCCCCTATCCACCGTTTAAATACTAAAATATGTTTAATTATGCTATGTTTAAGTGGTTTTGAACTATATTCTCATTGGGTACCCGTGACAAGTCAGTGAACTAGTGAATGTTAGCAATAATAATGAGATTGTTCTATGGGAACATAATAAAATGATTACACAACCATTCATTGTTTTCAAATTGCCCATAATACATCTTGTTTACCTTCCAAAATTTTGCAAAACTATGGGCATTTTGGTTATCCATTTTCTCTTGGGATGACTGTAATACCCAGGAGATACTAACAATGGTTACACAAAATTTGGGGGGCTAATCAAGGTGTATTATGGGCATCTTACATTTTTTTATTTATTATTTACTTAGCAAATTGTAAATTACTGTGCTTTTTAATAACACCCCAACTCTGAAATTCAATAGCCAGCTTAGAATTGTGTTTTTTCTGCTGTTAATCATATTACTATCACAAGCAATGGACCTTGAAACACAGAAACACAAAATTGATCAAAATCCACCAGTCCCAAATCAAAAACCATAAAACATTTAAACTTGTTGAAGAAAAAGTTCTGTTTCCTGAGAGGTCGGCTAAGATGATTGACAGCAGCAAAGAACAAAAACATTGGTTGGCTTTTGAAGGTCACAGTTTGTGAGTTATTGAAAAGTGCAGTAATCTAACCCAGCTGTCACATTGTCAACTTACCTGGTCTAAACTGCTTCACCAGTATAAAAGCTTGCCTTGTTGTGTTGAATAGCAGTGCACACACACTGTAAGAAGGAAACACACAGTCATCAGGTTTTTTACACCATGAATTTTTCTTGCAAACATTGTCTAGGAACTGCTGAACCTTTCTTATTGAATTGAATACTGAAGAGACTTAAAGAGTGTTGTAACCAATATGTATGCCTTTATAATCATTATTAACAGAATGAGATCTTAACGTGTAAAAGTTGTGTTTCCTTTGCGGCATTTATGGTCACCCATCCTTAACCAACAGGGCTAACAATGGCACAACATCGTCTCTGGGGGCTGCCGAATATAGCAGTGTCACCACCATATCAGAAAACAGAAGACCCTGGAGACAAGGTTGACTATGGCATATATAATACACTGTTGATCTGTGACGCTGTGTTTTATTGGTATGATATTATTATTGGTAGTACTGCATGACATTGAGTAGTTCTTTCAATGCACTTGAAATTTATATGATTGCACCTATGTACATGTACAAAACATATAGTAAACTAAAGATACATCTTAAATAACATTACCAGTATTCTAACTCGAGTCTGATTTCATTTTATTATTGCAGGATATTATGTAATCACCTGGAATTTTGGGTAATTATTATTCCAAGCACTAAAAATAATAGTGTACATGGTATTGAAGATCTTGACTGAGTGATTCATAAGTTAAACTTTTCCATCATTCGCCAGTTTACATGTTATTAAACTTTCACATACCTATCATGAACTTTTAGATAGTCCCATTTTCTTTCCCGACCATTCTAATATTCAACAAAATAAAATAATTCAGTGAAATTGTCCAGATTTTCTAGACATTGTCCTTATTTTGACCTTAAGTCATTGAGAGAGTGTAGATTTAGGAGTAAGAAAGAAGACCCTGTTTGGCTGTATAGTATTTTTAAGTATATGTTGTAGTTGATTTTCATCTCAGGTAAATTTCATTTTTCTTTTGTTTCAATGCCATTAGCATACATTAACATGCCCGAAAACAAAAGAAAAAGAAAAATTACCTGTGATAAAAAATTAACTACAACTTATTATTCATTCAAAATATTTTCCTGATTCTGATTGGCTAAAATCACACGATAACCAGTTACTGATGACCAAATTTGGAAGAATTTTGTGTTTAGCCAGGAACTGACATCAAAATGCAGCGTTCTTACAGGTTGATGCAACGTTAAATGAGAAGATCTGGGGACCAGGTTGAGTTGTTTTGGTTGTGAACTTGAAAAATGGCGGACATTTCACTCGTTTCAAGAGTAAGAACTAGGCGAAAAAATAACTAAAAACATGGCAAGAACAGCAAGAAGACAACTCGAAGGGCAACATATGCTATTTGGAGAATATTTGCGGAGCTGAACAACCCTAAACATGCACTATCGTGGATGAACTTAACATCGATGGATCGCTGGAGGTAAGCATGTGTTAGCCATGTTTTTAAACTAGGAATTGTTTTGAATGAATAATAAAACAATTATTGAATTCAGCTTTCATGTCATATGAAGAATTATGGAGATCGCGAAGGGTGTTATCCGGCTCAGCCTATGGCCTCGACGGATAACAACCTCCTTGATCTCCATAATTCTTCATAAGATACTCAGCCTCATTCATTAATTGTTAAAATTATATATATTCTTAAAATGATTACATTTTTGGCCCTTAGTTGTCAGTGCTCTAGCCAGTTATATGAAGCTTGCCTCAACTCTCCAAGGGTTCTAGGAATTTCAGAATAATGCATATAATATGAACAGTTTAAGAGGTAAACTTATATTATGTGATTATTCATCAAAAGACATACTCATCATGTTCTTTGATATAGTCCCATTCTCTGGAAAGACCATTCTTTGTCAAAAATAGAAAGAAAGTCTTAATTAATGCTAAAACTGTCCTACAGATGTGTTTAGTTGGAATCGTAAAAACAACACTACTGGTAAGTAATATGTAATATTATGTAAGGTCTTTTCTACCCCTGACAGGATATTTGTAAGAAATTGGGATTGGTAATATATTAAACTTTGAACAGGGAAAGTCACAACCTTAGCTTTAAAGTATTTTGCTCAGCTTTGCCAAATTTCTATAGCTTAACTTCAGGGCCAAGGCATCACATGGCTTGGTATCAGACAGTGTCTTCTGTACTTTGTACGCGAATAATTTTGTGCTACAGTAAAGGGTCTGAGCCAGAATGTAGGCTTCAGAAACAATTGCCTGAGAGGGGAAGGGAAGGAGTACTCAATAAACATTTTGCCAGGGTGGTGTGATATGGGTGTGTTGTCCTACACCGTAAAAATGACACACTTACAACCCATTACTCCGCAAAGAGTTTGCTACTCCTCTGTATAATCTGTTCCATGAAAAAACCTTAGACAAGAATTTTTTTGTGAAGCAACTTCAGAATACTCTGTCACCTTATGAAATGCTTCAGGGCCCTTTACTTAATAGCCACCTCCCCAACCCTGTCCCCAACCCCACCCCGCCCCACTTCCCCCCAAGAAAAAAGGTCAAAAGTACTGACACAGCACCCCCATCAGACAAAAAAAATTAAGAAGACCCTCTCAGAAAAATCTCATCCATTGTGGGAGGGGGATATTAATAGAATAGCCCCAACCTCGTACCAAAGTCAGAGGACTCTTGGTACAAGATTGGAATGGCCCTCAACTGGGGCCCTCAAAGCGAAGCGTTACCCCCATAACACAGTTGGACAGTATTGTTAATTAGCGAGGTGCAAATAATTGGCCGGGTATTCCGAAGTTTATCCAGTGTTAATTATTTTCGAAAGGCATTTTGAAATCTTTATTTGACAGTACTGACCTGATTGAAGACAACTCTGGAAGGCTGAATGAAGCGTGAGTTCACACAAGGCTCAACTCTCATTCCAGTGATTTCTAGTCTATCCATTTTCATCAAACACGAGAAAAAACCAAAGCTAGCGCTAAAGTTAATCAGTAGCACCTTAGAACGCAGGATTTCAGTCGGTCTTGCCGCGATTAATCTGCGCATCTGAATAGTGGAGATCCCTAGGCACTCAAACACTTAGCTCATTGTAGTCAGCGGTAATTAATTAGCCAATATGATCGTCATGTATCATTCACAGAGTTTGGTTTTCATAGAAAGAAAAGTAAAAGAGAAGTAGCCTGAGTATCAGGCGTTTCTGGGGGAAAAGGGGAAAGATCTGAAATCTCCTCTCCCCTAGCCCCTTAGGAAGGCCTGACACTCAGGCTAAAAGAGAAGAAGTAACCCACCCAGAGAGTAATTCAAAAGATGACATTTGTGGGAGTTGTGACTTGGGAGTTGTGAGACTTCGGAGCCAAGAGTTGTGTTCTAAAAGTTGTGAGAGTTGTCTGCATCAAACGCACCTGAGATTTTGCCCTAACCCGGCCTTACCCTTTTATATGCCATTTTTGACAAAAATAGACCCCTCTCGTATTTTGACCTCTTTGAGTGGTTCTCCTCGAGTCTCGATTTTTTCGAGGCTTGTGGTGTATTTTTGAAAATCGAGTCCATTTTATTTAGTACGAACATTGACCACAAAGGACTGCAAAGGACCGCAGACGAATATGCCGCAGAAAGTAGGATCTATTAAGACCTGATCAGCAAAAATAACAAGTAGACATTAAATTCTGCAAGCAGAATACTGAAAATTACCTGAAAATTAACTTTGCAAGACATCAACACGACACCGAAACAACTAAAAACAGAGCGGGATTGTAGCCAAAGACAGCTGCAGTAGATCAGTATGGCGTAACAATCAGGAAATGAGAAAAATGAGCCGCACACTCTGATTTAAGCCCTGACCTAGTTTTAGCGGACTAATGATGAACGCGTATATCTTAATGTGGCAGACCACTGAACGGTCCGTTATGATGGGATGACCGGCGCACAAGCCGAGAGGTTAACCAAGGCTAGTACAACGAAAAAAAAACACAATACGTAAGGCAACTACTATGTAAGGGTAATCAGGGCAGCCTAAGCAGTAGTGATCAACTTCATTTACTCTAAAAGACTCTTTAGATATACCCTATTCCCAGCTCCCAAAGCATTGAGATTTCCCTCCCCTAATTTAATACTTACTTCTGGGTTACTTCTCACTCAGGGCAAAATGTTGGCTTAGGGGATGGGTAGGTGGGTAGTTTGCCAGAAACATATCCGAGATTTCTCTTTTTAAGATCAGGCTTGGTCCTTATCTTTTTCCATCTTCGTCTCCATATTTGCACTGTGGCACAAACTCTTCGGCCTTGTATAACCTGAGTGCCGCAGGGGTGAAGAAGGACGGAAAAATATTAAAGGGAGGGGGGGGTTCCCTTTTGCTTTTTTCTCCCCCTCCCCTACCATCGCCTTTTTGCGCCTTGGACACAGCCTAGACCTTGTGCATAACTGGAATTCCCCCATTGACCACAGGTGGCGCGAGATTTTATTTCAAAATCACAACAAAATTCTCGAAAGTGATTGGCTACTTCTTAAACACTGCTTACTGAAAAATAGGTGCAGGATCTCGTCTAGACTGTTAAGAAAACTTATAAGGACTGGTGAATCGTTTCATGAAAAGGAAACGACAGCACCATTATTTCTAGCCCAGTCCCACACTTCTTTCAGGGTCTGAACTGATAAGTGGATCTTTCTGTTACTGAGAACCTAATTGGGTCCCCCGCTCTAACTTTCGCGCAATAATTCGATTGGAAACGCTTGCTACGCAGGCTACATACGGCCCCTTTTGGTAAACATGAAAACAGTTCAGGCACCTTTGAAAAATTTTGTTACCACTAGCTGAAAGAGGTAACCTAAGAATTTTGAATTTCAGCGATTGCAACGGCCGCCGAAAGTTCAAAGCATTGTATGAGAAAAGCAACTTTCGTCACCCAATAGGCCACTTGCACTCCCTTTAAACAATGAGTTGGAATCTTGTTGATGCCAAAAATTGACAGAGCATATAAAAATTATCTTACACCCGAAATTTGAGAGGAAATGCATTTAAGGGAAATATTTTATGGCACTTTGATTTACCAACAAAGTAGTATGATTTGTATTGGCCGCCCTGTTGGAGGGAATACTCTTGTCCTCCAACATGGCTGCCAAAACTACTTTTTACTTATATCTTGATAAATGTTTGATAGTTGCGCTCAGATGTGCTGTAAACGTTACCACATCATCTTTTCAACATTTTCCTTGAAGATGCAAAATTTGTGTTCAGAAAGAAGTAATTCATAATTGCAAAAATCACATTTTGGTCGCTTGACCATTCACAAACTTACTCATTTTAAGCAGATGGTAAGGGTTTGAAAAACCAAAATCACTATTATTTTGTTTAAGATATGACCCACTAATCGTTTTTCGAAGGCAAAATCATATAAGTTTCATCAGTTCATAAAAACGATGTCACATGACCTCCTAGTGCAAATGTCCTATCACGCTTGCATTGTTTTCCATACAAATCCTCGTAAATTTGGAAATTTTCAAAACTGTCATAAAATATTATCTCCTTTTAATTCATAACAGGCAATTTGAGCCCTTAAATGCGTAAGGGAAAGATTTAACGACAGTTAAAAAATTTTAGAATTTACAAGGATTTGTATGGAATACTTTTCAAACGTGACTGGCTGGCAAGAGTTGTTTTTCTCATAAAGGTCCTTCTAATTTTCGGCGGCTGTTGCAATCGCTAAACTTTTGAGATATATAGCTGAACCGAAAGTTGATCACGTGATCAACTCATGCAAAGGGCCGATCCTTGGGGCGGTCCTTGTTTCCTTTTTCTACCCGAAAAAAAAGAAAAAACAAACAAACAAAAAACACAAACTGATAAAAAACCCCTGATCACAGGTTAAGCCTAGCCGGCCCCACTGTAAACCTTCATTATGGGCATATCAACAATTTTTGTTTTCAGTATACTTCAACGTTCTCTTATTCCTTATTTAAATTTTCACGTGTCAGTTGTAATATCATACAAAGGTGGACGTTGAAAGCATACTGAAAACAAAAACCGTCTAAGTAGAGATATTTCCCTCACTACTTCATGCAACGGTTTTTATTTTCATATACTTTTAACGTTCACTTTTTCTTATTTAAACTTTCACGTGTTATTGTAATATCATTTTGCACACTATAAGATGTTTTAAAAAACATTTTAGCTTAACCTTATCATTCTATGTAAGATCCTGAAGAAGGAAGGCCGCGCCTTCCGAAACATTGGTGACAAAAAATATATATTCCCCTGTAACTGAAATCAGCCTTACTTCTTTTGTTCCACATTTCAGCTTAAAGCTGATTAGATCCTTTCTTGGAATCCGGTCCTTGCTTCCAAAATTGAATTATGACTGTTATGACAGAAGCATCATATGCCTCTGATCCTGAGCGTTGCCTTTACCGGCCTTTGTCTAAAAAAAAACGCTTATGTGCTTTTCCTCACCTTAATAGTGATTTGGGCGGGGTTGACCTGGTCTTTCTTCCTTGACTTTCGGCAAAAGGAAGTTGCGTAAGAATCAGTGGTACATATTTTTTTCTCTATGCTGCTTGTTAGATCAAGGTTCATGAAAACAGGTAGCAACAGGACTTAGTATTTAAACAAATAATGAGGACTTCCGCATGGTCTTGTTCGTTTGTTTTTTTATAGGGCGCATGATGTGTTGCTTGGTTGTGTCTTGTTCTGCTTGCATTTCTCAAGTTCCCGGGTCCAAGTCCATCACTGAGTCGCGAATGAGGAAGCGGGTTTCGATAAAAGCAATATACACTCAAACAAACAAGACCATACAAAGTAAACTCAAGAAAAATAACGTGCAATCGAGCGGAAAATAAACAGCTTTTGGTCGCATTTCTTTTGAAACGATCATCTATGAAATGGCTGTAATTACGTAACCTCGTTTGTCCAGTTTTTACATCATACGATATCAAGGGGAAATTACGGTACTTGACGTTATGCCGGAAATGGTGGTGGGGTGACTGTGACGTGGGCATTGGGTATGGTATTCGGTAAACGCCTCGCCTAGGGTTTGTTGTATCTTGCGAAAACATTTGACCTTTTCGATTTTTCTTTCCATTGAAACTTGACCCTCTTTAAGGTTTCATAAAAAATCTAAAGAATGAGAGGTCAACATCTGAAAGGTTCTGTCTGTGTTAGAAAGTGTATACGAAACATCTCTTTGTACTACAAGTGATTGTATTGTTTTCTACAATTGTCCAATTTCATACGCACTTTTTCAAGACGTGATATGTCGATATATAGATAAGTTAGTTCACGTGTGCACTTCATGGTTGTTTGGAAGATTTCGTTTAATCCTCTTTCAGACCTCGAGCACGAGCATTGCAATGTGCAACAATCGCCGGATTTAGCCGCAGCTTACTTTCCCTGTTTGTACACGTAACTTACTATGTAATTTCCTGTAGGGAAATTTTGAGAAGAACTTTATGTCTATGGAAGAACCTCGAGAATTTGAAAAATATAAAAAAACGGAAGCCGTTGGCGGTCGGAATCATCTTATTAGTCAAGAGGAAACCGAAAACACTTTTATTAATAATATACTCAGTCGCCAACGAACAATACTACTGCAATCTTGTTTACAGTACTGGATTTTAATGATAGGTGCTTGCTTATCTTAAGAGTAGCAAACCGCACTGTTTTAAACGGAGTGAAATGATACTTCCTTCGGCTCACAAAAAAATCCATCAAAAATATACGTGTGGCAACCTGAAGACATCTTATACAATGTTTGTTGGTTTGAAAATTGAGAAGTAGTTTTCTACAGGAAATTACGTCTGAGATCAGATGTTTCGGAGAACTCTGGAGACGAGGTTGTCGAATAACCAGACACTAATAAACTTGCTTGAGATCAAGAAGACAAAAATATTCCGGATGACTATCGCAATTTAAATTCACCGCAAGCAACAATTTTACTCGAAATCATTCTCTCTCCCCGGGTCAAATTAGGCCTTATATAGTCGGTAAAATCGTTTGCGGCTTAACTTATTGTCACTTTTAATTAGAGAAGTTGAAAATATTTAAACAAATGTGGTAAGGATAAGGTATGAGTCATGCGAGGGTGTGGAGATCACAAAAGGCGAACAAAAGAGAGCGAATATCTCTTTTTTGTCTGATTCACACAAAACTCGTGGAAATCCATTTCCGCTCCAGGTCCAGAGTGCCGCTAAATGCAGTGCTGTGATTGGTTTAGTTTCACTTCCGGCCGAAAGGGACAATAAAGAATGACGACCACGTGATATATGTCAATCTAGCGTTCAAGCCCAAAAAGCGGTCGAATTTCGGAAAAGATTTCTGCTGTTGCCGCGAAGGATTTTGCGTCGTCGAGCGTTTATGCTTTGTATGAAGTTTTCTTTGGCGAGATAACGACGTAATGGATCTGCTTTTCAAATCTAAGAGGCACCTTGTTCGATTTTTGTGTTTTTGGGCCTGGCTTTATTTTGTCTTGTTAGGTAAGCATACTTCCTAAATTATACCTCAAAAGCCATTGAACTCCATCCGGGCATGGCTATTTGGAAATCGTGTCGTTCATGGCAGCAATTCTGCCATTTCTTGAGTGGAAAAATAATTCTAGGATGCTGGTATTTGAATTATATGTTTAACAAGCTCTTGAAGGTGATATGCAGGCAACGAATTCCAAAATTAGGACAGTTAGTTGTCGCCCGTTCATAATATGGAGGAAAGCAATGTACTTCGTCGGCTTTCTCTTTGTCTCTTATCTTCATTTTTATTCTTTTGAAATCGGATTGGAAAAAAATAATTAAATGGGCGCTTTTCTAATCATCCTAATTGCAAAGTGCAGTGTGTGTTTATAATTTTTCAGAAAAAAAATCTTCGTGGCAAGGGTCGCTTCTGCTGTTAAGAAACTTGCGTTCAAGTTAAACTTATCTTTCTCCTCAACATTAAGGGTTTTGTAGAACTTCGTACAACGTGCATAACGCAAACTTAATTTTTAACGTTGTGTTTTATTCTTAGGTTCATCGCTTACGAATTCACAGTTGACTCTTACATGGGATGAACAGCCATCTTCACAAACTGTACAAAAAGGTGCTACTGTGACATTTCGATGCGCAGCGACTGTTAATAGAAAAATAGAGTATCACTGGTCCTACAACAATGAAACTATTAAGACAAACTCTAGGTTTACTATAAAATCAGCTGACGGCACTTTAGAAATAACGGACACACAGCTCGACGATCGAGGCACCTATCAGTGTTATGTCACGAGGGCAGGTAGAACTAAAATCCTCGGAAAAAGCAATACAGCAACGCTAGATGTCAAAGGTAAGATTACATCAAGACTAACAAAGCTTCAATCACGAGAGTCTTTCAGGGCGTTAAAATTTTCCCCGCGGCTTTCATCTCCTTGTTCATTTCCGAAATCTCTGTGAGCATGTTTTCAATTTCTCTGCCTGGGGCATTGAATAAAACAGTTGTGAAGACAGAACGCGTGGTGAAATTAGTCTAAAGCTCCGCATGTTTCTCTAATAAACAGTTTAATGATATCAGTATCTTGCAGAGCTTCGTAAAAATATCTCCTTGTGGCTGCTGCAAATTACACTTTCATTTGCGCCCTGTGTATTTATCATGGTATCAAAGTACTTAACATCGAACAGAAATCAACAAGTTGCTGTTATGTGTCCGCCACAAGTCCATTATGTGTGCTTATATCCGTTTTTAAGTTCAGACCTCTGTCTTTGAATTGTGGTATTGTTCAAATTTGAGTGAAGTTACGCGATCGATGGCAAGTGGTGGTTCTACTCGTTGTTTACTCCATTGTGCCGATTTGTGGTGTTTGTTGGCACTTCTGTTTAAAGTTCTAGTTGATATAATATTTTCCACTTGGCCCAGACAATGGACATTTTAATGTTGGTTTGGCTATAAATCCAATTGAAAGTTTAAGGTTCGTCATGTTGACGGAAAATTCTCTAAATGCGATTGATGTGTAGTAATGCAAGAGCAGAAATTTGACATATTTTGCGGTGAAATGGTAATCTTATAGCTTTTCCTCTTCGGATCAAGTGTTCGTTTGGAATGATACAAACAATTCTGCTGAGGTAGTTTCAGTAGGTATTTTTGCGCTTCTTTGATATATTTTTCTCTCTTGAGGGGGTTTTTTGTAAGTGCCACAAAAACTACTTCGTTTTTAAAGCTTATTATGTTTGATTGAAGATAAGATCTACAATGCCGCGCTGTCTGAGTGTTCCCGTCTAATCAACCATTTTCACAATTGAAGCTGTATTGGTTGTCTCCTTGAGTGAGTTGTCAATAATTATTATTTTGTAAACTTATTTCCTGCATCACGTCTTAAGGGGTTACTTGTTCTTTTAACCGAAATCACTGTCCCTTTTAACTTTTGAATAATTTATTTGTATTAGTGACTTTATGCATTATGCGAGAAACAACTCCCATATTTGCAGTTTGACAGCTGTTCTTGAGATCTCTTAAAAGCGCCGGGAGGTTTGCCAGTGTAAATAAATTATTATTTGATTTGGGAGATTGCTTTGAGGGCTTGAAGAAAAATGTGATGACAAAAAGAAGTCACTGAGACTTAGCACACTTTTAGACTTCAGTGCATGCTCAAAAAACTTCTTTTAGAAGGAATTTTTTTCCATTATGTGAGATAAGTCATCCTCATTAGAAGGACTTTAATATGCGTTCCAATAAAGAGAACCGTATTCAAGAACTAATGATCAATACCACTCGATTGTCGGAGTTGTAAAATGAAATTGATGTTGTTGAATTTAGCTGTGAGATCTTTTTAAATGATTGTTTTCTTTTAGTGATGACCCCATTGCAATCCTTATTCTTTGTGTCCAAGAAAATTTTTTTTGTCATTTAATTTAGTTAAATGCAAATTTTTACAGTGATTTTATAACTATCAAATTTAATTATTTTTTGACCTTCAGCTTGTTCATTTTTCTAATTTCTTGAACTTTTTTCCACCTTAGAGATTAATCATTCCTATCGTCAAAATTTTAGATAAGTCTTCAATTAAAGACAAAAAAATTCTGCCATATGAAATTTTGGCGGCATATCATTGGTCATTTTCCGGAATAAGAACACCGAAAAATTCTAGTTACAAATCTCTTGAGCCATGATATTTTTTATACCATTTTAACACTACATACCGGTACATTGGAAATTATATAGCAAATTGATTTCTAGATATTCTAGTGCAATGAATCCTCAAGCAAATGATTTTCCAGAGCTTATTCTGTTTATTGTTATTCAGAAATACAGTTTATCAAACACGCCCCAGCTGTAATGTACATTAGGGGAAGGTTTCATTTAAATTGTTACCACATAAGTTCATAATGTGCCACCGTAAGAGATAATGTGAATTGGAGGGTTAAAGCTGAGCTGCAAATAACAGGCAGTTATTGGGCATTGGCCCATGTTTGACGATTATCTTAAATGTGGTCGGACAAAATGTCTGGACAAAATTAATACACCAAATTAAAGAGTAGCATAATCTACCTTGGGCGCGCTCAGTGAATAATTATTGTTGTATCAACAAAATAACATTATTGCAATGAATACAGGATACAGTTTAGTATTCAATCTACCTGCCAATCACACTTTTCTTCATGCACAGTAATTTTCAGTAGAGAGGCTGAATTTGTCCTTGATTACGTTGGAACACCACATACCGGTAATATGATATCTGGCGATGATCTATGAAGAGAAAATAGAGGCTCTGTGAACAGACAAGACATGTCCTTTGAAGAAAAAAAAAGTAAAATTAATTGTTTCAGTGTATATTCAATCAAGGTCTTAAGTTGATGGAATTAAATAATAAGACTTAAAGAAAAACCTGTTATTTTCTTTGTGCATGGTTCAGGTACAAAGATGAAATACTAAAAAAATACCATTCAAATGTAAAAATCTTCATGAAAAAAATGTATGTAATAGCTATTTGGTATGCATTAAAAAATTCTGCCAATAGTAAAATTTTCAATTCCACTGTTTTGGTCTAGAAAATAACCTTCGCTCAAAATGTGCTAACCTCTATGTCAAGTTCTTGTCTTCAAAGCATTTGCCTGTTTTTTGGCAGTTTAGGTTGTTCTAGCAGATTTGCTCAGTTGTCATCTGTCAAGTGGTATTTATGTCATTCTTGCTAGATTTTTGAGGCCACAGTCTGGCTATTCTGTCATCGCACAACATATGAAATCTTCTGCCATTATCTTGCCACTGAGGAAACAGCTAGGCTGTCACGCCACTTTTTTTGTGTGACAGCTGTGTAGTGTGTCTTTTTTTAGTTTATTTGATCCCACTAGAATAATGTGAAACCACCGGCACTGGCACCTATTTCCCCCTGCTTAACCTCTTAACTCTTTAAGCCCCAATAATGACCAGCATCTAATTTCTCCCAACAATAACACTGCCTGATCAAACAGACAGGTAATGAGAATTAACAAAATGATCACCAAAGATGAAATGTTGTGATGTTACAACAAATTCTCTCACGCAGTACCATAAGGAATGTATGAAGAACAGTGTGGAGAAGATGTATGTTGATGTCGGGGTTTAAAAGGTTAAACCCTAATATCAAAATTGAAATGCTCATTTAATGTCCCTATACTTTTTCAATAGAAGTAGTGGGGAGAATTTGTTGAAGGATCAATAAAATAAGTATTACATTCCTCTTCCAGGATCATGTACTCAATTCTCATGACCACTCAGTTTTTTACAGCATTGATATTATAAGGAGAAATTTCATGCTGATCACTCTTAGGGCTTAATCGTGTGTGATACATGAAGGTTACCCATAATAGAAATGTTATTGCCGGGTGCTAATGTGTGAAACATAAAATATTAAGTCATGATAGTCCTAGGACCTCTGGCATTCTTTTGTTATGTGGCAAAATAGTTTTTCCAGTCAGGAATGTTTCCATTTTCTCACAAATGTCAAGAAAAAGAAAAGCATTTTACTAAATAACATTTATTTTCCCCTCATTTGTGAGGATATTTCTTGGTGTTGAAAGAATTCAAACCCATTAGTTGAGTTGCAAACAATAGCCAAGAAAAGTTTTCAATTCAGATGTTTGCCATATAGGATTTCAGCTGTGATTTAGATTGAGTTACAAAGCAGTCAGTTGAAAATCTAAAGGTAAATACACATCCTGCTCTGTGAAATTCTTGTAAACATTGTTGTTTAAACAGACAGAGGTATAGTATGTTCTTATCTGGATCATTTAAGGCTTTGTACAAAGGCATATTGGTTCCTCTGCAAACTTATCTCTGAATAATGATATTTTTAGTCTGGGTGGGTGGGATAAAAGTGGATTAGAACTTATCTTGGATTAAGGTCTCCGAAACTTAATCCTCTTGTTTAAAGCTGAGAAAATTCACCAGTTAGTGAAGTCATTGTGTATAATTATCATAAATCTGGCAAAAGCCTGTTTTAAAGTCAAAACTTAATTATATACAGCTGTTCTGAAAATACAATCTTTGCACCATGAGATGAACAGTTAATGACATTGTGTGGGTTGTGTCTGCTAATATTATTTTCATTGGGCAAGTTACTTTTAGAGCTTACTTGCCCAATGTGTAAGGTCTAGGCAAGTCATCTTCTAACAAAATCATTAACCAAGACGAGTAAGAAGTGGGCCTTGTCAAGGAAACTGTTAGAGCTGCTTCCCAAAGGAGAAGCCGTAATTCAACTTTTTCGAGCCCTGGTCAGTCAAGGATTGACTAACTGATTGCCCATTGTTACCACAGGTTTATCTTATTTGAATGTCATAAATTTACAAGGTCTTCATTTCAATAAGACAATGTGATGATATATCCTGCTGACTAATTTGGCAGTGTAATTTGCAGGATTTGGTTTCTAGTACAGAAAAGATGCATCGATGCCAGTTTAAATACCTGTACTTTTTCAAATAAGGGCCATCCCTGATTGAGGGCCCCATCTGGGACAAAAAAGTTGATAAGCACTGCCCCCAAATCTGAATAAGCTACACAGCCCGGATATAATCAAAATCAAAAGACATTGATTCTGTTATTTTAAAAGCAAATATGATAATACCAAATGCCAGTCTCAAATAAGCGGCTCCCTTGAGTAAGTGCCTCATTTGAGGCATGGAGAATTTTATAAGTGTCATGGTGCTTATTCAAGTACATATGTTAGTTAAAGCCCTGATGAGCCATAAATGGACCTGCAGTTTTATTGTTATTTGTTTTACAGGGGTCTGTAACACAGCACAGATAATTGTTAAATCTGGCGCTAGTTTATTCCTAACTGGAAGTGATATACAAATACGATGCAAGTGCTATATGAACCCATCTGGAACCTACACATTTTCAAAAGATAGTGCTCCCCTGAATTCAGGTGGACACATCACAGTGGATCGCAACAAGGTGTTCATTAAAAATGCAACTACCGAGGATAGCGGGAGTTACACATGCACAGCATCTTCACCATCATCTTCTACCAAAACGCCAGATTCACCGTTATCCATCTCTGTCATTGGTATGTTTAAAAAATCCCCATTTTTATTTTGTAAATTACTGTTCTCACTCTGAATAGCAGTCAAAGGAAAAAATCACATGAATTCCTGAGTCGGAGACTCAGAGTTTTTCTTTGTCCCACACTCATGACATGCTGATTATTTCATCTTCACATTTGTTCACCAAGCTTAAAATTCACCATCTTTTCATGTTATCGTTTTGTAAAATCCTGATCAAAAAACAGCCCTATGCCAAAGTTTTGCCAGAGAGGCTACATTTGAATGGTAACATCATAGGATTTCATCCAAAGATTTATGTATAACGTAGAAGGACAAAGCAACCGGTCATACTCTGTTTTACAGGTCAGTGTACCAGGTAAAAAGGAAGGGTTTTGAAAAAAGCAGAATTAATGGTACCATGTAAAAGTAAAGCTGAACCCCATCAATATTGTCACCAGTTAATAAGCCATAGGAATTTGGTCATGTTGTAAAGCTGTATTAGCTGAATAGGGTCATACATGTATGTGCCAACTCTCCTGGAAAAACATTTGTATAAAAATCTCCCAGATATGGGTATGGGAGAAGGGTGACGTGTACCACAAAGGGAACAGTCCCCAGATTTTACATCTCTAGATGTTAGCATCAGAGGGTCAGTACATACGTTGGAATTTCAGAATTGGCCAGATCTGTATTTTACTCTGAATCAAATTTTAATTCATGTTCTTGTCTTGTTCCAGTTGGGCAGCATCCTCAGTTCCTGCAACCGCCTCCAGCAACATCTTGGGTTGTAGAAGGGAATTCAGCAAAGATTCCCTGTAAAGCAATTGGCAATCCAACACCCATAATTAACTGGTATGCTGATGGTGACGTCAACCCATTGCAGAACAGTTCTAAATACACTATTAATGCTAATGGGTCACTTGAGATTAAAAATGCTGACAGCCAAGATGCCATTATGTACAAGTGTACTGCTACCAACTTAGTGAACAAAATCGCCAAGGATACCAAATTAGAACTAGCTTGTAAGTAACCCACATCAATCGTGATCAGTATCAAAAAATAAAAAGATAGTAATAATAATAGTAATAAATTTATTATCATTTCTTTTGTCTTTGTTTTGCCTACTGTTGATAGGGCAAGAGCAAAGTTCTTAAGCCAATTTTCATGGGCTGTAACAGTCACTTTTCCTGCTAGACTATAGACCATAGTACCTGGAGCATAATGGCCAGACCGAGACAGAGAAGCTTTTTCTTACATGTGAAGCTATTAGAACACCCCTGTTGATCTCGAACAACATGGGAGCAATGTCACGAGTCTTACTTTCATGTAGCCTTACTTTTATTTAGCCATGTTTACCTTGTGAAAGTTTATGTGGTGATAAGTACTAGAATTTTAGAATTTTTTACATCACTTTTAATTAATACTTTATTGAATTAACCATAGCGACTCAACACAGTGACAGGGGATGAAGCAGGACTTGCATCCCAATTGATATCAAGCCCTTCATTACCCACCCAGTCTCTTTATGAACAGCAGTGTGGTTACTTTTATGTCCCACACGAATCAGAACAGTGAAAGAGTTGTGAGAGGGGGCCTATGGTTTTTCGTCCTTATCGAGAACTGGCATTTAATATCACTATTCTGGTTTCCTTTCATGATAATTTAGGAAAATCTGGCAACAAATGTTTCACATTCCTTTCATGTGTATTCTTAACACTTTAAGTAACAAAACTTATCTTTAAACATGCAGATTTAGACGATGTGACATTCCCTACATCTACTCTCTACATCCTAAAAAATGACAAGACAGAAGTGCGCTGTGAGAAGCCTAAAGGATCACCTGTTCCATCCATCAGTTGGCTTAAAGGTGGCCAGCCCCTTCCATCATCATCAAAATTCAGCAAGCAGGGCTGTTGTACGCTTGAGAAAAAACAAAACAAAACTAACTGATACTGGAAACTTTACCTGTGTGGCAAAAAATGGTTATGTAACCAAATCCAAGACTATTCAGATAGTTGTGTCTGGTAAGCTTGATAATGCTACTTATTTATACTACTTTTAATCTTTGAACATAATCAGTATAGTGTATTTTTTCAGGTCTAAGGTACAGCGTTTTTTCAAAGAAACCACCTCTGATATTTCCAAATTGGAAAATTTTACTTCAGACAACAACTTACAGCTGCATGTGTAAAATTTTGTCACATTCTTAACCTTCCTTCTTTTAACCTTGTTTAGAAAGCTTCGTAATGTTTTAATAGAACTGTAAGAGCTGTTTTATCAGATATTTTGGTAAATTTTTTCTGATGAACAAAATGTTCATATTCATGCATTATGCTATCAACATTGTTACTACCAATTGATTCCAATATGCTGCAATGGAAACATTCAAAAGTTTAGGCATGTTTATTGATCCGAAAACTTAATTCCCTTGGCTCAGGTTTTAGTGAATTAATTTTAACCCCTCTGAATTAAACCTCTTGTTAGACAAACTTGTCTTATCTCTTGGGAGTTTGAGTTGGTGAGGGTTTTAATCACTGTTCCCACATGCACTAATGGGTACATAAACACAACAAAATACATTTTACAGTTTTGATTGCATGCGAAGTACATGTATGTTCTCCTTTGTTGTTGTCTAGAACAACCCCAAATTACTCAGAAACCTGATGACCAGAGATTAAAGGAAGACAAGAAGGCTGTCTTAAACTGCACAGTGAAGTCTGTTCCTGCAGCCAAAATCTCCTGGCGGAAAGATGGCAAAGAGGTGCAGGAAGACAGTGAACATATCTTTGAGGAAGTTGATGGTGGACTTGGAAAAAGACTGGTGATTCCAAAGGTCAAGCCCTCAGACAATGGTACTTACGAATGCTTGGCTGATCACCCGGGAGGCTGGGCTGACCAAGCACAAGCCATACTCGTAGTTAAAGGTAAGTGAAGTTTGTTTTAGGACAGGTTCTTCAGTGGAACAAATAATATCCTTTAAGTAAAGTTCCTTGTCTAAGGAAACAATGCAATGGGTGATGTTCGAACCATGGACCTCCTGATCCAGAGTTTTAGGGTAATAATGACACAATGAACATTCCAGAAATATTTCAAATGTTCATGGTTTTGCTGCTTTGACTGTAAAATCCTCCGTAAAAAGTAACTTGAGAAATTTTGCATTGCATTCATGCATTTGAGGGAGATGCATGGGTTTGGCGTAAAAGTACATTGTATAAAATCTGTTTTCTCTTTTATGTTCTGATTGCCACTGCTGCTCTGATGTTAATAAAATGGCTGCTGATGCTGTTGAATTCAAACTAACTTTATCTTGGTATAAACTGCATTTTCTTTGCTTTCAGGTAAAGTTAAGCTCAAGGGCATTCCATTCATGTCTGTATATGCCAACCTCCACGAGTCTCAGAGGATCGAGTGTGACTTTGAAGGGTACCCGCCAATCAATGTCACATGGAAAAAGAAAAGTGGAATCCAAATAGAAGATAATCAACGCATTAATCAATCAAACAATGTGTTGACTTTCACTGGTGTCGAAAAAGAAGATGCTGGAACATACTGGTGTACTGGTAAAAATACATTTAGCAGCTTTACAAGCTACGTTAACATCACTGTTTTTGGTAAGATTATTGAGATGTGACTTCTTGATTAGTATTTAGCTTGAGTTGCATCCGCACAAGTACATGTACATCTATGTATACAGTGGCAGTTTGTGAAAGTATAACTTTCTTTGATTAAGGCTTCTCTTCAAACTTGAATGAAGGTGAACGTGTTTTCATAAACAGTCTCCAGATTGGAGAAGCTTGTAAAAAGACAAATAGGTCCTCATGAAGACTTCATTTAAGTATGATCATGGCTACAGACTTGAATATTAAATAAGGTGGAGCAGTTCAAGTTGGGGAGGGCGTTCAACAGGAAAAGAGTAGTTGTGCATGAGGGAGCAGTGTTATGACATTTTGATCTCATCTATAAATTAATGATGATCATGGAAGCATCTAGCAAGGCTGATTTGCACAGATCACCAATTCACATTAGGGAAAATGCAGCTTTAAATGATGTATTCCCTCCAAAAAATCCAGATCTCTTGAAAAACACTTAGAGAAGAAACTGAAGTCAACATACACGTACATGTATAGAGTGGTCCGCAAAGAGGGGTAAAGGAAATTTGAATTACAAATTATTTAGAGCACTTTAAAAACTGAGAAAATATTATCAATTTTTTAATTTATGGCAGCCTTGACAAAGAGTTTTAATGGAGTTTGAACACTTCCTCGTACATGCCTGCGAGCAAGCTCTCCATTTTGGCGAGAAGTCACGCAAGAGTAGCGCGCGAAAGGAGATGCGCGCTTGCTCGCTTGGAGAGTGTGCTCGCAGGCTAACCCTCTATTTACCTTCGATAGTTGGTGGGAGGAGTGTGAGACACAAATCCAAAAGTGGTCTTGAGCTTTGAATGCTTAGTAATATTATGGTTGCGAATGATCTACAACAATTGAAAAAAGAAACCAACGTGAATTTTAAGCAGCTACCCATAACCACCCTTGAGTCTCAGGTGTCCCCCTTGCTCACAGCCTGCTGACCTGGGGTGGAAGGGGGGGCTGGAACTACTGGCCTTCTCCAAGTTAGCTTTCCCTCAGTTACTACTTTAGTTGACCTAAAACTTTTATAGGTTAGGATTTAGCATTGATGTCACTGTCTCTGTTAACAGTGTATCCTAGATTTTTGACACGGCCAAAGAATACAACAGCTTATGTCAAGGACCACATCTGGCTTCACTGCAATGCTTCAGGTGATCCTAAGCCCAAAATAAGCTGGAGTAAAGACGTGGAGGGAGGGGACAAGCTAGACCCTAATAGATTCATTCAACACCCGAATGGAACACTCCACATTAAGGAAGTTCGTATGTCGGACCGGGGACGTTACTACTGCATCGCTGCTAACCATGCTGAAATGAAACAAAGCAAGTTCAGCCTTGTGGTCCAGGGTAAGGAGAATTTCTTTTTTGAATTAGACTCCCTTAAACTCCCTTAAGCTTCGTAACCTTCCACTCCTGAAAGTGGCCATTGTTAGAAGAGACAAATTATTGTCACGGGTGCTCATGTAATGCACTTGCCCTACAGTTCCTGATGCTCTCAGTCTGCGTCTTAGTAGTCTCCATTTGAATGGTGACAATCCAACGCAAGGCCAACCTTGTACAGCAAAATTAACAGTACCACAGGAAAGTACGGTCCAGTAGTCTTGATTTGAATGGTAGCAATTTAGGATTTCATCCACAGACTCAAAAATTAGAAATACTTTGTACAGCATAATAAAATTAATAGTGTGAAAGGTTTGAACCCAGGAGTCATTTCAAAAATAGCTTGAGTTTGATCGTCCGGGTGAACGTAGTCCTGAATAGGACTGTTGTTGTTGACAGTGGCTGACGTTTCGACAACCTGTGCGTTAGTCATCTTCAGAGTCAAAGTGAGTTGTATCACGTCAGTTGATGGTATTATACTCTGGTTATTGGTCTGATTGGTTAATTACGTCGCGATGTTATTGGTCATCTGTCAGTTAAGCTGTGATGTTATGAAATAATAAATAGTACCACTGAAAAGTATTGCTCAGTAGCTTCAATTTGAATGGTAACCAAAAGTTTACGGATTTCAACTACTGACTCAAAAGTTAGAACCACCTTGTACAGCGTATTGTAATGGTCAGTACCACATGAACTTACTGTTCAATGGCTTTCATTTGAGTCTCAACACTTTAGGATTTTTATCCACAGACTCCAAAGTGAGACCTATATACAGCACCTTATACATTCCCACTATACTGTTAATTGTTCTGTACAAAGTGATTTAGCTTTTGACTCCAATTAGAATTGCAAACTCTTGGAAATGTTTGTCTTGCTAACATAACTAACTCACCGTTTGCCCGCTCTCGTGTAGATCGTGGTACAGATGTAGGTACTGTATATGAAAAAAATAACCCTGGGAAAGGCAAGTCTTCCTCTGTGGAGTCCATGGGAAGAACTATAGGTATTGCTGTGGGTTGCGCAGCAGCGTATATCGTTCTTGTCGTCGGTTTAATGATCTACTGCAAAGGAAGAAGAGCAAGACAGAGCAAGAAAGAAGAAATCATGTCTCCCGAGTGCGAGAACTGTAAGTGTTTATCTTTGCCCACTTGCTAAGTTTTTGCTACTCGTTTTGTAGGTTCAACTTCAAGTAACATGCCTTGCCTTTTTCTAGCTACTCGAAAGCAAAACTGCAGCGAGAAGTCAAAATATTAGGGCAAATCGAATTCCAACTTAAGATCTAATTATTGTTATTATTATTATTATCATCATCATCATCATCACCATCATCATTAGTGATCAAAATGCCTTGAAGCAAGTGAAGCATGTTAGCCGTTCTTACCCATGTGTCTGTTATAAACGTCAGCGGTAACAAAAGGTCGTTCACGAAACCAAAACAAACATAACGATTTTTGTTAAACGGGGAAGATTTTCCCTACTCGACAGAGAAGACAAGAAAAAAATGATGGCTCAATTTGTTTTCCATTTAAGAATGCTCGTTCTTGCTCGTTTATTATTTGTGGGTCTGGCTGCGTCAAGCAGCTTAAGAATAGGTGGGAATTTTCCGCAACCATTCCGTTTCTAGCAGAGGATTTTTTTGCATGGTACCTCAGACAACTCATACTTGAGCAATTGACGAGTGTATGAAGCAAAACACACACGGAACGTTTTGAAAAACTCCCACCTAATTTTAAGTTGCTTTTCAAACATGGCCCTGCTTAGCTCAGATGACGCCCATTTAAGTAGTTACTCTGGAGCTTAGGCAAATACGTTTTTGACTTGGGGGAGGGTCGAGGCTAATAGGGATGTGCCGCTGGATTAGGTCGCATTTTCACGACTGGATTGACTACAATGGGGTCGCATTTTCAATAGAGTTACTAGAATGGGGTCGCACATTTTCGGATTTGGGGGCGTAAGACAGTTCTTCATATTTATGGTTAGCAAACGTACCAGAATGTTTGTACTGCAGATGAAAAGTAATGTGTGCTTCATTCAATCTGGAAAATGGGTCAATTCATAAAAATAGAAAGTGGGATCGCGAAAAGTGATAACATGGGGTCTATAATTGGCCACAGAATAGACCAAAAAGGGGTAGGGGCTCTGAGACGCCAACGGCCCATACCCAGCAAAAATTAACCCGGGGGGTAGGTTGGTTGAACGAAGCACATCAACCGGAAGGATACTTTTCCCCTTTCATATGTTTTGGCGCTCGTAAATTTTGACGAAACCACGCCCAACAAGTCCACTTCCGGTTGCCGTGCGTTGCTGAAAAACGTCTTTGCGTAATCATCCTACTATCGTTTTAGGAATAACACCTACCCCCTTTTTTCTCAATCACAGTAAACAATGGTGACATCGAACACCAAGGCGGAGATCCTAACGACATGACCATGAACCCGGTCTACAAATCCCAGCCCAGCTACGACAAAATGGAGTTTCCCAGACACGACTTAGAAGCACTAAGGAGCCTGGGTAACGGCTCGTATGGCCGATCGTTCCTGGCACGAGCCAGTGGCATTCGCGACGGCGAGAAGGAGACCATGGTAGTTGTTAAGGCGTTGGCTAGTAGTGATGACCAGGTGCGCGAAGAGTTCACGAAAGAAATGGACGCGTTGTGTGGACTGCAGCACGACAGTGTTGTTGCTCTTCTTGGGATGTGCAGGGAAGAGGAACCAATTTACATGATATTTGAATCAGCTGAAAAGGTTTGTTCATGTAATTCTTAACTTGCTTTTTTAGTATATATTCAACCATAGCCTGTGAATGCAGTCGTCTCGTATGACTCTTTTTCGTCGGGGACGAAACACGTTTCGCGGGAGAGACGTCTGCGATTCGACCCCCAGAATTCCATACTGATGACGTTGGTTTTTCTCAAATGAGGTCATCGTGCGCTGGTTGGTCGACGTAGTTGTTCTATTCTTTTAGTTTAGGATTGACAGACAAAAAGCAAAAGGTCACTATGATCAAATTTACTAAACGTCATGAATCTACTAAGAAGAAACAGTCATTATTCAGGGAATGTATTCTTCGTTACAAAAAGCATTGGAGATTGCCGCCGCTTATCCGCAGAACTCAAAACTTAACGATAATAGACCAGGAGAAAATAAACAAAACTCGAACAAATTTACTTGTGGGTTTCCATGAGTACCAGATTAATTATGTAAACATTGATTCACGTCATCAGTATGGAATTTTGAGGCCGAATCGCAGACGTCTCTCTCGCGAAACGTACCCGTGGCGAAAAGACGAGGAACAAGTTTATTCGTAGGCTAGAAAGACCAACGCAAGTCGGTTGAGGGTTACTGTAGGGAGTTATCTCTTTTTTGGAGTCAAAGGGTTTGCGATGGATACCCCGGAAAGGGTGAGAGAGTTCTGTGTCAAAATGCGCAAGTCTTGTCTAATCTTGCCAGAGGACAGTTCTGTTTCCCGTACAATTTACGTAATCTTTTTGCTCTTCCTTTTTAGGGCGACTTGAAGCAGTTTCTGCTCTCATGTTACGATAATGGCCGCAGCACTTTGAACTCAAGTCAAAAACTCTCCATCTGCGAGCAGTTGGCCTCTGGAATGAATTACCTCAGTTCGCAAGAATTTGTGCACAAAGACCTCGCCGCGAGAAACTGCATGGTTGGCAAGGACCTCAAAGTCAAAATCGCTTTCTTGAGTTTGAGCTACGATCTCTACAATGCCGAGTACTTCCGCTTCAACAACGTGCTGATCCCCTTGCGTTGGATGCCCCCAGAAGCGATCTTTGACGATGATTTCACAGAAAAGAGCGATGTCTGGTCATACGGTGTGCTGGTTTGGGAGATTTACACGTTCGGTCAGATGCCCTACCACGATCGGTCCAGTGAAGAGGTTCTGAAATGCGTTAAGAATGACCTTCGTCTTAACAAGCCCGACAACTGCCCGGACACCGTCTTGGAGGTGATGGAGAAATGTTGGGAAGGCAACCCGCTCGCTCGACCGACCTTCCAAGAAGTTTTGGATGACGTGTCTGGAATAAGCGTGGACAGCCATGTTTAACTGAGTCCATCTTCTTGTACGCTGTGGTCTTGCTAAACGTGTTTTTCTCAAAGTATTGTAGATCCGAACCTTTGTTCATTCTGGTTGAACTAGTTAATGATAATTACAAATCAAAATGTAAACTGTGGGTTGCCTGTAATGCCTTTCCCGCGGCACGTGATTTGCATGTGATTTCTTTTGCGCAAGCACATGAACAGTCACGAAGGCATTTAGAGGGATCACGAAATTGGGATTGGAAATTCACGTTCAGCCTGGGAATCGTCATCGTTGTTCCTTCAGGGGCAGCTTCCGTCCCAGCTAATATTTGAAATCTATTTTCTTAGGGTTTTGCTTGATTTTCCCTTTTACGCTTTACGCTTATAGTTTGGGATGTAGCTTCCCTAGGATGGATTAATCAGTCGAGAAATCACCCGCTTTGCGTCAGCTGTGGTGTCAGTGACCATGTGGGAATCACCAGGGATATGCGCATGCGTATAACAGATTCCGAAATTCGGACGTTTCGCGTCAAAGAAGTGAACGAGACAAAATCGTCGAAACCAACAGTAAGTGTTTTTAATGAAGTGGTCTACTGGGGCATAAATCATTATCAACGTACGCATCGTCACTTAGATTCATCCTAACACGATTGCAATTTGATTTGCAGTCTTTGATTAAAAACACAGTATTCGCCAAGTTGTCATAGCTTCGTGGGAACTTGATGTCGTTACAGGTGGTTTTTCACGAGGCTTAGCCAGCCAGGTTTTGAAAGACCTACCGCGATTTTGTGCAGTTGCTTTGTGTGGGAACCTTTACATTGTTAAAAACTGCGCATTTAAACTGAATTAAACGTGCAAAAAGTCAATATATGGGGGTGAAAGATTCTAATTTAACAATCCATGGGATAGGGTGTTAGTGGGTAGGCTTTTCGATTTGACAGACGTTTTTTCAAAAAACTCTGTTTATGTAAGAGCAGCATTCGTAGAGCTAATTAGTTTACAGCTTACATCTTTGATTCTTATTATTTTATTATTTTAAATAAATTTTTGAAAAATTGATTAAACGTTTAGTTTTGTGCGAAAGTGCAAGGAAACGGGGTCTAGTAGCTGTGATACCTAATTCCAAAATTTTCATTTCAAGTCAGTGTAGAGTACTCTTGCTATTTTTACAACTTTTCTCTAATACTGACACACGAAATGATTGGAATAAGAAAAGAGAAATATTTGTTTTTCAATATGTAGTAACAAAGTGTTCAGTCTGGAAACTCGTAAAGTTTAAAACAAACCAAACAAAAAATGGCAACTATCTTTGGGGTTGCGCAGGTAGAATTTCTAGTTATTTAAGAAAGTCAATACAGAGACCTAAGTTTAATGTTCTTAAATTAGTTTTCTAAATACGCTTATACCATTTCAAAAGTGGAAATTTTATTTTAGCTGTGTTTGATTTTGCATGAGGTAAGGTTTTTACCAGTTATGATTTAATCAGGGAATTAAATCGTGACTTTTAAAATGATGGTTCCTACAAGCTAACCTCATCCTCGTGCCCCTAAAGTGTGACCATTCAACTGACAGGTACCGAGCACTACTTCCGAATGGTATTGTTCACCACGCTGTATCAGGTGGTTCTTACTTTTGAACCGGTGGACTTGGTCACACCACTAGGTGTGACCATTTAAATGAAAATTCTTCAGTACTTCTCTCGCCTGGTATCATTTTTTTTAATGGGAGCTCCTGGGCAGTCCCTTTTTATTTTTAGGACCATCGGATATTGACTGCTTAATGTTTTGCGTGACGTATTTGTAGTAACGCCAGTAGTGTAGGAATAAAGAGCTTATTTGCGTTACATTTTTGTCTCTTACTTCATTGCTGTTCAGTTTGCTACAACCTTTGTTATTGCAGTGAGATTTTAAGGGCAAGTTACATTCTTAAGTTCAAACCAAATTTGTCAGAGAAGTGTTATCTCAAAATGTATTAGTCTTTAAATGCAGAAAAAAAAATCCATTGTCTACGTTTTATTTTATTTTTACTTAATTGTAAATAATTGTGATGAATTTTTTAGATCCTAATCCACAACAGGAATTAGTGTGAACTGCATGCAAATTAAAATGATCTCAGTTAATAAAAGACGGAAGTTTGCGTTAACTTTTACGTAAGTGTGGCTGTTGTTTGTCAAGGTTGAAGTATTATGTATAATTGGGGAAATGGGGGAAGCTTATCTCCACACGTTCTCTTAACCCAAAGGGGTTAGATCATGTGTTTGGTCAAAAATTGAAAAGATAATTCATCTTTTTTTTTCGTCAAAAGAGCACAAACAAGGTGCTTGGGACATTGTTCATTAAAGAATGGCCTTTTTGGCGACAAAAACATCGCCTTAGGAAAGTTTCAGAATTTGCATATTTTTCCGAAGAGGTTAGAGTTTGACTTTCGTTAAAATCTGGAAAAAATTATCAACTTTTTTTTTGCAGAAAAGAGCAAAAAAAATGAAAATTGCCAAGAAAAAAAGGCTTTTATTGGCAATCAAAACATACATTTAAGAAAGTCACAAAATTCGGCATTTTATCACTGCGGTTAGTCGATGGGTTTCGTCGAAAATTCGAAATTTTTTCATTCACTCTTCGTCAAAAAAAGGCCAAGAAAAAGTATTTGTGGCCGATCCAAAAAAAAACATTCTTCATAGACAACAAGCCTTTATACCCTTTGAAAACCTCAATAGAACAAAGTCAAAACTTCTAAATGTCTAGACTATAAAAACAAGAACTTGGTGACAATTAGAAAAGAGGTTAGTCCATGGTTTTGGTCAAAAATTGGCAATTTTTCCAACTCTTCATTTTAGCAAATTAGGATAGGTAAATATGATTAACGATATTCTAAAAACAAAAACACACCTTTCTAGGCTATAAAAACAATAAATTTAAAAAGTCGAAAAGTGGAATTTTTCCCAAAGGAGTTAGTCCATGGTTTTGGTTAAAAATTAGAAATTTTTCCATCTTTTTTTTAGGCAAAATAGGCCAAAAAAAAGTGTTCAACAATAAATTAGAAACAAAAAAACGCCTCTCTAGACTCTAAAAACAAGAACCTCAAAAATTAAAAAAAATGGCATTTTTCCAAACGGGTTACTCCATAGTTTTTTAATTTACGAAAAGTAGGCAACGAAAGTGTGTCTCAAGATATTTAAGAAAGGAAAAACGCCTTTTTAAGACTATAACAACAGGAAGTTAAAGACGTGGAAAAATTGACGTTTTTGGAAAGGGGTTAGTCCATGGTTTTAATCAAAAATAGGCAATTTTTTCATCTTTTTATTTTAGGCAAAGTACGGACGGAAAATGTGTTTTACGACATTCTAGGAAGAAACAACGCCTTTCTAGGATAAAAAACAACAAGTTTAAAACGTGAAAAAATTAGAATTTTTCCAAAGCAATTAGTCCATGGTAATTGGTCAAAAATTGGCAATCTTTCCATCTCTTCATTTTAGGGAGAAAACAAAGAAAAAGCACATTTTTAGATTATAAAAAAAAAAGTTCAAGAAGTCAAGAGGGTCAATTTTTCACCAAAACAAGGGTCAACCCCTTTGAAAAATCTCAATTTTTCGACTTTTTCAATTTCTTGTCTTTACAGCCTAGAAAGGCGTTTTTTCGTTTTAGAATATCGTAAAAGACATTTTCCTGGCCTAGATTGCCCAAAAAAAAAAGTTGGAAAAATGACCATTCTTGGACCAAAACCGTGGGTTTTTTTTTTGCAAAAATGTTAATTTTTCGACTTTTTGAAATTGTTGTTTTTATAGCCTAGAAAGGCGTTTTTTCGTTCTAAAATATCGTAAAAGGCATTTTCCTGCCTATATTGCCAAAGAAAAAAAAGTTGGAAAAATGGCCATTTTTGGACCAAAACCATGGGTTAACCCCTTTGCAAAAATGTCTATTTTTGAACTTTTTCAACTTGTTTTTATAGCCTAGAAAGGCGTTTTTTCCTTCTAGAATATAGTAAAAGACATTTTCTTGGCCTATATTACTAAAAAAAAAAAAAGATGGAAAAATAGCCATTTTTGGACCAAAACCATGGGTTAACCCCTTTGCAAAAATGTCAACTTTTGGACTTTTTAAACTTTTTCTTTTTAAAGCCTAGAAAGGCGTTTTTTCGTTCTAGAATATCGTAAAAGACATTTTCCTGGCCTGCATTACCTAAAAAAAAAAAGTTCGAAAAATGGCCATTTTTAGACTTTTTGAACTTGTTGTTTTTATAGCCTAGAAAGGCGTTTTTTCGTTCTAGAATATCGTAAAAGACATTTCCTTGGCCAATATTGCCTAAAAAAAAGAGTTGGAAAAATCACCCTTTATGCACCAAAACCATCCGTTAACCCCTTTGCAAAAATGTCAATTTTTGGACTTTTTAAACTTTTTCTTTTTATAGTCTAGAAAGGCGTTTTTTCGTTCTGGAATATAGAAAAAGACATTTTCCTGGCCTGTATTGCCCCAAAAAAAAAGTTGGAAAAAAAGCCATTTTTGGACCAAAACCATGGGTTAACCCCTTTGGAAAAATGTCAATTTTTGGACTTTCTGAACTTGTTGTTTTTATACCCTAGAAAGGCGTTTTCTCGTTCTAGAATATCGCAAAAGACATTTTCTTGGCCTATATTGCCTAAAATAAAACAAGTTGGAAAAATGGCTATTTTTAGACCAAAACCACGGGTTAACCCCTTTGCAAAAATGTCAATTATTGAACTTTTTGAGCTTCTTGTTTTTATAGCCTAGACAGGCGTTTTCTCATTCTAGAATATCGTAAAATACATTTTCCTAGCCTATATTGCCTAAAAAAAAGAAGTTGGAAAAATGGCCATTTTTTAACCAAAACAATGGGTTAACCCCTTTAGAATAATGTCAATTTTTAGACTTTTTGAGCTTCTTGTGTTTATAGCCTAGAAAGGCGTTTCTTCGTTCTAGAATATCGTAAAATACATTTTCCTAGCCTATATTCCCTAAAAAAAAAGTTGGAAAAATGGCCATTTTTGGACCAAAACCATGGCTTAACCCCTTTGGAAAAATGTTAATTTTTGGACTTTTTAAACTTTTTCTTTTTATAGCCTAGAAACGCGTTTTTTCGTTCTAAAATATCGTAAAAGGCCTTTTCCTAGCCTATATTGCCTAAAAACAAAAAATTGCAAAAATGGCCATTTTTGGACACAAACCATGGGTTAACCACCTTGGAAAAATATCAATTTTTCGACTTTTTAACTTCTTGTTTTTATAGTTTAGAAAGGCGTTTTTTCGTCCTAACATATCGTAAAAGATATTTTCTTGGCCTATATTCAATAAAACAAAAAGTTGCAAAAATGGCCATTTTTGGACACAAACCATGCGTTAACCCCTTTGCAAAAATGTCAAATTTGGGACTTTTTGAACTTGTTGTTTTTATAGCCTAGAAAGGCGTTTTTCCATTCTAGAATATCGTAAAAACATATTCCTTCCCTATATTGCCAAAGCAAACAAAAGTTGGAAAAATGGCCATTTTTGGACAAAAACTTTTAAAGAAAAATATCAATTTTTCGACTATTTTAACTTCTTGTTTTTAAAGTTTAGAAAGGAGTTTTTTCGTCCTAGCATATCGTAAAAGATATTTTCTCGGCCTATATTCAATAAAACAAAAAGTTTAAAAAACGGCCATTTTTGGACCAAAACCATGGGTTAACCCCTTTGCAAAAATGTCAATTTTTGGACTTTTTGAACTTGTTGTTTTTATAGCCTAAAGAGGCGTTTTTTCGTTCTAGAATATATTAAAAACATTTTCCTTCCATATATTACCAAAGAAAAAAAAGTTGCAAAAATAGCCATTTTTGCACAAATCCATGGGTTAACCCCTTTGGAAGCATGTCAATTTTTGGACTTTTTGAACTTGTTGTTTTTATACCCTAGAAAGGCGTTTTTCCCTTCTAGAATATCGTAAAAGACATTTTCTTGGCCTAAATTGCCTAAAAAAAGAAAGTTGGAAAAATGGCCATTTTTGGACGAAAACCATGGGTTAACCCCTTTGCAAAAATGTCAATTTTTGAACTTCTTGTTTTTATAGCCTAGAAAGGCGTTTTCTCGTTCTAGAATATCGTAAAAGACATTTTCTTGACCTAAAGTGCCTAAAAAAAAAAAGTTGGAAAAATGGATATTTTTGGACCAAAACCATGGGTTAACCCCTTTGGAAAAATGTCAATTTTTGAACTGTTTAAACTTGTTGTTTTAATAGCCTAGAAAGGCGTTTTTTTGTTCTAGAATATCGTAAAAGATTTTTTCTTGGCCTAAATTGGCTAAAAAAAAAAAACGTGGAAAAATGGCCATTTTTGGACCAAAACCATGGGTTAACCCCTTTGCAAAAATGTCAATTTTTGAACTTTTTAAACTTGTTGTTTTTATAGCCTAGAAAGGCGTTTTTTCGTTCTAGAATATCGTAAAAGACATTTTCTTGGCCTATATTGCCTAAAAAAAAAAGTTGGAAAAATGGCCATTTTTGGACCAAAACCATGGGTTAACCCCTTTGCAAAAATGTCAATTTTTGAACTTCTTGTTTTTATAGCGTAGAAAGCCGTTTTTCATTCTAGAATATTGTAAAAGACATTTTCTTGGCCTAAATTGCAAAAAAAAAAAAAAAAGTTGGAAAAATGGCCATTTTTGGACCAAAACCATGGGTTAACGCCTTTTGAAAAATGTCAAATTTGGGACATTTTGAACTTGTTGTTTTTATGCCCTAGAAAGGCGTTTTTTCATTCTAGAATATCGTAAAAGACATTTTCTTGGCCTATATTGCCTAAAAAAAAAGAGTTGGAAAAATGACCATTTTTAGACTAAAACCATGGGTTAACCCCTTTGCAAAAACGTCAATTTTTGAACTTTTTAAAAGTTTTGTTTTTATAGCCTAGAAAGGCGTTTTTTCGCTCTAAAATATCGTAAAAGACATTTTCTTGGCCTAAATTGCCTAAAAAAAAAAGTTGGAAAAATGGCCATTTTTGGACCAAAACCATGGGTTAACCCCTTTGGAAAAATGGTAATTTTTGGACTTTTTGAACTTGTTGTTTTTATACCCTAAAAGGGCGTTTTTTCGTTCTAGAATATCGTAAAAGACATTTTCTCGGCCTATATTGCCTAAAAAAAAAGAGTTGGAAAAATGACCATTTTTAGACAAAAACCATGGGTTAACCCCTTTGCAAAAATGTCAATTTTTGAACTTTTTGAACTTGTTGTTTTTATACCCTAGAAAGGCGTTTTTTCAATCTAGAATATCGGAAAAGACATTTTCCTGGGCTGTATTGCCTAAAAAAAAAATTTCGAAAAATGGCCATTTTTGGACCAAAACCATGGGTTAACCCCTTTGCAAAAATGTCAATTTTTGAACTTCTTGTTTTTATAGCCTGGAAAGCCATTTTCTCGTTCTAGAATATCGTAACAGACATTTTCTTGGCCTAAATTGCCTAAAAAAAAAAGTTGGAAAAATGGCCATTTTTGGACCAAAACCATGGGTTAACCCCTTTGGAAAAATGACAACTTTGGAACTTTTTAAACTTGTTGTTTTTATAGCCTAGAAAGGCGTTTTTTTGTTCTATAATATCGTAAAAGATATTTTCTTGGCCTAAATTGGCTAAAAAAAAAAGTTGGAAAAATGGCCATTTTTAGACCAAAACCATGGGTTAACCCCTTTGCAAAAATGTCAATTTTTGGACTTTTAGAAGTTTTTCTTTTTATAGCCTAGAAAGACGTTTTTTCGTTCTAGAATATGGTGAAAGACATTTCCCTAACCTTTATTGCCTAAAAAAAAGTTGAAAAATTGCCATTTTTGGACCACAACCATTGGTTAACCCGTTTGGAAAAATGGTAATTTTTGGACTTTTTGAACTTGTTGTTTTTATACCCTAAAAAGGCGTTTTTTCGTTCTAGAATATCGTAAAAGACATTTTCTTGGCCTATATTGCCTAAAAAAAAAAGTTGGAAAAATGGCGATTTTTGGACCAAAACCATGGGTTAACCCCTTTGCAAAAATGTCAATTTTAGAACTTTTTAAACTTGTTGTTTTCATAGCCTAGAAAGGCGTTTTTTCGTTCTAGAATATCGTAGAAGACATTTTTCTGGCCGGTATTGCCTAAAAAATAAAGTTGGAATAATGGCCATTTTTGGACCAAAACCATGGGTTAACCCCTTTGCAAAAATGACAATTTTTGAACTTCTTGTTTTTATAGCCTAGAAAGGCGTTTTCTTGTTCTAGAATATCGTAAAAGACATTTTCTTGGCCTAAATTGCCTGAAAAAAATACTTGAAAAAATGGCCATTTTTGGACCAAAACCATGGGTTAACCCCTTTGGAAAAATGACAATTTTTGAACTTTTGAAAGTTGTTGTTTTTATAGCCTAGAAAGGGGTTTTTTTGTTCTATAATATCGTAAAACATATTTTCTTGGCATAAATTGGCTAAAAAAAAAAGGTGGAAAAATGGCCATTTTTAGATTAAAACCATGGGTTAACCCCTTTGCAAAAATGTCAATTTTTGGACTTTTTAAACTTTTTCTTTTTATAGTCTAGAAAGACGTTTTTTCGTTCTAGAATATGGTGAAAGACATTTTCCTAACCTTTATTGCCTAAAAAAAGTTGAAAAAATGGCCATTTTTGGACCAAAACCATTGGTTAACCCCTTTGGAAAAATGGTAATTTTTGGACTTTTTGAACTTGTTGTTTTAATACCCTAAAAAGGCGTTTTTTCGTTCTAGAATATCGTAAAAGACATTTTCTTGGCCTATATTGCCTAAAAAAAAAAGTTGGAAAAGTGGCGATTTTTGGACCAAAACCATAGGTTAACCCCTTTGCAAAAATGTCAATTTTAGAACTTTTTAAACTTGTTGACTTCATAGCCTAGAAAGGCGTTTTTTCGTTCTAGAATATCGTAAAAGACATTTTCCTGGCCTGTATTGCCTAAAAAAAAAAGTTGGAAAACTGGCCATTTTTGGACCAAAACCATGGGTTAACCCCTTTGGAAAAATGTCAATTTTTGAACTTTTTGAGCTTGTTGTTTTTATAACCTAGAAAGGCTTTTCTTCGTTCTAGAATATCGTAAAAGACATTTTCCTGGCGTGTATTGCCAAAAAAAAAAATTGGAAAACTGGCCATTTTTGGACCAAAACCATGGGTTAACCCCTGTGCAAAAATGTCAATTTTTGAACTTCCTGTTTTTATAGCGTAGAAAGCCGTTTTTCATTCTAGAATATTGTAAAAGACATTTTCTTGGCCTAAATTGCAAAAAAAAAAAAAGTTGGAAGAATGGCCATTTTTGGACCAAAACCATGGGTTAACGCCTTTTAAAAAATGTCGAATTTGGGACTTTTTGAACTCGTTGTTTTTATGCCCTAGAAACGCGTTTTTTCGTTCTAGAATATCGTAAAAGATATTTTCTTGGCCTTTATTGCCTAAAAAAAAAGTTGGAAAAATGGCCATTTTTGGACCAAAACAATGGGTTAACCCCTTTGGAAAAATGTCAATTTTTGGACTTTTTGAGCTTGTTGTTTTTATAACCTAGAAAGGCGTTTCTTCGTTCTAGAATATCGTAAAAGACATTTTCTTGGCCTATATTGCCTAAAAAAAAAAAGTTGGAAAAATGCCCCTTTTTGGACCAAAAAAATGGTTTAACCCCTTTGCAAAAATCTCAATTTTTGAACTTCCTGTTTTTTTAGCGTAGAAAGCCGTTTTTCATTCTAGAATATTGTAAAAGACATTTTCTTGGATTAAACTGCAAAAAAAAAAAAAGTTGGAAAAATGGCCATTTTTGGACCAAAACCATGGGTTAACGCCTTTTGAAAAATGTCAAATTTGGGACTTTTTGAACTTGTTGTTTTTATGCCCTAGAAAGGCGTTTTTTTGTTCTATAATATCGTAAAAGACATTTTCTTGGCCTAAATTAACTATAAAAAAAAGTTGCAAAAATGGCCATTTTTGGACCAAAACCATGGGTTAACCCCTTTGCAAAAATGTCAATTTTTGAACTTTTTAAACTTGTTGTTTTTATAGCCTAGAAAGGCGTTTTTTGGCTCTAAAATATCGTAAAAGACATTTTCTTGGCCTAAATTGCCTAAAAAAAAAAGTTGGAAAAATGGCCATTTTTGGACCAAAACCATGGGTTAACCCCTTTGCAAAAATGTCAATTTTTGAACTTTTTAAACTTTTTCTTTTTATAGCCTAGAAAGACGTTTTTTCGTTCTAGAATATAGTAAAAGATATTTTCCTGGCCTTTATTGCTTAAAAAAAAAGTTTAAAAAAATGGCCATTTTTCGACCAAAATCATGGGTTAACCCCTTTGGAAAAATGGTAATTTTTGGACTTCTTGAACTTGTTGTTTTTATACCCTAAAAAGGCGTTCTTTCGTTCTAGAATATCGTAAAAGACCTTTTCTTGGCCTAAATTGCCTAAAAAAACAACGTTGGAAAAATAGGCATTTTTGCACCAAAACCATGGGTTAACCCCTTTGCAAAAATGTCAATTTTTGAACTTCTTGATTTTATAGGCTAGAAAGGCGTTATCTCGTTCTAGAATATCGTAAAACACATTTTCTTGACCTCAAGTGCCTTAAAAAAAAAGAGTGGAAAAATGGCCTTTTTTGTACCAAAACCATGGGTTAACCCCCTTGGAAAAAGGTCAATTTTTGGACTTTTTGAACTTGTTGTTTTTATAACCTAGAAAGGCGTTTTTTCGTTCTAGAATATCGTAAAAGACATTTCCTTGGCCTATATTGCCTAAAAAAAAAAGTTTGAAAAATGGCGATTTTTGGACCAAAACCATGGGTTAACCCCTTTGCAAAAATGTCAATTTTTGAACTTTTTAAACTTGTTGTTTTCATAGCCTAAACAGGCGTTTTTTCGTTCTAGAATATCGTAGAAGACATTTTTCTGGCCGGTATTGCCTAAAAAATAAAGTTGGAATAATGGCCATTTTTGGACCAAAACCATCGGTTAACCCCTTTGCAAAAATGTCAATTTTTGAACTTTTTAAACTTGTTGTTTTAATAACCTAGAAAGGCATTTTTTTGTTCTAGAATATCGTAAAAGACATTTCCTTGGCCTAAATTGCTTAAAAAAAGAAAGTTGGAAAAATAGGCATTTTTGGACCAAAACCATGGGTTAACCCCTTTAAAAAAATGTCAATTTTTGAACTTCTTGATTTTATAGGCTAGAAAGGCGTTTTCTCGTTCTAGAATATCGTAAAACATTTTTTCTTGACCTAAAGTGCCTAAAAAAAAAAAGGTGGAAAAATGGCCATTTTTGGACCAAAACCATGGGTTAACCCCTTTGGAAAAATGTCAATTTTTGAACTTTTTAAACTTGTTGTTTTAATAGCCTAGAAAGAGGTTTTTTTGTTCTAGAATATCGTAAAAGATTTTTTCTTGGCCTATATTGACTAAAAAAAAAGAGTTAAAAAATGGCCATTTTTGGACCAAAACCATGGGTTAACCCCTTTGGAAAAATGGTTATTTTTGGACTTTTTTAACTTGTTGTTTTTATACCCTAAAAGGGCGTTTTTTCGTTTTAGAATATCGTAAAAGACATTTTCCTGGCCTGTATTGGCTAAAAAAAAAATTTGGAATAATGGCCATTTTTGGACCAAAACCATGGGTTAACCCCTTTGCAAAATTAGAATTTTTGAACTTTTTAAACTTGTTGTTTTCATAGCCTAGAAAGGCGTTTTTTCGTTCTAGAATATCGTAAAAGATATTTTCCTGGCCTGTATTGCCTAAAAAAAAATTTGAAAATGGCCAATTTTCGACCAAAACTATGGGTTAACCCCTTTGGAAAAATGTCAATTTTTGGACTTTTTGAACTTGTTGTTTTTATAACCTAGAAAGGCGTTTTTTCGTTCTAGAATATCGTAAAAGACATTTTCTTGGCCTATATTGCCTAAAAAAAAAAGTTGGAAAAATGGCCATTTTTGGACCAAAACCATGGGTTAACCCCTTTGCAAAAATGTCAATTTTTGAACTTCTTGTTTTTATAGCGTAGAAAGCCGTTTTTAATTCTAGAATATCGTAAAAGACATTTTCTTGGCCTATATTGACTAAAAAAAGAGAGTTGGAAAAATGACCATTTTTAGACGAAAACCATGGGTTAACCCCTTTGGAAAAATGGTAATTTTTGGACTTTTTGAACTTGTTGTTTTTATGCCCTAAAAAGGCGTTTTTTTCGTTCTAGAATATCGTAAAAGACATTTTCTTGGCCTATATTGCCTAAAAAAAAAAGTTGGATAAATGGCGATTTTTGGACCAAAACCATGGGTTAACCCCTTTGCAAAAATGTCAATTTTAGAACTTTTTAAACTTGTTGTTTTCATAGCCTAGAAAGGCGTTTTTTCGTTCTAGAATATCGTAGATGACATTTTCCTGGCCTGTATTGCCTAAAAAAAAAAGTTGGAAAAATGGCCATTTTTGGACCAAAACCATGGGTTAACCCCTTTGCAAAAATGTCAATTTTTGAACTTTTTAAACTTGTTGTTTTCATAGCCTAGAAAGGCGTTTTTTCGTTCTAGAATATCGTAAAAGACATTTTCCTGGCCTGTATTGCGTAAAAAGAAAAGTTGGAAAAATGGCCATTTTTGGACCAAAACCATGGGTTAATGCCCTAGAAAGCCGTTTTTCATTCTAGAATTTGACATAAAAATGCAAAAAAAAAAAAAAAAAAGTTGGGAAAAATTTTTGGGACCAAAACATTTTTTGAAAAACAAATTTTGGACTTTTGTTTTCATAGCCTAGAAAGGCGTTTTTTCATTCTAGAATATTTCGTAAAAGACATTTTCTTGGCCTAAATTGCCTAAAAAAAAAAGTTGGAAAAATGGCCATTTTTGGACCAAAACCATGGGTTAACCCCTTTGCAAAAATGTCAATTTTTGGACTTTTTAAACTTTTTCTTTTTATAGCCTAGAAAGACGTTTTTTCGTTCTAGAATATGGTAAAAGACATTTTCCTGGCCTTTATTGCCTAAAAAAAAGTTGAAAAAATGGCCATTTTTGTTTTGAACTTCTTGATTTTATAGCCTAGAAAGGCGTTTTCTCGTTCTAGAATATCGTAAAAGACATTTTCTTGATCTAAAGTGCCTAAAAAAAAAGGTGGAAAAATGGCCATTTTTAGACCAAAACCATGGGTTAACCCCTTTGGAAAAATGTGAATTTTTGAACTGTTTAAACTTGTTGTTTTAATAGCCTAGAAAGGCGTTTTTTTGTTCTAGAATATCGTAAAAGATTTTTTTCTTTGCCTAAATTGGCTAAAAAAAAAAAGTTGGAAAAATGGCCATTTTTGGACGAAAAAAATGGGTTAACCCCTTTGGAAAAATGTCAATTTTTGGACTTTTTTAACTTGTTGTTTTTATACCCTAAAAAGGCGTTTTTTCGTTCTAGAATATCGTAAAAGACATTTTCTTGGCCTGTATTGCCTAAAAAAAAAAGTTGGAAAAATGGCCATTTTTGGACCAAAACCATGGGTTAACCCCTTTGCAAAAATGTCAATTTTTGAACTTCTTGTTTTTTTAGCGTAGAAAGCCGTTTTTTATTCTAGAATATTGTAAAAGACATTTTCTTGGCCTAAATTGAAAAAAAAAAAAAGTTGGAAAAATGGCCATTTTTGGACCAAAACCATGGGTTAACGCCTTTTGAAAAATGTCAAATTTGGGACTTTTTGAACTTGTTGTTTTTATGCCCTAGAAAGGCGTTTTTTCATTCTAGAATATCGTAAAAGACATTTTCTTGGCCTATATTGACTAAAAAAAAAGAGTTGGAAAAATGGCCATTTTTAGACCAAAACCATGGGTTAACCCCTTTGCAAAAATGTCAATTTTTGAACTTTTTGAACTTGTTGTTTTTATACCCTAGAAAGGCGTTTTTTTATTCTAGAATATCGTAAAAGACATTTTCCTGGCCTGTATTGCCTAAAAAAAAAAGTTGGAAAAATGGCCATTTTTGGACCAAAACCATGGGTTAACCCCTTTGGAAAAATGTCGATTTTTGGACTTGTTAAACTTGTTCTTTTTATAGCCTAGAAAGACGTTTTTTCGTTCTAAAATATCGTAAAAGACATTTTCCTGGCCTGTATTGCCTAAAAAAAAAGTTAAAAAAATGGCCATTTTTGGACCAAAACCATGGGTTAACCCCTTTGGAAAAATGTCAATTTTAGAACTTTTTAAACTTGTTGTTTTCATAGCCTAGAAAGGCGTTTTTTCGTTCTAGAATATCGTAAAAGGCATTTTCTTGTCCTATATTGCCTAAAAAAAAAAGTTAGAGAAATGGCCATTTTTGGACCAAAACCATGGGTTAACCCCTTTGCAAAAATGTCAATTTTTGAACTTCTTGTGTTTATAGCCTAGAAAGCCGTTTTTCATTCTAGAATATCGTAAAAGACATTTTCTTGGCTTAAATTGCCTAAAAAGAAAAAGTTGGAAAAATGGCCATTTTTGGACCAAAAACATGTGTTTACCCCTTTGCAAAAATGTCAATTTTTGAACTTCTTGTTTTTATAGCCTAGAAATTCGTTTTGTTGTTCTAGGATATCGTAAAAGACATTTTTCTGAATTATATTGCCTAAAAAAAAAGTTTGAAAAATGGCCGTTTTTGGACCAAAACCATGGGTTAACCCCCTTGGAAAAAGGTCAATTTTTGGACTTTTTGAACTTGTTGTTTTTATAGCCTAGAAAGGCGTTTTTTCGTTCTAAAATATGGTAAAAGACATTTTCCTGGCCTATATTGCCCCAAAAAACACAAGTTGGAAAAGTGGCCATTTTTGGACCCAAAACCATGGGTTAACCGCCTTGGTTTAATGTCAATTTTTGGACTTTTTGAACTTTTTTTTTTATAGCTTAGAAAAGCGTTTTTTCGTTCTAGAATATCCCAAAAGACATTTTCCTAGCCTATATTGCCTAAAAACAAAAAGTTGCAAAAATGGCCATTTTTGGACCAAAACCATGGGTTAACCCCTTTGGAAAAATATCAATTTTTGAACTTGTTGAACTTCTTGTTTTTATAGCCGAGAAAGGCGTTTTTTCGTTTTAGAATATCGTAAAAAACATTTTCCTTGCCCATATTGCCAAAGAAAAAAAAGTTGGAAAAATGGCCATTTTTGGAGCAAAACCATTGGTTGACCCCTTTGCAAAAATGTCGATTTTTGGACTTTTTAAACTTTTTCTTTTTATAGCCTAGAAAGGCGTTTTTTCGTTCTAGAATATCGTAAAAGACATTTTCCTGGCCTGTATTGCCTAAAAAAAAAAGTTGGAAAAATGGCCATTTTTGGACCAAAACCATAGGTTAACTCGTTTGGAAAAATGTCAATTTTTCGACTTTTTGAACTTGTTGTTTTTATAGATTAGAAAGGCGTTTTTTCGTTCTAGAATATCGTAAAAGACATTTTCTTGGCCTATATTGCCTAAAAAAAAGTTGGAAAAATGGCCATTTTTGGACCAAAACCATGGGTTAACCCCTTCGGATGAATGTCAATTTTATGGACTTTTTGAACTTGTTGTTTTTATAGCTTAGTTAGGCGTTTTTGTTCTAGAATATCGTAAAAGGCATTTTCCTGAACTATATTGCCTAAAAAAAAGAGCTGGAAAAATGGCCAATTTTCTACGAAAACCATGGGTTAACCCCTTTGGAAAAATGTCAATTTTTTGACTTTTTGAACTTGTTGTTTTTATAGCCTAGTAAGGCGTTTTTTCGATCTAGAATATCGTAAAAGACATTTTCCTGGCTTATATTGCCTAGAAAAAAAAAGTTGGAAAAATGTCCATTTTTGGACCAAAACCATGGGTTAACCCCTTTGGAAAAATGTCAATTTTTTGGACTTTTTGAACTTGTTGTTTTTATAGCCTAGAAAGGCGTTTTTTTGTTGTAGAATATCTTAAAATACATTTTCCTTGCCTATATTGCCTAAAAAAAAAGTTGGACAAATGGCCATTTTTGGACCAAAACCATGGGTTAACCCCTTTGCAAAAATGTCAATTTTTGAACTTTTTGAACTTCTTGTTTTTATAGCCTAGAAAGGCCTTTTTTTCGTTCTAGGATATCGTAAAAGACATTTTCCTAACCTATATTGCCTTAAAATAAAAGTTGGAAAAATGGCCGTTTTTGGACTTAAAACCATGGGTTAACCGTTTTGGAAAAATGTCAATTTTTTGACTTTTTGAACTTTTTCTTATAGCCTAGAAAAGCGTTTTTTCGTTCTAGAACGAGAAAGCGCCTTTTTGGGGTATAAAAACAAGAAGTTAAAAAAGTCGATAAATTGGTTAACCAATGGTTATGGTCATCTTTTTCTTTTAGGCAATATAGGCCAGGAAAATGTGTTTTACGATATTCTAGAACGGAAAAACGCCTTTCTAGGCTATAAAAAGAAGACTCTCTAATAGTTGATAAATGGGGATTTTTCCAGAGGAGTTAGTCCATGGTTTTGGTGAAAATTGGCAATTTTTCCATCGTTTATTTTAGGCAAAATAGGCAAAGGAAATGTGTTTTACTAGTGCTGAAAAGAGAAAACGCCTTTCTAGACTATCCCTAGTGATGAACTTTATTAGTGACATTGATCTTTTTAGTAGCCTATCATTTTCAATTTCTTATGTATTCAAATCTCGCATGTGTAACGTTCATCTTTTCTCCTGTTTATCTGTATTCATTTTTCTTTTATAGCCCTCGTTGTAGGTTTTGTTGCAAACCGAAATATGGTTCAAATATAATTTACCACTTTATCTTTGTTTTCTTTGTTTATTTCCCCCCTCACTCTTCCTGCCTCAAGGATCAGTTTACTGTTTTGAATTTAAAATGTGGTATCCCTAGTGATATGGGTTTCCCAGGTAGGGGTAGGGTTTCAAGGCTAGGGGAACACATATCACTAGTGATATGGGTTTCCAGGTTAGGGGAACACATATCACTAGTGATATTGGTTTCTCAGGTAGGGGAACAGGTATCACTAGTGATATGTGTTAACAGTTTGGGAACAGATATCACTAGATGTGTTGCAAGTCAAGAGCTGTTTTGAAACAGCTGTCTATGGCTACAATCCCGCTCTGTTTTGAGTTCTTTCGGTGTTGTGTTGATGTCTTGCAAAGTTAATTTTCACTTAGTTTGAAGAGCTTTGTAGAATTCAATGTGTCTACTCGGTGTTTGTATTTGCTGACCAGGTCTTCTGTAGATCCTATGGTCTGAGGCATATTCGTTTGCGATCGTTTGCAGTTTAAATTTCCATGAACTCAAAGTACCTGTCATTTTACACCTTATCCAGGTTGACTTGTTTTGGAGAAATATCTCATTGAGAATGTTTAAAATACCATTTTAGAGCCTCCAGATTTCAAAATTTTCTGGGTGACGATGTCCCCAGACTACATCAAAAAACTAACGTCTACGGCGCGAGTTTTGAACCCCCTCGGCCTCCCCCCCGCTTCCCCAAGTTGAAATTGCGCTTCATCGGCCTGTAAAAGCATCGATTTGAGACCTATGAAATGAAAATACTGTAAAAGGAATATGGTTCAAGTTAGGTTATGTTCCCGTTCTCTTGTTTTGATTCTCAGCATGTTCGTTTTTTCCCCACCGTTTTCCGTTACACGTTTTAGTGCTAAGAGAGAAGAGTGGGAATTGAGAAGAGACTCTTACATAAGCCTTACCAAATATGACGAACGTGTATTGCTAAACGTTTAATCACTGTTTAATGGCTAAGGCTGAAACGATTGTTTCTTTTGCTTATTTGTTTTGTTTTGTTTTGCTCTTTATTTTCCCCGTCCATCGGCCCTCCTCTCTATGCCCCGAGGGCTGGGTCGATGGGCCGGGATTCCATCATTTGACTGACGTATCAAAAATAGTGTCCATATGGTGACCTTGCTGCCCGAAAACCATTACATATTTAGCTGAGCATGAGAACTTCGACTGATATCATACGGTGTCTATGTGAACGTCGTACCCCTGACCACTGAATTTCTTTGCGCCGGTTTCAGGCAGAAAAATTGGGAAAGAAAGAAAATAGGGGAGGTCTCTCGGCCATAGCGTATGAGTCATTGGTCTCCTACAAAAGACGGAATGAAATTCAAATAAAAGTCACTCCCCCCTCCACAAAGATGGTTACTAAATGTCCCAACTGAAGAGACTAAAATTTTACAGGTGTCGCGTTAGTTCGCTGCCTGATAATCCTTTTGGCAAAAGACCTAAATTTGCTTTGAATGAATTTTTTGTTTTTAAGGAGTTGGAAACGGGCTATTTTAAAAATGAGACGTCTTACCTTGCCTCTGTGGTGTCAGTATTTACTCGTCCTCTGGGCGTTTCCCCTGCTGCTACAGGACGTTGTCTTTGATTTAATTCCCCCTACTGAAAAGGAACAAGATACAACAGACGCAATTTGCCTTCAAGCGCTGTTATTGGCATTCCATTGTGAGTGGTTCGCTCATAGTGGCAAAAATCGTGCTCGGCAGTTTGCACCGGCTGTACTGAAACGTTCTCTATGCTTGATATATTTTCTTAGGTAATAACGGAGTTTTTCTGTTCGTCGACTATGGTCCACATTCTTTCGTGACCCCGCGTTATGTAACTTCATCGTACTTTTACAGCTTTCAAAATGTTCGACATATCTACATGGCACGCTGGCGTGGCTACTCGCGTGGTCCACTGTGTGATGTAACACTGTAGCAGTTTTTAAAGGATATCGTATCAAAAGTGAGCTTTCCACTCGTGATACTTTAACCCTGGGAAACGCTTGTGAGTGACTCAAAATTAAGCGAAAAAGTTCAATAAGGCTGTAGCCTCGCGCGTGACTCACTTCTTACGATATGGAGAGCTATTAAGCAATTTAAGGCGATTTTCCTTAAAGCCAATTAAGTCTTGTTTTTCTATTGTAGCTTTATGAAGAGTTTTTACTTTTCATCATACCAACAATTTTTTTTTACTTTGCCCCGCTGTCCATTGTTCTTTTTTGCAAAACATCTGCTTTTTTGCACAAGAAATTCTTTTTCAGCTTTGCTGTGATCGTGACAAGCGCATTGTAGAATAGATCGACTTTGATTGGCCAGTTGTACCATAAAATATATAGTCCATGTGTTCTTTGATGCAGTTTTGGCAAGTCTTCAATGCAGCATCAGAGTTATTTTTAGGGAACAAAGGCCCTTGAAATTAAAGGTTTTATGCAAAATAGATGACTTTATATCCTCTTGACCTCTGATTCGGAGCTGTCGGTCGCATTCTACTTTGCATTGTGTGAAAGGAGTCCCTATATTTGTAACAGCCTCCTAGATATCGCTTCAGGCCTTGCGTCAGGATATTTGGAGTGTAAAATTAGGCTAATACACCGTGTTGACGAGGTACATTTTTCATCAAGATTTACGGTGACACAGGCTAAGAGACCAACAGAACTTTTATTTAGCTTACTTGTTCTATAAATACTGCATTGTACTTCTTAATATATAGGTGACAATTCGTGACTCTTTAAGTTAGTAAAAAGAAGAATTAGTGTTATAGACCGGATATGGCTAAGAGGATCTTTTGACCGCCTAAGGACCAGACCCTTCAGCAAAGCAATCATTTAATAGATCATAGGGAACGGTTGAACAATCGAAGTGTCAGCTATCATCCAATTTGTCTTCAACTCTGTCAATAAAGCCAAAAATTTGCTTTAGATTCTTCTGGTTCAAAGCACGTGCACACGTCAGTTATCATACATTGTTCACATTTGTTGTACCTTCTGCAAGCCATGCAACTATTGTCTGCCGGCACACATCCAAAGTTGATACCGAGCTAAAAATCCATAGTCCATTGCACTATGGAGCTCACGTTGCATTTTTAAGATATATTCCAGGGACGAGATCTTATCGCATCCATACCTGAGTTGACAACCGTTGTTGTTGCACCAGTGACCTAAAAAGAACCAGTAGCTTTCAATCTCAGGCGATATCTGTGTAGATACAGAGTTTATTTCTCTTCAAGACAACATGGAACAACGCTTTCAGTTAAAGAGACAGCCTCTTCGATTTTTCTTCATTGGGAGTTGGCTATGTTTCACCTTTTTAGGTAAGTTTACACCCGTTTAAACTCCTCCCGTCCAACAGTGCCCCGCGTCAAACTTAAATTACAAGTTTTATTTTCTTAAGCAGTGAAAAATAAACATTCACCACGTGAAATCCGCTTTTCTTAATGGGTTTCAATTAGATTAGAACTATATCAAAAGTCTTTATAATTGTCTTTAGGAATGAGGAGAGTGTAGAAAACGTTTTGTAAAACAGCCTTTTAATTTTTCCCCTTTCGAACACATGAGTTCATCACCGCAAAGAAGTCATTTAAATTGGCTACTTTTGTTGAAAATTGAGGTATAATTTCACCCCTCAATTTCTCACCCAAAGAAACTAAAAACTGACGATTTTTATTTTGCTTGGGTCCAAGAAAACGTCGATTTTGAGTTTCATTTACTTTCAAAGCGATGTGGTAAACTTTTTCATGCTTACAAGAATACCAGTTTCTGAGACATGAGTTTTCTGAAACTTAAGTTGCTTTTCACTTTTCTTTTTTGCATGCAAGCTACGTCGTAAGATGCATATTTTAGATACCCAGAGCGCTGAATAATCTATAAGAATTTCGTATCTTTTATATCTGGCAAAAAAACAACAAGAAACAAGGAGATGGAAAAATAGGATAGGTATACCAATAAAAGATAACTTAAAAAGTTTCAGTTTTACATCTGTTAGATCTGTGTGATTGATTATTATGTAATTAGAACATACCACAGAAATTCATGCATTTTTATGATATTTCAATATCATCTATCTCAGTTTCTTTTCCTCTCTTTGTTTTCGCTTTTTTTCTTGCTATTTTGTTTGAAAATGACGGACATGTCTAGTATGAAAAAAGTGAGCGGAAATCAAAATTCAAGAGTTTAATTCATCACCCTTATAAATTTAGAATTCTTGATCAATTACGTTACGTAACAACGTAAAATGCACAAATGTCACAAATACGTCTTAAAAAGTACTTTTTTGTCGCCTGAAAGATATAGCAAAGTTGTTACTAATATGATTTAGGGTTGTGCAAAGGTACCTTTGATGTGCGTCAAAGGCATTATATCTTTGACGTGCTAAACATTAGACTCTTTCTAGCCTCTTCAGTGATAGCTTTTAATGCTTTGATGCCTGTACATGTTGCATTCCGACTTTGTGTCACATCTTTTAAGTCAATCAAGTGGTCAAAAGCACTTTTTGTCCCGTGATTGGCGTTGTAAATAAATCCAATAAGTATTAGTTTGGAATTGCAGTAAAGATGACCGATCAACAAATGTTAATAATGGTCTTTCTGGTCATGCGGTCTGTATGATTAACGATTAGTATAAATTAAGAATATTAAGGTTTTCGGCGGCTGAGTTTAATACGTTTTCATGCTAACGGAAACAGAAACACTCCTGCACACACCGTCTGAAAGTGAATCAAACTGACTTTCATAAATCGCACAGTAAACCACTTATCGGACACTTACACCTCAAGTACATCAGCAGATCAGAGTAGCAAGATTATTCATCTGACTTTTCATAATCGTTTTCGTCTTTTAGTTCGATCCTAGAAAAGAAATCGATTTAAAGTCCTTTTATTGAGAGCACTTTCAGTTACATCGCTTTGGCAACTGATTTTCATTGCTACGAGCGCTCTAAAACTGTTCAGGAGTGTAACACAAATTCATTTTAAGTGAAAGGCCAAGTTTCTTTGTTTTGCATGGCATATTTTGCAGTGATCTGTTAAATTACTGAATGTCTACGGTTTTGCATTCCATACGCATACAAACCTTGTTACGTAATGTAGTGAGCAACTATCACATTATGTCACGTGATGCTACTGTCTATCACGCGAGACCGGGAGACCAGCATCACGTCTGGTGAGCGAGTAGTCACAGGTAGCCCAAACTCACGTGTGAGAATCATTGCGTAACCATTGGTAACAGAACTTCTAATAAGGGTTGGTATGGGGACTTGACGACGATCGTTATTTAATAACACTTAAAATAAATCCGAACTTCTTACCTTGTCTCCTTGTTTTATTTATGGTTTGTTCATAGTATTTTTGACAGTTTGAGGGCGATTCCAGCGATTTCTCGATAACGTCGTTATACCAAACATTTTTGTTACGCAACAGCGATTCTCACACGTGAGCTTGGGGTACCTGTGGAGCAACTTTTGCATTGCATGTACCACATGTTTTAGGTGTATTTTGGCAGGATCGAGACACATTCTCTCTTGATTTTGGTTAATGTATCTTCATTTACTGTCAGACTGTCAAGAAACTGACCAAATAATTTTTCAACTCTGAGCTTAAATGTCAAGCCACTTTGTTTTGCACGGCGCATTTCACGGTGATCTGACAGGACTTCAAGCTCAGTTCAGTCAAATAGGCCTTTTCGTAAGGTTTGCTGTACATTAATCGTTGTTTCACGTCTTTCCCAGTATTCCTACACGAACAAACTTTATAAAATCATGCCATAGGCAGTGATCACATGTTCCTAACAACATTCACTACCCTCGATCACGCGTGGCAATTAGAGATCGGGAGACCAACATCACGTCAGTGCAGCGTGCATGGTTAGATTTCAGGCATTCTGCGTTCCGTATATCACATGGTGTGTGTATATTTCGGTGTATATTTCTGCATTCTTTGTCACGCGAAGGCAGTGTTAGGTTGAAGGTCCCTTGACGAATGACCGGCTATTTCGAGTGTCTGTCGAAAAGAAGATGTCTTTTAAGTATTTATCCTGAAAAACAGGATTAGACAAACGGCCCGCCAACATGTCGTATTGCAAAAAGGTGCGAACTTTACTATTGATTGTAGCATACTTACGATTGTTTTAAAAAGCCAAATTTACAAACACTTCTCTATTAATCTCTAGTTTCCCCACTAACTACAGTGGTAACAAAATATCTTCTCAATCTAAATAAAGCAGAAATCCTATAAGGGAACATGTGGAATTGTAAACTGTTCTGTGGCTATTGTTTTTAAACGCTTACGATTGGTTGAATTCTCTCAACACACAAAAAAACATCCTTTCAAGATGGGGTCAGTTTAAAGACGTTATATTTATAAACTGTTTTTTTAATGGGCCGACGGATTCTCTATGTGGAAATAGAAACATTAATTCTCGAGTGGGAAAAAGGCATAGCCGCAAAACAAAAGAACATAATACAGTTTTAACCATGATCATTCCCAGTTTTAAGAGAAGCATTTCATTTCAACATACAGTCTTTGTTAGACACTAAATGGTGATATTGGCAAAGGCCCTGATTAAATAAAAAGCTTGCATCCAACATAAAATTAACGTAACATCCGTTATGTCAGTGTAATGTGACTTAATCATTTTATTCTTCTAAACAAATTGTCTGAATCCTCGCCTTCTACTTCCATTAATTAACCCTGTCAAATAAATGCAGTAATCATCTGTGCACAATTGTAACCATATACATTTTTCTCATTTTTCCTTGAATCCGTATAATTAATTACAGGGAAGATGTGAATAATAACCCTTTTAAGGGTAAAGCTTGAAAGCTTTACCGGTTCCTAGCGCCTAAATTAGCCGTCAGCTATTTGTACCTGTAAATTCCTTTCTTTTTAATTTAATTACTGAAAATGGAATTATAACAGTAAAATAATGAAATACGTTCCTGAAAAGCTAAAGATCAGTCTAGTAAAATAAAGTGAGAGACCTACATCACGTTATCATCTCACACGCTCCATTCACGTGCTGCAGTCTCGAATAGAATTTAGGGTTACGATGATACCTGGATTGTTTGGGTCTTTTTACCCACTGAAATTTCAGTTTTCTTAAGGGTAGGGAAGTAAACAATTATGAACCCAATAAATACCAAGTAATTGTCATTCTCTTTAAATTTTCTCGTCATTTTAATACGAGTTCCTGAAGTGACTAGCCTGCCGTCACACTGATATATCTAGGTTTATATACAGGTTTTGACCCAGGAAATTTTCTTTGCTGGTTTGTCATTATAGTTCATTTTAGAGACAAGTTTGTCTGCGCCGCAGTGATTCTTTCCTACTTGGAGGTTTTAATTGATTTTTTAAAAGGTTTTTGAAATTCCACAGTCTTCAAAAAGCTTCAAAATGCCGACTCTCCTGTATTATGCTGTATATATTTCGTGTTTCCTCCTCAAAAGCAAGGGTAAATATCAAGACGATTCTGACAATGCCAAGAAGATATAAGATAAGTGATCACTAGCACGTTTCTAACTCTGCGTTTTTCTTTAGCTTCAAGTGCAGCTGCCTCGTCCCCGTCAAATGTGTCCAATAGTAATGCTACTTCATCAAGTGCCCCAGGTGAGCGACGGATGGAACATCATCAGAATTTTTTTTATGTGTTCCTAGTTTCTAATACTGCATTATTTTCTTCACCTCTTGCAGTATCAAGTACTTCAAGTTTAGTTCGCCCCTCGACAACTGTGTCCAGCTTTATTGCTATTTCGTCAAGTGCCGCAGGCCTCGCAGGTGAGCAAAGGATGCAACATCATTGCATTTTCGATGTGGTTCTAAAGTAATCCCTTTACTAACATTGTACCTTCTATCATTTTACTTACAGCTTCACAATCAACGTCCCCCATACTGAGCACAACAAGTGTATCTCAACCCTCAAATACACCGCCAAAAGCAGGCATTAGCAGTGTTCCCGGTAAGTAGTTTTTTGCTTTCCTCACGGTATGAGCGACAGAAAGTCGCCTCGCGATAAGACGCGCGCGACGCGTGGGAAGCGATTTTCCTACACTTTCGTGTCAGACAATGTGCGGAAATGAGCAAATTTTTATGTTTTCTATAGAGCCTGAAAGTTTATTCTGCATCCATCTGAGCTTCCTTCCTATCTTTCAAAACATAACATTCGTCCTTTTTGTCTTTTTGTCTTATAGCTTCGCAATCAAGTGTCGTCATAGGGACTTCGTCACCTGTTTTTCCTCAAAATTCGAATAATACAGCGGTCAACGGTACTGGTAAGTTTTTAACACAATGATGGGATCTTATGCAGCTTCTTTTTTATCCTTAAACATGCAAACAGCTAAAACACGACCAAAAATAACGATTCAGCTGCTGCAATTAAAGTTGTTAATTTTTTTTGAACCGCAAGACCACAAGGTCATGGATAAGCTGCGGGATTTTCTAGGGCATTCCGACGACAGGATTTTACTTTTTCTCCCCTGACTGTGCCACGACAGCTTATTCTATTATTTGTCTGGTTTGTCAATTACTCACTGCTTAAAACTCAACGTTAACGCACAGGGCAAAATCGCAGTTTTCACTGGCAACAGACTTGTCTCCCAAATGTCGTAATTTAACGTTGCTAGCAACAGACTCGAATAATAATAATAATAATAATAATAATGACGATGATGATGATGATGATAATGAATTGATCGGCTGAATTGTTTTCAAACCGTTAGCAACGTGTCTTAAAAAGCCCTCCTAATTTTAATCATCCATGCCTTATTTTGTATTTGCAGAACTATTTAAATGCTCTGAATGAAAAGAAAAAAAACAATTCACCTTAACATATTAATAATGAACCAGTCAATCTTGGCTAACATGATTACGCGATAAAGCTCTTTTTTACTCTCGTTGTCTGTAGATTCGCCAACAGTTGATGAAGCCTCTAGCCGAGACCTGTGGCGTACTGTTGGTATTGCTGTTGGAGTTTCCTCGGGATATCTTCTTCTTGTCGCCGGGCTGAGCTTCTATGTCGAATGGCGACGATCGAAGCGTCCATCAAAGAAATCAGAGGTGAAGAAAGTGTCTGCTTCACCGGCGTCTGCAAATGGTAAAGGATTTTCTGTTTCTTTTACATTTTAGTAAATTCAAATATTTATCGTCAGCCTCATGCAATATTATGACTTTTACCCCACATGCCAAACTACCTTTTAAATTGGGTCTAGGAAATTTTGATTATAACGGCAATACCTCCCTCGTTTTGAGGATTCATTATGCCACCTCTAACAAATTTTTTGGAAAATGGTTACCAGGCTTTCATACTTTCTTTAAACTTAGTTTCTTATGCATTTTTTCTCCTTTATCATAGTCAACGCCGCTTTTACTGGAGACGTTGAAGAACAAGTTGCAAACGGCCATGTTGTCGACGGCACTAACATGGTTATGAAGGAGAAGCAGAACAGCTCTTTGACTTCTCACACTGACTATGACAATATGAAGTTTCCCAGGCACGATCTGGAATTACTGAAGATCCTGGGTAACGGTGCCTATGGTCGAGCCTACTTGGTGCTAGCTACTGGCATTTGTGATTGTGAAGATAAAACCACGGTTGTTGTCAAGTCGTTGCTTAGTGATGACGAGATAGCGCGTGAAGAGTTCAATTACGAAATGAACGCTTTACGTGGATTGCAACATAAAAATGTTATCACGCTACTTGGCTTCTGCAACGAGGTTGAGCCCACTTACCTGATATTTGAATCAGTGAATAAGGTATGTATTTTTCAGTTAACGCTTACTAACTGATCCAAAGGGAAACAGACTCTCTCCGTGTGCACGTTTGCCTCTCTGACGTCAATTTCGCAATGCTGGCTGCATGCGCACTAAGGGTTTTGGCGGGAACTGACTGTGTATTGTACGACTCGAAGGAGCCTGAGAAAGCGCAGACGCACAGAAGAGAGCATTGAAGTTTGATGAATAACGCAAGAACCTAGTCGCTAAAAGATCTATTTTCTCCCCTGCGTATTACTTGATTTCTTCCGTTTCTTAATATATATGAGAGTTGACTCCGGTTTGTTTGTTTTTGTTTTTGTCTTTTGCTGTTTAGTGTTTTGTGATGTCAACGTTCCCACTAAAGAACACTTGTGTTTATTTTCTGGAAAACAACTGAACTAGAGGGGCGAATATTATTATTCAACTAATTTATCTGTTGGGTTTCTCTTTCTCTATCAGGGTGACCTAAAGCAGTTATTACTGGCAAGTGAAAATAATAATCAAAGCACACTGAACTTAAATCAGAAACTCGCCATCTGCGAACAAGTCGCTTCCGGGATGACTTATCTCAGCTCGCAGAACTTTGTTCACAAGGATCTCGCGGCGAGAAACTGCTTGGTCGCAGAAGACCTTCAGGTAAAGATAAGCTTCCTGAAGCTCAGTTCAGACGTGTACAGTGCCGAGTACCACAGCCTCAATAACGTTAAGGTGCCCCTCCGATGGATGCCTCCTGAGGCGATTTTTGATAACAATTTCTCTGAAAAGAGTGATGTCTGGTCATACGGTGTTTTAGTATGGGAGATTTTCTCGTCTGGTAAGATGCCGTATAATGACTTGTCAAACGACGAAGTCTTGAAATGCGCCCGATATGGCCTTCATCTTACCAACCCTGATAACTGTCCTGCTAGCGTGTCGAAGGCTGTGCAGAAATGCTGGGAGGCAAACCCGCTCGAACGACCGACTTTCTCAGAGCTGTTGGTTGTACTTAACAGCGCTGGAATGGACACTCACCTATGATGCCCGTTTTTTAAGGGACTGCGACTTTTGTCGATCAGGAATGATCACTTCCACTGAAGCTGAGCAAAACCCTTAAGATATCCCGCAGATCCAAGAAGCTTTTAATATGATTGGCTGCGCAGTTTTTAAGCAATATATTTGCTTAGCTTGAACTTAATGCTTGCCTTCACAACCGTTTTTTGTCGTTACAAAACGTTCCTTCCCATAGTGCATTGAGTGTTTTGGCGGGAACTGACTGTTTGCTCGACCGCTAGGCATCGGCCGACTTCGAGTAGCCAATGAGAACGCAAATGCAAACCCACAAAGTTGAAAAATTCGAAGGGGAGGAACGTTGCGTGACCACACAAAAAAGGCTGAGAAGGAAACTATTTCTTCCACAGCCTTTCACGTAAGAAATGGAAGATTAGATTCCTTCAATTTAGTTTGAATTCGCAATTTTGTGTCTTGAATGAGGCATAGTCCGCGCTTGTTCAACAAAACCGTCAGCTACGCAGACTATTGATCATTTAAATTTCAGAGCCATCTTTCAAGGTGTGTAACTGGTTAAGTTTTCCAGGTTTGTGAGTGAAAAAAAATAATAAAAACGCTCGCGGTTAGAAAAAATAAACTTCGATGAAGACAATTCTAGTACTACTTGTCACGTGTTGCTCTGGTTAACTTTTCCAGGTTTGTGAGTGAAAAAAAAAAAAAGAAAAACGCTCGTTGTTAGAAAAAATAAACTTCGATGAAGACAATTCTAGTACTACTTGTCACGTGTTGCTCTTGTCTTTTTCATGGCTGTTTAAAACATGATAGAAATTTCTTAGTTGTTGTTTGGCTACTTTTGTGGTAACGAGTAGCTAGGAGTATACTAGACAAAAGTGATAACGCATTTATAGTCAATGGTCTTTTTGTGTGAGTATCTATGTTGGCGCCTCAGTTTTTTCCCGTCTAAACAGTTTGTGTATGTAACAATTATCTAATGTATTTATTTTGTCAACTTAATCGCTGCAAGCTTTGACAGTTCCACAAAAGAATAATGCGATATTATACAAATGTATTAGCAGCAAGGTAGCGTGAAATAAAATGCTTTCAAAATATCCAGTTTTATTGTCTTCTTTTATAATCCGTTCAATACATTCGCACGACTTGGTAAATCTTGGGCCACAATTTTCCATTGATTTTAGTAGATAATGTACAGCATTAAGAAGACATTTGTATCAAGTGAATCTCATATTGAGTCGACACCGTTTTAATGAATTGGATCCTATAGTAAGTGGACAACTGTATTAAGTGGGTATCTGTCAGTTTCCATATTAAGTGAACACCTGCATTAAGTGGACACCATATGAAGTCGATATCAGCACCTGTATTGACAGGGCACTGGCATTAAGTGGACACCTATATTAAGTGGAAGACTTGCATTTAACAAAACACGAATTAAGGCAAGGGCTACCCCACTTTTTCTGTTGAACGCATGCACTTCAGTTATATACAGACGCTACTACGTATCTGATTAAGAGAACAATTTAATATTAAGAGTCCCATGAGTGTTGCGAATCTTCTCAAACAGACAAATTCTCAGTGCGATAAGCAGTGCAGCGTAATATTCAAGAACATAACATTGTTCTTATAAATGTTAATGTACATAACGTCAGGAAAGTCCGGCTAAAAATGAGTTTGTTGGCAGAATTTGAGAAAGCTTCCAAATCTGGCCCCGAAGGATTTTGTCTTGTTTCGTCTTCTTTTCCTGAAGATAAAAGCAAAATGGATAAAAACTCCGTTAATGAAATACCGTAAAATTCCGAAAATAAGCCCCTCCATGTATAAGCCCCTTCAAATATAAGCCCCCCCAAACCGGTAACGCAAAAAACCCTCCGTTAAATCGCCCCTCCAAATATAAGCCCCCCGGGGGCTTGTATTTGGAAAATTGCCCTCAAATACATAGTAAAACAAAGCAAAAACGGCAAATTTACTTCCAACTATAAGGCTAGCCTAATCGATTCAAAACGCAAATTTCCTCCCGTAGAAAAGTCCCTCCGAATAAATGTAAGCCCATCAAAAAGGGCCTTTGAAAAATATAAGCCCCAGGGCTTATTTCCGGAATTTTAATGTAGCTTTGAAGTGTAGTAAAAATAAGTTACGCATGTCTATGGCGTTGATAAAGGCGGTAGTTCTTGCAAGACAGTGAACAATATACAACAAAAGATCGAAGAGACGTTCGGTGCAATCGGTGCTTTCTTCATTTTTTTTCCCAACAGACACTCTACTTTAAATACTAGTTTGTTAGAGGGTTTGCTATCAAATAATTCTTTGAATCTTATGCAGACCAATAAGAAGGTAATAAACCTACTTTATATCAACTGACAGTTAGAATTTGACGACTAATAGGCAGGAAAAGTGTGACGTCACTTTAACATGTAGCAAAATGTCTGAATCTTATCGATCTTTCTTGAAAGAGACGACCATTTGCTTTGTCGAACTATCCGCTAACGTTTTGTTCCTGAGTGCAATCATGCACTGAAAGGCCATACATGTCAATTTTTTCCCCATTTTTTTGTCATATTTAAAGGACCACGGTTTCTTGAGATCCAGAAACTTTGCTACCATGGAAGCGTTACGTAACGACTCCTACTTTCTATTCTGGGCGATAAAAAGTTGAATTCGGGTGAGCGTGGCAGCGAACAGCTGAAAAAATGGATCAGTTGAGGGTTTCAAGGTAACTGACTCGCACCAACCCCTCCCCTAAGTTCCCCTAAGTCAACATTATTACTTCGTTCTCAATGAAAATAGAGCAAAATTGTGACTCAGGGAAGGGGTAGGTGGTCGATTACCCAGAAACCTCGATTGATCGAAAAAATAACTCTACCTTTTACTTCGAGATGCACTGTCCTTTGTCTCAAATCAGTACGAGTCGCCACAAGACAAAAATATCGCCCCATGTCACTGTATTGTACATCCTTGATACGTAGAGATCCATTAGCGTACGCTCTATATTTTTCTTCGTTCAGGGGTCGGCCTCCTTGGTCAGCCTTAAGCCACGTAATTTTAGGTTTTGGGCTTCCTGTGGCAGCACAGTGGAACCAGACAGATTCATTAATGAAAGCGGTCTGGTTTCTTGGCTCTATCAGGAACCTCAACGGATCTGTTGAGAACACATTCATGTGATGATACTTTCAATATTCAAGTACCCTGTGTTCGCAGCCCTGTTAATGATCATGATTTCTAAAGATCTTCACGACACTTCTTCAGATTCGTTCCAGCAATTAAATGATTTAAACATAATTATTTCTATTGGCAACTGACTAACACTAAATATTAATTTAGTGAATCATTTCATATCCAGTGATCTATTCTGGCCCTGAGCGCGCACATACATAATATAATTGGCTCACAGTAAATAAAATACAACAGTTATGAATCCCGTTAGACTTCTTTCTTATAAGTTTTAGTTACCTTTTTTGGACCTGATCGTGCACAACGTTCAATAGCATTCCTATCATATGCATTTTGAAATTTCTGACCAATAAAAAACGTCACATTAAATTCTTCAGTTACAATTTAACCTGCAGCACCGTTGTTCGAGGGTTATTTTTTGATGTTTGCGGCTTTCATATCCAGTCTCCTCTGCTAACTATAATGGGCTCGATCATCTTCCATCGCCCCTTTGTTTTGTGCTTAGGAAAAGCTAAATTAATAGACCATTTTGGATATGTTAAAAGTCATACTTGGCTCCGAGGCTTGGAGGAATAAACCAAAAGAAATGTATTATTCATTGCTAAGCCTCAAGATGATTAATTTTTTTTTGTTTCATTCCCCCAAGCCTCGCAGCCAGGTATGAAGTTTAATATACTGCAATTGGTCTATTATTGATACCTACGCTTTTTACTTCACTTACCATAAACAGACACGTTAACGTAAGTGGCCTGTGAGCTAAAAGCGTTCGATCCATTACAGATATACTGGCCAGCATCTGAAAGTGCGACCCTCTTTATCACCAGTGAATTCCCATTCTGCTCCACTCTGAATGGTAGCTCGTCTGTGCCTTTCTTTGTCCACGTGACTGTGATTGGCGGGCTGCCATGGAAATCGCACGTGATTTTTCGGCGTGCGCCCAGGAATGCTTCTACAGTGAGCTTATGGGAAGGGTTTATTTTTATGACGTCACTTTCTGTAAGAAAAGAAAATAAATTGCTAACTGTTTTAATCGGTTCAGAAATCACGAAATACTCTAAGGACACACGTAAATGACAGCACGTAAATAAATTATATAGCTGATCATTCAACGTGAAGTGTTTCAGTAGTAATTGATTAATTAATACAGTCTTTCACTTAAGAATAAAGGGGGAGCTTAAAAGAGAGAGGGGCTTTATAACTCTCTTTCCCTGAAAAGAGTGGGATGGGGGGGGCTTATTAGAGGGTTTACCGAATCTGTTTATAAATATCAATGGGCATTAGGAGCATCCGATCAATTTAAGTTTCTGGGAAACTGCTCACCCACCCCTCCCCTAAGTTAACTTTAACACTCACGTCTCACTTAGGGCACAATATTGGCTTTGGGGAGGGGTAGGTGGAACACGAGGATATTGCTATTTTAGGGCGGTCCTGTGCTGAAGTCATCACTTAGTGCATTTATCCATACACAAAATGAAGAAGATATCAGACAGATTTCCCAAGGGAGCACTAACCATAACAATTTTCTGCTGATGAGCTTTATTTGCAGGCATAGCATTAAAAACTTGAAAAAAAATCGCCAAGCTTCAATTCATGTCTATCCCTGCCATCTGTAGCAACAGGCGACAGCAAACAGTTTCAATGCTTCAATGACCCTCAATATACTGCACCATTATTTTTGAAATTCCACTAACACGAAGACACGTGATAGAAAGATAGCAACAGGGGTGACATAACCCTTTCAAGCGACTTCTCGCTCCACATACTGGAATCCGGATTCCAGATCCGGGAAATTTCTGCTGTGGAATTTGGAATCCGGGAAATTTGAATTCTGAAATCGGCACTCCGGGGCTTTGGAATCCGGAGTACAGCTCAAGAAATCCGGAATCCTTCTAATGATTTGAATCCGGACTGCAACTTCCACTGAGAAAGAATCTCAAATCCATTACCTGGAATCCAGAATCCGCGGTGTGGAATCAAGAATCCAAGACTGTCATGGATTCTCTTACATGAGGCGAAACTTGTCATTAATTTACGACAAGAGAGCTCATTTATGAAAGATAGTTGTACATACGAATCTCTCACCTATGACTCTAAGAGTCACTTTTACTTCCTTTAAATCATGAATGTTAGCTGCAATGCAAAAATACTGCCCAGCATCCGTCATTTTTATGTCTCTTATATGGAGATTTCCATTTGCAAGCTGTCTGAATCTCTTCTTATCTAATTTTCCACGCTCTCTTCCCCAGCTGATCTCGGATGTTGGGAGGCCTGTGGCATTACATCGTAGCACTATCGATTTGCCTACGGCTGCCGTCGTGTTTCTTGGTGTTGTTATAAAATTGACTGCAGGAACAATCAAGAAAAAAAAAGGTCAACAATAAAATGTTTTGTACGATTTTTTTGGCATTATACTGACTGAGTGGAAGGAGTGCCATGGAGAAAGATGCCAACAAACAAACAAAAAAAAGCTAAAGGCTGGAAAATATTGTAATACAGTTAACACCCGCAAATAAGAAACTAGCTGATTAAGAACCTCCTGGTAGAAATTTGCCTCTTTAATACCCAAAAATACAAGAACCTGTTTAGTCAAGCAAGATCAAGCAGGTTATTATATCTTGGTTACAGTTAAATCACTGTGATAAATAATTTAACTAAGGAGTGTAACTTTGAGATTAGTAATTTAAGTATAACAAGAATATACCATACTAAACTGGACTTAAATTCTGTAATCATTTTTGTTAGGGTTACAGTTATAATACATTTGCGAATAAATACTGGATATTTAAGACCAAGGCCAAGTTAATTTTTTTTCTGGTGATCAACTATCTATTATCTCCTTATTAGAAATTTGATTAGCTTCTTAAAAGAAGCTAATCAAGAACCTACGCAGCCTAACTTGCGAATAAGTACCCCACAATACAAGAACCTATTTTACCAGACTTCTTAAAAGTAGTTGATTCGCTGGTGTTTACTGTATTGTTAGTGACATTTTGTGTTGAAGCCTTGGTGTAGGGGGATACCAACTGCTTAAGGGTTGATTTCTACTGTCGCGTAATTTTTCCGTGTGAACGCATGTAAATTTTACGCGCTTGAATAAAATGGAGGCAATGTATGAAAGGGCGCGCGTTAACGTAAAAGTTGAACGAGGTTAACCTTTTACGCGTTCGGTGGCGTAAAAATTACGCGACAGTGGAAGTCAACCTTAAGAGACAACAAAAACAGCCACCTCTAATTTTAATCTACAACTTACTTGGGACAAAAATCTTTGTTTTTCGAGACGTTGTTCCCATAACATTTCTAGCACCACATTCGTAGAAACCAATATTCTCAGCTTGGAGATCCCTCAAAATGAGCGTCCCGTTGACATAGATGGTGTATTTTGAATCATTTTTGATAGAATTCTTGACGTGTTCAGACCACTCGAGACCAGCATAGTACCAATACATTAAGGGAGGTGGTGTACCCGTTGCTAGGCAATTCAAGCGAACAGTTTGCCCTTTTGAAACTTCCAAAGTGGTGGGCGGGGGAACTGTTATTCGAGGTGTTGAGCCCACTGTAGAAAAAAGGGACACAAAATCCTTTAATATTTTCAAGAATGACTAATTCTGTGACTCTCTATTTTCGTCAAACAATGCTTGTGGTTAACGTTTTAACTCATCGAGTCTTTTTGCAGTTGCGGAAGTTTGCATTTTGGAGGCATGCGGTCCTTTGCAGTTGGTTGTTTGGCTTAGTCGTTTGATTCATTGCTGTTTCCTGCATATGGTTGTTCGTATTTCTAAGGAACTAGCATGCATGTAGGGTGATTTAAACCATAGGATTGTAATGTGTCCTTTTTTGTGTAACTAGCAGTGCAAACCTCGAGAAAAGATGTTTTATTATTCGTGATTGCTCGGATAAAATCACGTTTAGCCTCCCACAAAGCTGTCCATTTCAATAGGTGAGCGAAGCGAGGCGCGCGAGGACGCGCCTCTTTTCATGTGCCCCCGCGCGCAACTACCACGATATCACACTAACTTTATACAAGTTCCATGCATGTTTGTCTTCTTACCCCAAATTTCGACTGTTTCTGATTTTGCCGTGCCAAGTTCAGCGACAGTCACATAGCAAGTGTAATTTCCACTGTCAGCAAAGCTGGTACTGTTAATATTCAATTTTCTCTGGTCAACTGTGATTCTCCCATTGGTTGCACTGACTGTGACGCCGTTCTTAATCCATCTTGTGGTTCCTGGACTCGAACTAGGGCAGCGACAGCGTAAAGATAATATCGTTCCGATGGCAAACTTCTTACCTTGGGCTCGTCGAGTCGTTATTGTAGCCTCGCTGCACATACCTAAATTAAAATATAAAGTTATATGCTCTTCCTCGAATGGTAGATGGTGGCAAAAAAAGGATATGGCGAAGAATGAAAGAGGGATGATCATTTTTTGATTAATAATCGAGAGTGGAGATTATTTTCAAATTTTCTCACAGTAGTCAAGGATAAGCAGCATCCATATATTAAACTTTCACTCTAATATGCTATTAAATGTGTACTTATCCGGTCTTACAATATTTTTAAGTGTGATTTTAACGTATTGTTCTGGTACGCTATAACACATCATTCCATCGGATATCTCCCATTAAAACCCTACTTCATTATTATAAGTGTGATATTCATTGTAATTTTAATTCAAATTCTATTTTGAAAATAAGATTATCATAGTTGCCGTTATTGTTTTGATTTTTTCCCTTTCTGCCAGTCAAGAACATTATAAAAAATAGAAAATCTGGTCAAAAAGGCACGGTCGAGAAGTGGGTGGCGGGGGGGTGGGGGGGGGGGGCAAATACCATTAAAAGCAAGGAATATCTATGGCCTAAGACTAGCTTATGCTTTGCAATATGAAATTTAATGAAGACGCCCCCCCCCCGGGCCACCTTCGCGGTCAGTGAGCATTACCTCTTAGTCCTTAAGAACGTTTGTTTTTTAAGAAAATAAAAGACTCAGTCAATCATTGATCAATTTTCATGTTTTTGTCTGAACGGCTCATCCGATGAAAAAGACTGATCTTTCGAGCCACACACCAAGAAAGACTCTGGCCTGGTTCCTATCAATATTTCCAGCCGTGTTTATGAGGTTATAGACAATCTTCTTTTAGCGATGGATATTTTAAATCTTGAATAAGATTAAAGTTTAAACGGCTTTGAACTTTTACGTAAAGATTCCATGAAAAAAAAAAAAAATCAAAACAGGAAATTCCGAAGTCGCAAATCGACTTTTGGGCCTGCTTAAACCGCTAGTTAAACATCTTTGGGAATACAGTTTCTCTTTAAGGTCTTGAAAAGCTTTATTTTCTACTGTTCCATTGATAACATTGAGTAGCAACAATGGTAGCCGACTTGAAATAACAAACTATTAAAATTCAAGTAAAAATAACGTTAAAGTAACCTTGTTGGGTTAAACAATGCCTCGTTGTGGGAAATTCATTTTTATTTTTACAAAAATAAATGGAGTTTAACTCCTCAATTCGGTTTCGAAAACAATTACTTTGAGGAAGTTTTCCACCAAAAATACGGTGGCTTATTTTCCAGTTCAATTAAAGGCGTTTTACTTATGAACAGAAAATTGAGAGTTTTAATAATCTCATCAAAAGACATTCTAGACATTCTTTTTAAGAAAGTTTGAGTGGTTCTTGGTCAGTTTAAAAATAAAACTGAATATTTGTACCGCTTAAATTAGAGGAAACATTTGAACGAAATCTTCTGTCACTTCAAGGACCAGTCAAAATGAGCACTCTCGCAGCATTTTGCACGTCGTAATTACATCAAAATAAAATTTTGACAAAGTGTTCTGGTCTTATGTTCACAGCGTGAATTTTATTGTGCTCAGAAATGAAAAAACTGCATTATAATGACTTCCTTCCCGATCAGCAATCATTTTTTTTTATTTAAACTTTAAACCGTAATCTTTGATCAACTTGTACGTCATCAGTAATCGCCTTTCCTTTAAAAGCTTCTTTATATTAGATCTATTAACTACACTATTTAGGCATGAAAAAGGATCCAGAGCTATATCTGGCGTCTTTTAAACACCGTTACCTTTTCAGAAAAGAGTCTTCAGTTTTCTGACAGTTTGGATTTGACAGAGTTAGAGACTAAAACTGAGGTCATTAGTTACCCGGGCAAACATGTATATACGCAACTTGCCTGCCACGTAATGGAGTTGTTGGAAAATCTTCATATCATATGGGGTTACCCTTGCTTTAATTAGATTTGTCAGTCAGTGCTGGGACAACATCGAAAATTGAGCAGATTTTAAGTAATGTTCACAAATGAACTTCTTTAGCTTACACATCCTCGCGGAACAACCAGATGCTAAGTTGAACGCTAACCCTCGATATGATATGTGAAGTCTATGTTAACCTCAGTCGCAAATAGCCCCCGGACCTTAAAGGATATAATTCTTTTCATCGAACCGAACTCAGGAAATATATTATGATTTTTATAACAAACGTTGCAATGTTCAGGACTAAAAAAGGATAAGCCCAAGAAATTGTGAAGTTCTCAAGATCCCCAAGAAATGAGCAATCCTGTCACTTTATCAACACCCTAAAAGCTTCCAACGCCTTCAAATGAAAGCCTCTTTATAAACTAAATAATGAATAACCCTCTGTTTTCCCTCGTGTTTGTAAAGTTTTAACATCTAAACAATTCCGCACGCGTGCTTTTTCTTTTTACTTTTAAAATTGACTATTTTTGAATCGCCCATGAAACACTCGGTTCGCCCTTCTTTAAGGAACCTCGAAATAACGAGGGGTCAAGGGGCAGGCAAAATTTGTTGGCCATAAGCAGTTTTTGTTATATCGTTTTTCATATATTTCAATATTACTAGGGTAAAGACAATTGTTCGTCCGAGGACTTCGTTAAATGGAGATTCGTTATATCGAGGTTTGACTGCACCATCGAATGCTCTTGGAAATAAGCACTACTCCCAGGAGCATTTGGAAACAATAGTTTAAACCCATTTATTATTTTTTTTAGGGGGGGGAGGGGTGGGCAAACACAGCGTATTATGGGGGGCTGCAGAATGGAAAGTAAGAAAGTATGCTTGTAGTGTGCCCACAAGACATTTCGAGGGCGCAACTCCAGACCTTTGAAAACTTGAGTACAGCTGCTCTTGGACTGCTAAAAAGACGACCTTGCCAAAATTCAGAACGCTCAGCAGCTGTGCGAGTTTATTGAAACAAAACTGGAAAAGTTTTACATAAGAAAAAGTTTCAAATCCCACAGGACTGGATCAAGTGACACCAAGATGGCCGCCGTTTCATTGTATTGGGACACCAATATGGCGGACGTGACGTCACGTGTTTTAACACATGACGTCACATCCGCTATTTTCGGCTTTATAGAGCGTTTAAAAGCGCTCTATGAAGTCAGAAGCTGCCATAAAATTTCTTGTTATTTGTTACGAAAACTACAGTATTTAACTTACCCTCAACAGTCAGTTTTGCAATGCGACTTCTCGCCTTTCTGCGTATAATACCACTTCTTTTGGCTCTGGCCATCGCAATACACTGGTAATTCCCAGAATCGTCCAAATCTGTGTTATCGATCCTTAGGGAACCGTCACTCCGAATGGTGAATCTAGACTGTTTTTCTGTCCTTATAGTCTGGTTGTTGTGTTGCCATTCATATGTGATTTTCCTGTTTGTTAAAAACACTGAACATTTGAAAATGACACGGCTTCCTACTTGGACTGTTTGTGAAGCTGGATGACGGAGAAACGTTAAACTTGCTGCTGATCCCGTAAGCGAAGAAACTAAGAGAGAACAGTAAAAAAGAGTTGTTAAGCAAAGGAGTGAAAAATGCTTTGATTTCTTGCAAGATAAAGAATTTTCCCAACTGTAGGTGGTGCCAGCTTAGTGAACTTATAGCAAATTCCAGAGTTTTGGAATAGCCTTCTATTCAGACGTTCTTTTGGCTCGTCATGTAATCCTTGCACGTTTGTGCCGAAGGACTCTAATAAGATCTAAGAACGTCTGCGTGGGAGACTACAATAGTTTTGGAGCTGACAAGCCTACTGAGTAAAAAGGTAGTGCTGCGCGCGCTTAAACAGTTGTCATGCGATGATAATCCCGCATTACAGAGTATGAACAGAAATACAATTTAGGGTCTAGATTTTTATCCAATTATCGTCACTTACCTCAAATTAACATTATCGCAAGTAGTCCCAGTTATAATGCGCAAAAATAGTAAGACACAAAACTAAAGAGGGTTTTATTTAATTCACTGTCGCCGGCTAGTATATGCTCCCCATCGCGAGGCAACCCCCAAAAAATCAGATTTGTAGTGCGGAAGGTGGCAGATTCGTTGCCGGTCTTTTTTTAGCTTGCGAAAAAACTTTCCATTATTCGTGAACCAGGATAAGCTGTGCGAAGAGCCCTTATGGCTTTTAGCCCTGCGATGCCTAAAATAAAACGTTTTCTGCGACAGCTAGACTGATTCTAAATTTTGTTTTACATTTTTGTATGAACCCTTTTGGATCTTCCTTTAATGCAGCAGTCCCCCCCCCCCACGCCAATCTCCAAACAACAAATCATATGACCAGTTTCGGTATAATCCCACTTCTGGAATGTTTTTTTAAGAACACAACTGTCATTAAGTTATATTCAGTGGATAAATATTTTTTAACGTTTATTTATCACACCTCGTTGACTTACTTATAATAATAACGTAAGAAGCAGTGGCGGATACAGGGGGGAGGGACTTTTAGACCAAACTGAGGCCTGAAGGGCCGAAAAAAAATTTTTGAGACCGGGCGCCCCCCTTATCCCAGGGTCTGGATGAGCGGTCCCCCCTCTTATCTGAAGGTCTAGATCCGCCACTGAGAAGTAGATTTCGAAGCATACCCCTGCGTTCTGTGCCACGACGTCAGTCAACGTGATACGACTCTGCGTATCGCATGTATATTTATCTTACATTACGCTCGCTTCAATACGTTCCGTACTGGATAGAGTTATTTTCATGGATAGACTAGTTATAGAAGACTCAAGAATCAACATTCTTAGCCTGGCCATGTTTACGTTGAACTCGAAAGTCTATGATGTTAAAAAAGCCATATACCCTGTCTAGCAGTTTGGCGTCTTTTAATAAGCCAATAAGCCAGCATGCAGGTCATTTTAAATAAGTCAATTTTGCTTCTATTTCTAGCTTGTAAAATATTTGATGATGATATGTTTCTTTTTATTTTTCTAGTCGCCACTAAGAGCTAGTGTATTCATTTTTTGCGCACTTTCCATACTTGGAGAAATTCCCAGAGCAATAATGTAATCTGCAGTTCCCAGACTATGAAATCGGATTCATTTGTTATGGCCAGGGTGTATTAGAAAAAAGCAATGTCTTGCCAAGGGAAAGCACTTGCTTTTTTTCAAAGGCCAGTTCATAAGGTTTTGTATTTTAATTTAGCTGATAATCGTAATGATTGTGTTTCGAATTGCAGTGATATTAGTCAGTTTCTTTCACTTCTTACGAAAGCTGTAGTGCTCGCTCCAGGCTCTTTCGCACTTAACAGTAGCCAATGTTTTGTTAGATCAGTCGGCATCGCTTTCTTCTTTAGTAAACTCTCGTTATGTTTAACACATTGACTAAAGAATAAAACCGCAAGAAAAAGAAATGATTTCTCCTCCACGATGGTATAAGGCAATCCGCTTTTGTTCGTGTGTTTGCAATTTAAGTCAAAAAACAAATTTTGGAGGCCTTCGAAATGGCCGGAAACTCGAACCACTGCGTTCATAAGGCTTACTATCAACAATCTAAAAGAAAACATTCCCCAAGAGCACTGAAAAATCTATGACATCTATAATCCTTCTTTAGAAAAGCTACTTGTAACTCGTCTTTGCAATTGTCATCGACTTTTCACTTAATTCGATCCTTGCGAAGTGGGTACATTAAGATTTTCCAAAGCGATAGTGCACTAGTGGTGGGCTTTGGAGCACGACAATCTCTATTAATTTCCTGCGTGCGTTTGAAACAAAACAGCACACAAATTGCGTTTGTATCGCGCGAAAGGTAAGGATTAATTTATAAGAATGTTCATCGATCTCCCCAAAAACCTGTTTCATCCGTAGACACAAACGTTTATAATACCTCACTTCTTAACTGGAAGTTTCATACAAAGTGAAAATAGCCTAAGCCCACAAAGAAAATAGATTAAGGTTGATTTTTTTAGCGGTAAACGAGTTTGGAAATTTTAACATACACTGCAACCAAATGTGATAGGTTTCACACAATTTTGGTTGCCTTTTATCTAAAGCTGTACGAGACGATATCTGGTACAAATGGCTGAATAAGCTCAGTGAAGGGACTTGTCCGCGCCTTAAGAACCGGATATTACAGGCGGTAACTTGTTTCGAGTCGTTTAGTGCACACAGTACTGTTTAGAGGTAAAGTGATTTAGCGGCGAGCGATTGATATCCAAACGATTCTGAAAGGATATTTGTGCCCTGAAAAAGGTTGCTTGTTAAGTCGAAAAAAAAAGAAGTATTCAAAAGAAAAATCTTCGCGTTTTTCTCTTGGGGCGCTGAGACACTAAACGGTGAAGTGCGTTCAGACACCATTCATTGACAACCCTGAGGCTAAGAAGGAAGGGAAAATATGAATTACATATTTTCACTCTCCCTTTCCTTTTGACTTTAGGATTTCGTTCAGAAACGCACAGGCAAGGAGTACATTTTGCCACAGAATGACTGCTAAGTAGACAAAATTTCATCTACAAGCATCAACATGTATCAGTAAACATCAGCAACTTCCTTTTGAATGAACATATTACAGTAAACGGTTTAGTTTTGCTAGTTTAAACTGCGTTCTAGCTGTATAATTACCCTAGAATTATTGGGAGTGTTATAGCTAGAGAAGGAGATTATAAAAAGAGAAAATTGGTTGTTAAAGACAAATATAAAAAAAAATTCGGTTCGGTGAATATAATCAGTTTCCTTCAGTTGTTAATTTGCTAAGTAACAATGTTGTGTTTTGTATATTAACCAAAAGATTCTACAGAGCAATTCCTTGCTTTTATGTAACCGATAAAGGTTGGATTAATTCCCTTTGTCACTTACCTAGGAAGGAAAGTCTAATAAAGCAAGCCATATGCAATCTTTTAGCCATGAAGTGTGGAATAAACAGTCACATAGGAGTAGTATATCCGACGTTGCTTTACCAAAAGATGTAATATATTGTAGCTCTCTTTTTAAATAACCTGTTTGTTGCAACGAAAAGATGTACTCAGATTCACTGTTCGACAGAGGATCGACGAAGTAGTGTTTCGTGCACCAGTTCACTACAACACTGGACAACTTCAGTCTGTGAGGTGCCATTTCAAATATAAACAACTGGCTAAGAAGCTTAGCCGTGGAACATGAGCCAATTTAAAGGATTTTAGCCATTAAATTCAATGAACGGACGCAGCCTCAGCCGATAAGCGCGGTACGGACTTAACGGTCATGACATGTCGCCTTATTGACCAAATTTAACGAATTTGCCGACTTGAGAGTTCGACAGAGTCGATGATGGTAAGGAATAATAAATTATATTTCATAGGGAGTATCAAAACATTACACGGAAACGATGGCACTGATAAGCCATAAGATTATGACTAGAACTTATTTTTTGCGTGATTTTCCTCAGTTGTTAATTTTGTGTTGTCTCGTCAACGATTTTCTGCGTCGCGGTATAACATACGTGGCATTGTTGAGAGCGCTAATTTGTTTTTATTTGGGAATAAAACATTAAAAAACTCCGTTGCCCTAAAGCAAGTATGAAAAGTAGCTACGGCGGCATTAACAGATTATTATCATTTGTTGTTGTTGTTTTTGTTGATTTTTTTTTGGCAAAATTGAAGTAATGGACGTTAACTATATTTGAACGACATACCCACCCAAAGGCTTGAATTATCTACTGATTATTCGCTTCTAATAACCTTACATCCTTTGCTGATTAAGTTAGATCTATCATTTGTTTGCCTATCTTGTGAATTTTTTTTAACTAGTCGTGGATTACGTAAACCTGTACTTTGTCGTGACGTTACACTAAAAGCGTTGATCTTTTTGCTATTTCTGCATTGATTTTCAGCTGCCATGTCATAAAAAAATATTTTTGAGTAAAAGTGAAAAACTGCTGATCGCGTGCTCATCGGCTTACTAACCGCTTTGTGTTCAACACACAAGGACCGACAACTATTATTAGATACAAGGATCGTGTTGGAAATAAAAAGCTTTTAAATTGCCATCCGTAATCACGCGTGTACTAAAAAAATAGTTTTCGAGGGTCTAATTGTTCATTTGAAGTATCCAGGCAAATTCACGCTGTGTTTACTTTTGTTTGGGTATAAAAATATTGCACAGCCAACTGATGCCACAAATTGATGCCTAAAATTAATGGAGTCGACACAGTTATTCTGATAATTGCATTAATTCTATGACTCGGAAATATGATTTATGGACTTCTACATCACATAGCAATTAAAAAGATAACAAAAACGAAAGGTGAAGAGGAAAAATTTGACGAAATGTCGGGAAATGCTTTTGCGGAAATTTTTGTTTGCCACTTTTTCCTCGTCTCTGTTATTTTTGGACTGAATCTCTCAGAAAAATAATGTTCCTGACGCTATTTAAACCGCATGATTCTTACGTGAAAATATCTTGAGCTTCCTGTTTCGTTAAGATATCTAGAGGCTTAATTAAGACAATAAAATAATTAGGTGGAGTAAGCAAGTTATTCATCCAGACAGTTTTCTTTCAGTCGTTCATGGAACGGAAATTGACTGGATGTTTCAGTCACCGACGCTTTTTGTGTTGAAAGATCACTTTTGGGATCAAAACGCTGGCGTGAAAGTGATAGAGAGAGCTAGAGAGATTAAAGCCTTTAAAAGTTCTTGTATTCACAGATCATTCCCGAGGTCGTGCTTAGATTTTTGATTTCAATCCGCCTGAAAATAGACACCCTGGAAGGCTTCATTGCACTTTTTCTACACCAGGAAAGCTAGCTCTGTTATTTTCATTGAAGGAGGTTAAAAGCCCTCTCCCAATCACAAAATGATAAACTGTCATTTAATAACTTGTTCCCGCCAGAACGATATTCTCGCTAAAACTCGTAGTGGAATGACAACAGTTATCACGTTTTCCCGCCAAAATGACGCTGGTTCAAGCGCGTGTGCTTCTTTGTATTGCAAAAGTCTCGTACTCGTAGTCGTCCCCGTCTTAGAATCTGTAGGTCTCTAATTTCCTGACGTAGCTGTCAACATCTGGCTTTCCCTGAACTTACAATGTTAGCTTTTAAGAGAAACCTTAAAACAAATACATACTCGGACACCAACCCATGATTTAACCCCTGTCAGGAGCCCATCGAATTTGATGGGCTGCTGCCCCTGTTTACCATGTCCTAAACGAGTGAGAAACTGGTTCGATGTACGACCAGGAAGCTTCTTGGGATCGTTTACAGGGACAGCATGAAAATCAACAAACAAGGCGCACTACAACTGCTCTGTTGAAAACTGCGATAATAGTTTTTAAAATGCAACTAATCTTCACTGTTACAGAATTTCGTCAATTTCTAAAGACCCTGATGCGACAGGATTTTCGTCTTCTGTCAGAATGGTCTCAAGCTTGCTTCTGTCTGCTAAGTTTTTGCTATCCTTTCCAAACGATCCCTAGAAAACAGAGATGCCAACCTCTGGAGATCTAAAATCCGACTCTCTCATTTTCACTATCCCCCCCCCCCATTCCCAGAATTTCAACTGACCCCCTTCCCCCAGACAAATTGACCCAGCCGCCAATGGGAATGGCTTAGGACATTATATGTCAGTATTGCATGAATTGTACGCGATCAAAATTCGTGATCATCGTTTAGATGCCAAAATTATACTGTCAGTGACTAAATGCGTGCAAAAATGCCTCAGAAACCGTACTACGAATAAAAAAATTCAAATTCTGAGGGAAAAATGAGCTAAATCTCAGACTATTAGCAAAGAAAAGTACAAAAGATGCCTTGTCCGGAAGATTTGCTGACCCGTACCGGAGAGGGGGAGATCGGTGTCCTATCGGGAGAGTTGACATATGTGTAGAATCTTAGGGGTCATACACCGTACCAGTTCCTTGCTCGTATGACCGCCAGGGAAGTCAGAAACGAAAGTACTCGGGTCGACAATTAGCTTAATCTGCGATATGGCTTCTACCTCACGTATGCACACAGCTATATCAAGTGGGCAGTGTCTTTACATCTGGCGTGAAAAGTTATGGGTCGATACTGGAGTTAACATTGCACAATCACAAAGAAACCTGAGCTTGATTGTATGAATTACAGTTGATTTCCTCTTTACCGGATTATGGGTGTCCTTGAGATTGAAATGTGACGAGATGAATATTCGCCAATTAGCAACTTTTAACATGCACAATTATGAAAGATTGCATGATTTCCGGGATTTCACAATCTTCCGGATACAGCGCACAAATCTGGTCAAACCGCAATCTTACTGACACATGCGGCATGTCACATTTTTATCACAAAAAGCAAAAGGGATAAACAACACTTGAGTTGCGTTTTTTTGGCACGAAGCCCTGTTGCCTTCTTTCCCAAAGGTTACGTTAGAATTAACAAAGGGAACAAGAGGGGATGTAAGCATTTCGATATGGAAACCTTTTACAGCGCGTGGTTTTTTACACTAATTTCTTTCTCAATCTTTGAATTTATGTTTTTTTTAATTCTGGATGACCTGAGGTGAATCGGAAATCCTCCTAGCTGTCGGTATATGTAAATATACTTTAGGCTGGGGCCAACTCGCGTCCACACGTAGCGTATTTGAATCGTTTTCGCCCGTCCACATTCATGAAAACGCTAAAACGGTGGAAACACGATATAACTTACAGAGCACGCGTAATGCTAGTAGTATATGATGTGTGACATCATCGTATTCGAAAACCTCTGCTTTCGTCCGCCCACACGTAAACGAAAAGTAGGCGTTTAAAAAATCTTCACTTTGGGACAGTTTTTGAAAACCTGTGTTTTTGGTGCCCGAAAACGTAGGTTATGTCTGCACGGAAAGCTAAATACAATAAATAAATAATAATGCGAAATACGTGTGGAAGTGGCCTAAGCTACTAAAGACACTCAATCAAACAGCCAATCAATCAATCACTCAAATAATCAATCTATCAATCGATCAGTGCACTTTATTGAAACTAGCATTCGTCCAAGAGATAAACACATCATAGTTTTTGTCAATTTCATAAAACTGATTCTCGGACACTCATGGGGGCAGATCTAGCAAATTCAAAAAGGGATACCGGAACACTTGCCAGCCATTAAGATCCTCGAAGTACTCGGAATTCTTTAAAAATGAATTCCACAGAAAAAGAAGGGGGGCAGAGCGGTTCCCCTTAGACCACGCGTTAATACACCTATTATTCAACTGTGACTCCCAGACTCGTACGCAGTCGCTAATTATTTGTCTTGTGACAAGAGAGAAGATTGGATGACATTGAGGTGTGCGGGGACTCATGGGAAGGAGGGAGGAGTCCTTCGTCCCTTCCCATGACACTTTACGCCTTATCCTAACCACAATTTTCTCTCACCCCCAAAACACAAATTAGCGACTGGGTTCGAGTCCGATCCTGCCCTAATTAGCAGTGCTCCTGGATCTGCGAGTATAGAAAACACGTAAAAATACAAACTCTTATCTATTTCAGCCGAGGCCTACCCTGTTTTATTAAAATTTCAAATCAAGATTAACTGTAACATTACTTCATTTTATTTACATGATTTCACACAAGATCTTACAGCTTCAAACCATTTATTTATACAACTGACCAAACGGAGAGAAAGCCTGAGTTTGAAAATATTTGCCTTGAGTTTGACGGTAAGCTGAACCAAGAGTTAGAACTTGCTTATAGAGCAAGAAGAGATCCAACCCATTTTTACCTTAACGCTCTAACTTTCTGCGTAGAAATGCATCTTCGTTATATAATGAACTGCAATATCGGCTTGCCTCTAATTTGAGTAATTGATGCAGTAAAACAAAATGGCTCTTTTGTAAATGATAGAAGACTATGAGACAGCAACTTTAATTTAATCTTCTTGAAGGAAAATCGAGGCAATTGGGCTGGAGATTGATAGTTCGATTTCATCCCTTCCTGCCTTCGCCGGGAAGACACATACAAAACAAGTTTTACATTTTTGATCAAGCCAATTAACGATTTTTTTTTCAAAGCAGCCTGGAACTTCTGAGACTTCTAAGCAATTAGAATGTTACCTGAGCAAGTTATGTTAGAGGCGTTAGGCTGTGACGAGATTAGCACGCATATTTAGACGCAAGCATTAGGTTAGTTCAGAAGTTCCAGGTAAAAATGAATTGGTCCAATCGAATTGTAATCTCGTGTATTTTGGTTGAAATGAATTCCTTTCAAGTTGGACATCGCATTTCAAGTTTTCCTTTGTCCCATGTGAATTTTATCCTCTTTCAGTTATATTATTTCTACGTGGCTTTCACACTTGCCCGACATGTCGTTCAAAAAGTGAATATTTTTTTTTGCAGCAACCAACTTCTCTAAAACGTTTTTGATCCTTTTTTCTTTACCGTCTTTAAACAAGGACGCCTCTAGCTTTGAGAAGGCTTTTTGGAGCTTAACACTGAGGTTGAAATTCAATTAGTATTGGAAAAGAAATTTTATAACTTTCAGTGAAAGATCATATGAACGACTCATTCCAATCAGTCATTACTTCAAAAAAAAAAAACAAAAAACTTGTGTAGCACTCAGCCTTTTCTCTCCGCAGTCAGTTTACATGTGGCGATAAGGCAGATTTATACTTTCTACATGAAATAAAATTTGTTTTGGCGGTCCCGGACTATTCCCCCTGCACGGTAACAGTGTCGAAAACTTCACGGTTGGAGGAAGCATTACTGGATGCCATTCCCTTATTTGTCTTTCCAGGTTGTCATTTCAGCACTTTGCTCAGTGTCCTCAGTCATATTTGTGCTCCCTCCGCGGTTCCTGTTGGCGAAAAACAAGTTCATATAAAACGTTTTTTTAATTTAAATTTCTAATTTTTTCGCAATTGTGATCCTAGGACTTTTAGAATTCCTTGCCGGCGATCGCTTCCTCAATACAACAATACAACCTTCATATTTGCTCCTGGAGGAGTCACTTTCAGTTCACTTGTTCTAAAACTGCAGTCTGCTTTAACATTTTCATTTTGAGACAACGGGAAACTATAATCAGGGGCACCCAATGGATGTGTTCCTCAAAATATCTGTTCTTCAGGCAAATTTTTGCTGGCTGGGAGATTTGGACAAAATAATATGTCCTTGGAAACTGGAAAATTGTCGGTGTCTGAGGTGCTGGCTGCTGTGCGCTATCTGTCAGAAACCTCTTAGCCCCCCCCCACCCCCACTGAAGGGGTAAATGTAGCCCTTAGGTCACACCTAATTTCCTATCAAACCCCTTGCCCCCCCCCCCCCCCCGAAAGGCTGAATTTTGCCCTATGGCCTACAACTGCTGGGAAACTTCACAGTGAGTAGGATTGCAGGTTGAAGGTGCACCTTGCTGGCTGGGAACCTCTCCATCAGTCTTGCTGGCAGTGAGGAACAGATAAATGTTTCCCAGCAATCTCCCAAAATGCTTAAAATAGCTTCATTCATGCTTTTTTAAAATTTTTTTTAGGTCTTTTTCTCAAAATTTTCTGTTGGGTGCTCCTGTATAATTGCCCAGTTCGCCTTTCAAATCATCTCCCGTAGCCATTTTTACTTGTGTTGCAAAACTTCGCTAGTTTTCAGTTTCAAAACGGGATTTGATCCATTGTCAGTAGTAAAATTTACCAGTCTGTAAAAATAAATTAAGAAACATCCACTGCTTCTGATCACTTACTTCCATAATAGGCTGCGTTCTTTCAAGCGAGGGGACTCAGCCATGGCTGACGCGTAACTTCCTGGTCTACATTCACAAGATGATAGCAACAATAAATAATAATACATCAGTAATAATAAATAAAGGAGTTGGCCATGTGAAAGGTTTTTTTCAATTCTTTGGGAAGCTAATCAGAGGTCAATTTAATATAGTTTTCTGACCCTAAATCAATAGCTTTACTTGAAATTACACTTGTAATAGTTTTATGATGTTGACCCCAGTTAAAAATTCAGAATTAGATTTCCCCCCTTGCTTCCTGGAACTATTAGTATTTTAATTGAAAATGTCCTGACAACAAAACCAGTTACAAGGGGTGATAAGAATGAAGGAAATGATCAGGAAAGTACGAAGTACCCTGAAGTAAACACACTTTAGTTTCTACTCTGGTACTTACTTCTGTTCATCACTAAGGATCGACGTTCTTTGATTTCTTTTTAATATGGTAGGTACAGACCACCAGTGATTGGTATGACGTCAGGTCCATCAGCTCCTCGACCTAACTGAAAGAGCTCTACATAGACAGACAGAGTTAATTATGCAACGGAGAAGTTCCCCCTAAACTTTTTTATAGAAAAATTTAAATCCAAATAGTATCCCTCCTTTCAAACATATGGCGTTTTCAGAAAAATTGGCCATAAAAAGTTGGTAACGAATTGAAAAAAAAAAGATCCTTTGGAAGGAAAACGATATTGATTTGCCTTTTTCGTAATTTGCAATATAATCAGAGTGGAGCACGCTGTGGGTTTGAATCCCACAGGTCGCCTAGAGATATACGCCAAGGGTCATTGGGTCCCCTCCCCCTCCCCCCGCACCCCGTCTGAGGATTTTACCAGATTTTTTAAAAGTGTCTTGGGCCGGAATCTCTTCTCTCCAGAAACTGTGAATTACTCGTTATTTATAATTACTCCATATATATTGACATCAACCTGGAAATTTATAGAGCATACAATATGCTATTCAGCCAAACTGTTTCTTTTCCAAAAAACTGAAAGACCTGTCGCAAATATTGGTGCCATCTCTTTCCTCCATGTAACATGGCGTAATTTAACTTTTTTCAACATATCTGACAAAGCTTTACTTATCTTTTTTAATCGTAATCCACAGCAACCCAGGTCCCTGAACAAAAATCAGTAATTGCAAAACGTTGCAGTGGTTAAATTGAATGATGTAATGCATAAATAGCCCAGATAACAAGCTCTTAAATCTTGAAAATGTATTTTGAAAATCTTTGAATCATCCGAATTATATTTCTCGTTTTTCTATTCACTCAAGATGGCACTTGAAATCCATGCTCGAGAAATCGTCTTAGGGATGTTATGGTGGTATGAACATCATGAACTTTTAATTTTAAGTATTTATCTTTGACTGAAGCTCTAAGAGACGCAGTTTTCAATGAGACGATTCCATCTTCATTCCAAAAACTAGCCTCCCAAACGACGTTTTTAGGGGTTCATCAGGCGTTCCTGCAGTAACGCCTGACGAAGCCTCAGGGTACCGCACTGAAGTTGGCGCCTTTTCGGCGATGGAACGCCTAGCCGTGCATGCGCAGTTCAAGGAAAAAGTACAGAAAAATCCTTAAATTAAATAGCTATATGATCATGATCAAGATGAAAAAAAAAAAGATCCTTCTGTACTTAGAACCTTCAACTTTAATTATCACGAGACTGTACTTGCTATTTGTAAACTCAAAATATGAATTTCTTTGGGGAGGGGGGAAGGGGGTAGTTGTACCCCCACCTCCGCTTCACCCTCCCTTATGCTAAACCACTCGATGGTTCGTTACGTTATACGCTGAATTAATAGTCTTAGAAAATTCTGCGTCGATAACGAGTAAGTAAAACTGCGTTTCTTCTGGCCTCTAGCAACCTAACCTATTTACTTTGGTTATGTTTGGACATAAATGGTTTGAAAAATGACCTCATGTTCACAAGACGTTTCCTTCAGCATCAGACAAGTGCAGCATTTTTGAGTGGATTTGAAAACAAATTTTATACTTTTCACATGGGAAACATTTCAAATTAGTTCTTATCGGTCTTTTATAAAGCCGGCTCAAAGGGAACTTAAGCTCTGGGCTAATTAGTGCTAAAAACAATACAGAATGGTAGTGAAACGAAATTTGTGTACTTTGCCTTAGATGAATTACGACTCCTTTTCAATTTTCATTATAAAGAACCTTTTACAGTTGATTTAGAAGAAGGGGAAATCTGTTGTTCTTTCAATCACAATTTCATTTTTATTGAAGAAATTGTCTTTTTCTTGTGACTGGCGGTTTTTTCCTTTAGAAATAATAAAAAGTTTGCGTAAATGAAAATCCAGATTTATAGATATTGTCCTGAAATGAAGACTGAACATTTCCTACTTTCATAATTTGTGAGTGAAGAAACAGCTCCTGAAGAGAGGGATTCCGGGAAAAAAAAAGAGAAACTTAAAACACCAGGAAGAAAGGCGTTTGTTCAGAGGCATCCTGTATCCTGTATCCCAACCCTCCCCCCCCTCCCCCCCCGCAAACAACATTTCTAAGGCTATGTAAATTTTACCCCATTTTAAACAATTCTTTGCTCGTAACCAAATATACCAAACGAAAGAACTGCAAACCAAAATCTTCACAATGCTCCCTTGTACTTTTTTGAAAGCTGTAACTTTTTGAAGACCCCCATGGGCAGACTCGGCGCTCTGCATAAAGACTAGCCAGTTTTCGGTCTCTTCCTTACAAATTGTAGGTGAAGGCGCTCACCGTTTGAGCAGCTTTCTGTCAAAATGCCACCCCTCTACTACTTGCTCACTTACTTTTCTGCTTGACGCGTTCCTTCATTCTTTAAGGTTATCACAGGTGGACACTTCATGATGGCAACTATGACATCCGGACTTCCTTAACTAAATACAATACTCTCAACATGAAGGAATTAAGAATGCACAGAAATTTTTCCTGTGAATAAGAGGACAAACTAATTTTCTCTCCGAGGGGATTAAGTTTTTTTAAAATATCATGAAAGCCACTGAATTGTCTTTTTATATTTTTCCGAGGAAGAAAAACACATATTTTGCACAATTTTGGCCTTAGTAAAAACAGCGATCAATGTAGGCCCTTTTCATAGAATTTCGCGGATATAAAATTGCTTGATTATCAGAACAATTCCGCAGGAGTTATTTGCGAGGTTTCTGTATGTATGCATTTTGAAATGTCCTTGTCTTTGTTAGAAAGGCTAACAGTCTTACATCCTGTCGTTTGAGGATTGTGTTGATGAGTTGAGTCATCAAGGTCGAGTGTTAGATTTTAGTCCTCCAAAAGCTTGCGGTTAAAGCCAAGCTGTAATTTGGATTCACTATTGAAGTGAACGCAATATGTTTGAATCTTGACTAATAGTTTAACATTTAAACCATTTAACAAAGAAGAGTCTTTTTTCTCCTTCTATACTTACCTCTGTTTTTGAAGGCAGTTTGTTTTAAATACTCTTATCAGTGGCTCTTCCATGACAGCAAAAACTTTCTCACCTAAATACAGTGCTTTTTAAAAACAAACATCAATAACGCAGTGGCGGATCTTCAGATAGGGAGGTGGGGGGTTGGGCGGTCATCCACACCCTGAGAAAAGGGGGGAGGACCAGTCTCAAAAAAAAAATATTTCGGCCCTTCGGGCCTCAATTTGGTCTGAAAACAAGGGGAGTGGGGTCGAGCCCCCGGGCCCCTCCTCTGGATCGGCCACTGTAATGCTAGCAAGAGATTTCATACGGCCATGAGCTGACTTTCTCATTCCTTCATGTCCACCTCACAAGGCCACATTTCCATGCCGTCGACGTTTGAGATATCAACTTCCTTTACATTTTACATACCTATACCTTCTAGGCAAGGCAAATTTATCTGCATCTTTAATTCGCATTTGGAGACTACGCAACAAAGATAGCGTGGAATTTTCTGACCTCAATCCAACGCTTCTAAGAACAATTAATTTATAATGCAGGCCATGTATAATCAATGTTGATGACACGAATTAGATAGATTTTCTGTTCTCTTCCTCTCTTGCTCGTTAAAGAGGTGGCCATACGATTGTCTCAGTTCCACTTTACTAAAGTAGACTTACCGGAAAAGGAGCCAAGGCCCTTGGCTTGAATCCTATCCGAGGAAGGCCACCGGACTTTCCTTTGTAGCGTTCCTTCACTCGCAAGAGTGATCCTAGAGCTGTTTGAAATAAACAAGACTTTGCAAAGGAAGTTAGTATGAACTGAAATGCGACGAAAATTGAGAGTTAAAGTATCATGTCAAGTATCAACGTCCATGCTTTAATTGCAATGATCACTTTCTTTCAATTGTGGTCCATCAATTCAGCTGCAGGTTGTTCTCAATGTTCCTGGAAGGCTCGATTACAATGGACATGCAAAAGTAGGTTAGACTCTCCTCTTAGACTTTTGAATCTGTGCTATTTTTTGCAGAGTGGTTTTAGCGCCATTGTTTCACTTTTGTACCTACGGTACATTCAGCAAATCATCAGTTACCGTGTATTAACAGGATGTACTCACGAACCTCTTACACGCGGCGTGTGACCTGAAAAGTAAACGAAAATAACATGGATGTTACAATAACTTTAACTGCATCTCTACCTAGTGCTTTCGCCATGAAAACTTTCATCAGTCAGTCTGTCATCAGTCTCTTCCAATCCGGTCTCCATCCCCTTCTTTCTTCTTATAAGGGCAACATCTTGACAGAACGCTCGAAAACAATGGTGCTTTACACTTCTTGACGGGGGCGCGCCCAAAACGAAGTACCCTCCATCCACTTTCCGTAAAAAAGATGGCAGATATTGAAAGGAAAAAACGTCCGCGTTCAAAGTTCCTGAAATAAAATTTTCTTAAGGTCTAATGTAGCGTTAGTAGAAAAACACCACATTGACACACACAGTGGGTTTGGAATTTTATTGATCATGAAAGTACAACTATAACAAAAGTTTGCGCGCGTATAATTATACTAGATTAGTACTGCTTATAGCGTTAGTAAACAAACGACATCCGCAAGCGTTGAGTTTGTGAAACTTTATTGATATTTATGGTGTAGTTTTAATATGTTACAACTGCATATCATTATATTAGGACGTAAAATCTTGATTGAGTAGGAACTCGGTGGGTTTGGGCGTTTCTTCAGGAACGCAGCCAAATTATGTATCTTGTGTAAACACGCCAAAAAATTGGTGTTGTGCGTTGCTTGACAGGGCACGCCCCTCGAGAAATTCCTCATGAATTCTTCCAAAAAAGACGGCAGAGAGTGCAAAAAACACTGACGAAGAAAAAAAAGGAATCGATGCTAGACGTTGCTGAAATGTAAACGCGTTAGTAAATTGCATTTAGTTACTTTTATTAAAGTACTTTAAAATAACCGTTTAAGACACCACAAAGACTAACTGTTTTTGTTTCATTTTATTGATGTTGTTTATACTATATATTTAAGATATCGCTCCTATTTTAAGTACTGTTATTGTCTATTATCTACAGCTTTACCACCGCTATAATTCTACATATTAGAAAAAAAGCACACCATAAGACAACAATTTTCGTTTCTTTTATTTGATTTCAGTCTTAAGTTACAGAAGCTGACATTAGCTAATTAAGGGGGAGCGCACCTATAGGAAAAATTTGGGGTCCAGGAAAACCAAGGAGTGTTCATATGCCCTTAAAACTTGGCACATCGAATGAAGCACCCCAGGGCTCCCCGGACCTTACGCAAGGATCGTTGGCGACCCGCTATTGAGTTGTCGATACCAGGCCTTATCAGCTTTTGAAGCTGATATTCGGACGTAGACCGGATGCCGGAAGCCGAAATCGAATCGAGCTGAATTTCGTCTCTCGATCGTTTATAGATTAATTATGTAAGAAAAACTCTCACTAACCTGATGCCAGTTTGTAGAATTAACCTTGGCCTGATTTATACGGTGCAGCATTTGCAAAAACTGTATCTATACGGTACTAGCTCGATTACGTCGCTGTGAAAACCTTTTAGATACGCTGTTCTTAAGGCCACGATGTTACTCAGTTGTGGAAACTTTTTGCAAACGCTGTACCATTTAAATCAGCCCTACCTTGCCTGGGCTGCTGAACTCCGTCGTCTTTTGTCACCACTGGGAGTTCCCTTGTTACACTCCTTCTCCAAGAGCAAGTGGACTCCACATCGTGCATGATCAGGCGTGGTCCTCTGACTTGTCCAGCTGAGGGGATGAAGTTGTTCTTGAAGGCGAAGTCCAGCCGGCCAGTAATATTACTAATTTTAAGTATTAATAGCTGCCTCAACAAACATTGAAGTTTAGTTCACATGTGCGCGACACGTACATGCGAAACTAGAGAAACCCTTGAAAGGGACATGTGTCAAAAACCATTTTACTGTTTTTAAAAAGCTTCACGTTGCTTTAACATCTGAACCAAATTCAAGCGAAACTGAATACACACATTTCTCATCGCATGTTTTTCCCATGGCTATATTTTTTACTTTTCACTTTTCACTGCCTCAGAGAAAATCAATGTTTGTTGAAACAGCTCTTTAAGTAGTCATTGCTAATTGCTGTCTGCTATAGCTATCCTCTTTCCTAGTCACCATTTCGTTTGCAACACGATGTTATTTTACTCATCATCATCATCATCATCATCATCATCATCATTTTGATTGTGCATGGTTTGTCGTCGTCTTTCATCACATTGGCAGCTACCTCGCCTACGTAACTATCTACATGAGCTTTCTAAGACGTTCGATGATCTTTGTTCTTCTTTCTTCGGCCGGCTTCTTCCTTTGCTGTACAAAGGGTTCCTTGACCATGTAGCAGGATCAGTAATCGCAAGCTGCTTGACGTACTACAAGAATTGACAGGAGAATAAAACTACTGACAATTCATGTAGGACGAAGCAGCAGCTATCATTGGACTCTCGATGTGAAGGCTACCTACGCCTACCATTTGCAGGCGATCTGTGCCTGCGTACTGCAATGCAGGGCTTCCTGAAGAGAATTCTCTCTCAAGGCAAGATTAACAAGAAGAGAAAACGTTTCCTCTCAGTGTTAATGATGTCGTGACGAGAGATATCCCCCATAACCTGAGAATCCTCATACATCTATCTATAACCTGTGAAGTCTACGCAAGAGTAGCATTAGGTGCAATTTCAGGTACACACACAAGCGAAGGTAAGGGTTTCCTACGCTTGCGTGTTCCCGAAATATGATTGCAGCCTATGATATTCTTGTGTTTACACCACGGGCTACTAACTTAAATAACAGTCGTCCAGCTCCATGTTGTCCCTCCGGCGATGAAAGAGCAGCGTGGATGGATCTCGAAGACTACCTACGCTTACAATTTGTAAACGGTCTAGCTTATGGTGTGTGCGTTGTCCCATATTGCCCTTGATAACCTGCAACAAGGTGTTGGCCCTTGTCGTGAAGGAACGCCTGGTCGTAGGTTTGTAAGACTAAACTGTAAGCTCGTCTACCCTCACAAATTTGGTAGCAATTACTCATCTGAAACGCTTGATTTTCAATCGTTAGTTTTCCTCGTTCCTTCTAATAGAGATCAAACTGTTAGCAACCTTTAATGTTTTGGTCGTTTTACGTAATGCAGACCCAAATTTGTGAGGCTTAACTAATTAACTACCTGTAACAAGAGAAACCACTCAACTTATAGGAGGTGGCCAAATGAGGTCCATCTACAACAGTTGAATGGTCTTTAGTCTCAAGTCTCCTAACATTACATGAATAAATCACTATCTGGTTGAACCTTGCGGATAAAAGCTTCACTTGCTCAGCGCGTTGACCGTCAAGTGAAGTGTAAGAGTGAAATCGAATTGGCGCAACTAAGCGGGAGACTGAAGCGAAGGCGGCGACGACGACGACGACGACGACGAAGATGTCGACGGCGAAATGCATCCGAAAGACGAACGAAGAAACGAACTTAAGCCAAAATTCTGTCGCTGACCGAATACCTGCAAAGAAACCCAAGATTGAAAAAGGGATAGGGGAGGCCCTTACCAGCCCAGGGAACGCAACTAACTACTCTAACAACAATTAAGTTAAGCCGAAAAGAAGTCCAGGGACTTCAAGCCGAACGTGTGTGGAAAGTATGCTGTGCAAGGTTCATCCAGCGCTTTACACATTAACCCCCCTTGACCCAACCCATAAGGAATGGACCTGACCTGAATGACATGTGGCTCGGAAGCTGATGCTGTCTCTGGAAGCTGGGCGTGCTGTGTAAATATCAGACTGATCGGTAACTATTAGGAGGGTAGCCTGGTCTGGAGGTCTGTCTGAGGAGAATGGTCTAGTCTGTTGGACTGTCCGAGGCTGGTGATCTGCTCTGGTGGACTGCTAGTGGAAAATAACACGGTCTATTGATCTGCCAAAGGAATTGGTCTGAGGATCTGCGTCTTAACGGAAAGTTCCTTGGTGTGGTGAAAAATGGGCTGATCTGTTGATCTGAAAATTGCAAGGGAGAGAAAGCATCGTTTAAATGAGGAAATACACATAAAAAGTTCCAATTACCATGGCAAGAGGTCAAGCCATTTTATTCATATTCAAATTGCAGTTTTCCCCGCTTTTGGGGTAAAATGCATGTTTTAGAATGCTGTACAAATTTCGCAAGTTGTAAGCATAGAATTTCAATATCTTAAGCCTCCTTTGCAGTAAATAACTGGAGCCACTGTCGAAGTATGGGCACCACTCCACGCGAAACTAGCCAATGCAAAAAGAAATTAAGTAACTAAAAAAGAGTAAAATATATTGTCGTAAAAACCTGCGACTGTTATTGGTCATGTAATTATATTAAGCGTACATAGTAGTAAGAATAGTTCAACCGAATAACCAGAGAAAGTTCGACGGCACGATATATTTGTTATCACGCATACACCTCAACTACAATTAACTCTCGTTACTTTAATTTATGGTGTTTCTTTTCATAAAATTACAGCATTAGGAAACATTATGTTAACAATTTGAGTCTATGTAGAAATTTCATCAAATTCATCATGAAATTTTCCCGCAAGATATGCGGTGTTTCACGTGTCAAAGCCGTATACATAGGTCTTACACAAAGTTAGTCTTAAAGGAGTCCAGTTACCTCATTTTGTAAATACGCCTTGAAAATTATGAAGTTTCAGTAAAAAAAAAAACGTTCACTAAATCAAAATAAATTCATAATGCTAGACAATGACCTGAAGGTTGCTTGTAATGTTACTTGCCGACACAAACCGTCTTGGCCACGTGTGTTATTTCGTTCGGAATCAAATCTCATCGCTATTTCACACTGAGCTTAATATTTTGTAGTTTTTTACTTCAACTAGTAATTTCCTTAATGTCTAAAAATTAGCGAACAGGGAAATTAAATAATGGGACAAAATAATCTAGTTTTAAGTGTAGTTTGTCAGACTAAGGGTTGCAATTTCACTGCTAAAGGTATATGCAAAGCGTTAAGCGTCTACAGTTTGTAATTTCTTCTAGTTATCTTAGAAGTTTCTTACCTTTAGAGTTTTTATAACAAAGTAAAGAATGAGGGCAAGAAAAACTGGCTTGCGTAAGAGTAATAACTTCTTGAAGTCCACAAAACTGTTTGTCGCATAACGTACTCTCGTGTGTTTGTTCACAGTGCCAAGTGAATAATTATCACAGAGTTCAAAATTTTGAACGTGGCGCCGCCGAGCAACCTCGCCATCAGGAAAGTGTTTCCTGATTGGCTCTCATCATGCACGTGCCAGCGTGGCAGAAGGGAAAAAATACTGGAAGAAGAAGGAAACAAACAAGCAAACAAACAGCAAAAAGGAATATCTTCAGGGCTAGTAAAAAAAATATATATATAATAATAATAATAATAGTAATAGTAAAACGTTACATCTGCAAAGTTTATATCTTATATCGATCTTCAGGAATGGAATTGCCTAATTGTTGCAAATTGTATGTACATCGAGAACAAAGTGTTGCCTGCAGTATTGCAGAAAGTGTTGAAACGTCTGGCTATGACCTGGAGACCTTTACTTAAAAAAAAGAGATTGGGGGGTCTGTCTCATTTGGTGGCCTGTTGTATGCGAGGATGTGGGTTTGTTTACGTAACTGTTTTAACCGAAAATGCTTTGGAATGCTCTAGAAAATTTCGACGAAAAAATAAAACAAAAATATTGTGCAATGTACTGCCTAAAAAAAAGGGACACACGATGATGGCTTTCATTCAAAGCATGAGTTCTGTTTGGTCACCCTTGAACAAATTTAGCCCTGTCGAATTCATCAAGGATTTTGGGCACGGTCCTTGCTCACAAACAACATCTCTGGGGAGTGAAATAACAAAAACTCATCTTCCGAAAATGTTAGGAAAACTGTTAAAAGTAAAATTTTGAAAATCTAAAGGGTGTTTTTCAAAAGTCAAAACTGGCCGGCGGGCGGATGGATAGTTTTGAAAACTACGTGATCCTATGTTTAGAAATAGGCTGATCTGGCTAGCACTGGAAAGTTCTGATAAATAGCGGACTGAATACCATTTACAGGGGCGGATCCAGGATTTTATTAGGAGGGGGTGCACTCGTCTCTTGATCTACTTCAACACCAATAAACCAAATAGTTTTTTTTTGCAGAATACCAGTTGTATTAGAAAACCGCAGGTCATCAGGGGGGGGGGGAGGGGCTGCGCACCCCCTGCACCCCCCTGCCTTTACTACTCAACTGGTTCAGTTGACCGGCCAGTTTTGATAACAACGTAAGCGTCCTTGATGGAAAAATAGATTAAAGTTTTTACCCTTTCTCAAAAAATTTTTGAGAATTTGTCTCAGCTCTCGTATGCGACTTTACAAAAAGCTTCACCGGAAAGGGACGTTAGAAAATGTCGATGCTATTGTAAAAAGCAGCTTATAGACAGCAATTTTCCACACTCTTTCGGCTCTCATAGACCGAAGACACGAGGTCAAAATATTCAAACTTTGCAGTAAAAGACGTGGTTTCACTTACTGTGTTCTGATTGGCTACTTAAACGAAGAAGTTGCGCTCATCTTGAACGTTCTGGATTACCGGAGTTTCTCCCGCAAAAATAATCCCTCTGACCTCAAAATAAGCCTTTATATATCAAGTAAAGATGGCTAGAAACTTTATTTATCCACCAGAAAGGGAATTATCCTTCTTACATACATTGACGAACTATCAAAAAATACAGAATGAAAGAAATACAAAGATACTATTAGCGCGTGGAACGTTGAGTTTACAAAATGTTTATCCTAGTTTGACGTAAAGACCCGTTTTTATAGGGGTCGATGCCATTTGTGATATCTATAGGAATTGTCGAACACTGTTAAATCACCAAGCCTTTATGAACATGCAGGTTCAAGCTCTCTATTCCAAAAAAAAGGTCTACCTTAATTATGGGGAGTAATGCTTATCTCATATGACTGAGAGTGATTAAAAAAATATTTCTTTGACTAGAGAAGACTGTGTCTTTAAAATGACATCGACCCTGTATCAGAGAAAAATGTGCAAAAATGGGAAAATTGCTGCTCCGTTTAAACTCCATTGCATTAATCTAGTACAGCACGCCAAAGATTGCAAGCAACGAGACAGACAGGATGGCAAAAAGGTCGGCCGACAAGCCTCGGGCACTGCTATCAGTTGTAGTTGTTCTCTCCGTCGTCGTTGCTCGTACCGTCGTCGTTGCTCGTACCGTTGTCGTTGTTCGTGCCGTTGTCGTTGCTGTTATCATTTCTCCGCGCGTGAAAGTGACCGTAGCAAAGGTTATATTGGCATGTGCGCCTATCTCAGAATTACTATTTGGGGTGATACGCATGATGACGTCAACAGGCATAGTCGCCGCGTTATCTAAACTGTAGGTTAGTCCATTCTCCGTCCCAGCATCCCACGGGAGCAGGTCCATCGTCACGGTTTCTTTCCATCCATTCATTCCACAGAGATCATAGCTGTCAACTCCAACGAACCAATCAGGTGAAGGTGCGATCATGGTGATTAGAGAGACCATGGAGTACATGTTTTGCACCATGATTTTTGTGCTCGTGTAGCCACCTGGAGTGCTTACCGCCCCGGTTTTATAGACATTGGAGACAAAACCGGGCTTTTTCATCATCATAACTTCGCTATACAATGTTCCTTCCGCTCCTGTTAATGGAAAATAAAAGCAAATTTATTATTTGTAAGTGAGACAAAAAAAAAGTACAAGGGTGAATTGGAGGTTTGCAATCCTTAATCAGTGCAACCACGTAAAATTAACTTTATTACTCCTAGGGGCTTACATTTGTCTAATTTACACGGTATATTTTTTCTCCTCCGCATACCCTGATCAGTGTAATCCCGAGAAAAGTTGAACTCGTAATACGAAATAATAATGAAACAACGGAGAGTGAATATTAGTGCGTTGGCCAGGATATGTGAATTGCGCATTTTTCTTATTTTTAGAGGCTACAAATAAACGGAAGTCTAATTCCTGAGACATACGCACATTTTAATCGATTGTTTGAAACGTAATCAAGTCCACGCGCGACTTGATTACGATCTATTCTTCATCTTAGGTATTTCTCGCGAGAACAGACCTGTGGAACCAGGATACGAGCGACTGGCTCAGAGAAAATAATTTAGAATATTGTAATGGCGATTGACAACGCTGAATAAACGTTTGCTGACCTCTCCGAAAACCAACTTCCGGTAAATTTCAAGGATTTAATTGGACTAAAAATAACTTTGGTGAAATTCACATATCTATAACAGAGGTGTTAGAATAGGCGTTTTCCTTCTTTAACTTATTATTCTCCCTTGTAAGTAATGGGAAAAATTGACCCACCTATTTCTGCAACTTCTTTGACACCCGGTGAGGCTCTGGTCATATCACTCCACATTTTGTATTTGTATGAGTGTGTAGCAATGACAAGAGGAGAAAAGTGGGCTCCGCTTGGGAATCCATTGGGGTGGGTAGCCTGTGACCACTTCGCTTCAAACTTGACTGTGTAGTAGTACATGCCACTGCATTGATTCATGGTTGGTTTGTTTTGTCTCACGAACATCATCTTTCCCAGTGTTGGTATTGCTGACGCGGCAAGATACATAAAATTGGTTGGCGGTGCATTTCTAGTAATCTGGGTAATATAGCCGGGTGGCGTGGTAGCGGTATTTGCAGCATCGAATGTTGCCCCATCATCAGTACCGGCATCCCAGGGTTGTATATCATCAATTGTCCAGCTGTCCATCCACATTCCACTCGAGGCGTTGCAAAGAGATACTTTCATGATCCCGGTGAACCAATCAGGAGATGGAGCGAGCATGGTAACAAGAGACACATAAGGAAAGTCCTTTGTGACCTCGACTTCGATGTTCATCACGCTTTCTGTGCCGCTAATTGTCATATTACCGGACTTGATCTGTTTCCAGGCTGTCTTGGCAGACATGATGCGTTGCATTATTTCTTGCTCCAGCACGGCTGAGTTGCCTAATGAAAAATGGAACTAAAAAATGAGAATTGGTAGGCACGAAGTTCAGTTAAATGCGTAGCTAAAACAAAACTTAACTATGAGATAAAAATTGGCAAGTGTAACCCGCTTTAAAACTTTGCAGAGTATCTGCCCGCCGCAACTCGATTGGGAGGCTATTCCACAGCACTGCACCCCTATAGCTATTAATAGCTCTTTTTTAGGTAGTTTGTGTGGGGCTGAGGAATCGGAGCCAGTTTGCTGTCAGTGTCTCTTAGCGAATATGAGGTGACACTATCACGGTCTGAGTAAAAAGGTTGCTCAAGTAATCTGGAGCAAGACCGTTTATTGAGTACGCGCCTTTTGATTGGTTGAAAACCTACTGTTTATTGTGCCGGTAAACTCATAGAAAACTGAAACATGCTTTAAAGTTATTTTATCTAATATTCATTAGTGAATATTAGATCGAGTTGGTTCACTAATTAGTTGATTTAGAGCTCAGTGATGCACGTTGTTTTGCGATCCTAAGTGGACGCTCCCACATTACAGTTTACATCTCCCAAAATATGGCATTCCATCAATGGCATTCCATATTCTCGGCATCGAGAGAATGCGCAATGCGAGCGTAAACAGGCTTTGACTTCTTCGATATCACTTCAAAATTAAGTGTTTCATCACGCCAGCCATATTGATGGCTTAAGCCGATGAAACGGCGGTTGGTTTTTCAGGCTATTTAAGATCCATCCCTTTTGAAAACGCCTTAATCAGCTTGTGTTGCAGGTTGTCCAAAGTAGCTAATGCTATCCCGGTAGAGCCGTTTTGAAAACGGTCTACAGATTCAGGAAATTTCCGTAAGTGTACTTGGTACAAGAGCAGGCTGAACCACTTTCCCACTCATTTCCTTAGTTGTGTTTTTTTCCTGTTCCCAAATTATAAAAACAATACTCCAACCAAAGCCCGTTAATACAGACACTGAAGCCGGATCACAGAAAGTGTCGGTATCACCCTCGAAAGGTGATTTGTATTGCTAAAAATACCGCCATCGGAGAAATAGTTTGGTTAAGTGGCCGAGTTTTCTAGGCATCAGACTAGTAGTCTGTAGGCCCAGGTTCAGTTCCTAGTTGAGCCACAGTTTCACTGTAAGCACTAAAGCAATACGGAGTTTAAGATACTGTAGCGTATTCATTGTTACCGTAGTAACCTATTTACTTTTACAATAATCAGTGAAAGCACATGTACAGAGTAAAGACGTTTTAGAGCGACACACGTCAACCGGATGTTTACCGCTTTAGTGCGATTATCCCAACTTCCTCATTTTGTCAAAAACTGTAGATGGACTCTACTGGAGATGAATTCCTGAGAAAATATCCAATTTCAAAACCAAGAGAAAGATAAATTTGTCGCCGGGTTTGTTTAGTTCGATAATACGTTAAATATAGAAACTCTCACGTGGTTGGCCCGCAGTGACGGCAATGAGATGTATCAAAAGTGTGACGCACGTGCAAAGTTGTTGTTTTGCCCATCTAAACTATTGCTTTTTTGAAGTTTTCGTTGCCGCAGCCACCGTGACGTCTAAAACTCCCTAGTAAAAGACAGTGAGGAGTTGACGCAAGCACCCATGGTTTTGTGACTCGTCATGAAACAAGCGAGGCCTTCTATAAGAGCCCGCACTACTGTTCAGTGAAAATTTTGAATTCAGTTCACCGACCTCTTAAAGTTTCTTCTTTTTGAATTCAATTTCGTTCGTCTCAAAATTAAGCAGAATGTTACTTACCAGTTTCAGCAACATTTTTGACTCCTTGAGAAGCAGGCATTCCCGACATCCACAAAGGGTCAGATCTGAGCGAAGCTCCGACCAGAGGCGAAAAACGGCCGATCTTGGGGGTAAAAGGAAAAGCATTTGGATGCGTCATGTTGCTCCACATGCCATAAAACGTTAGCCCGTACTGAGCAACACCTTGGCATTCATATTTTGCAGAGTAAGCTGCTGAAAATAGGCTGAAAAGAGCGACCAACCAAACTGTCCCTACCATGTTGAAGATCACGGCCTACTTCGCCAGAGCTTTACAGTGAACGTTGCTGATGTGAGAGGTCTCTGCCTAAACTTATTCGTTTAAGAAATGTCATCTTGTTATATTGTTCTACAATTTTTGGTGACGCACTCGAGACGCCTTGTCATGCTTGTTTTACTAGCTTGGTTAACCTAGGTACTTGCCACAAGATTCTTCAAGAGGAGATCTTTTTGCACGACTAAAATGCTTCTTCTTTCACATCTTAACTTGGATTAACTTTTCCAAGTCTTGAAAGATCCATTTATTGTATTCCAAACCTTTATTCTTCATTTTGTTTCGAAGTAACCCGTGTCGGTATGAGGAATTTTGAACAAATAGTACTAATGAGTTATTAATCTATATCTGCTCTGACGTAATAGTTTCTTTGTTTGTAAGTTAGGGAAGCATGACAAGGCACTTGTGTTCAACATAACCGGAACACTTTAAAACTGATATAGCTAATTGTATATAAAGCTGGTTATTAAATAAAAAAAATCTTCATAAAACTTTCTGATACTTGCGAAACATGTGCTTTGGCCTGAAGATCTTTAATGAGGCAAACGTTTGTACAAGGGAGGGGAGGGGAGGGAAGGATACCGCCTAACTAGACCTCTTGTGTGCGAAGATGCACACAAGTAAAGATGGCTAGAAATTTTATTTGTCTACCAGAAAGGGAATTATCGTTGTTACACACATTGAAAAACTATCAAAAAATACAGAATGAAAGAAATACAAAGGTACTATTAGCGCGTGGAACGTTGAGTTTACAAAATGTTTATCCTAGTTTGACGTGAAGACCCGTTTTTATGGGGTCGATGCCATTTGTGACATCTATGAGAATTGTCAAATACTGTTAAATCAGCAAGCCTTATGAACATGCATGTTTAAGCTTTCTATACGAAAAAAAGGTCTACCTTAATACTATGGGGAGTCATGCTTATCTCATACAACCGAGAGTGATTTAAAAAAAATATTTCTTTGACTAGAGAAGACTGTGTCTTTAAAATGGCATCGACCATGTATAAGAGAACAATGTACGAAAATTGCAAAATTGTTGCACCGTTTAAGCTACATTGCGTTACTCTAGTACAGCACGCCAAAGATCGCAAGCAACGAGATGGACAGGAAGGAAAAAAGGCCGGGCGACAAGCCTGGGGCACTGCTATCAGTTGTAGTTGTTCTCTCCGTCGTCGTTGTTATCATTTCTCCTCGCGTGAAAGTGACTGTAGCAAAGGTTATATTGGCATGTGCGCCTATCTGGGAACTACTATTTGAGGTGATACGCATGATGACGTCAACAGGGTCAGTCGCCCTGTTATTTAAATTGTAGGTTTGTCCATTCTCCGTCCCAGCATCCCACGGGAGCAGGTTCATCGTCATAGTTTCTTTCCAACCATTTATTCCACAGAGATCATAGCTGTCAACTCCAACGAACCAATCAGGTGAAGGTGCGATCATGGTGATTAGAGAGACCATGGAGGACATGTTTTGCACCATGATTTTTGTGATCGTGTGGCCACCTGGAGTGCTTACCCCCCCGGTTTTATAGACATTGGAGACAAAACCGGGCTTTTTCATCATGTTAACTTCGTTATACAATGTTCCTTCCGCTCCTTTTAATGGAAAATAAAAACAAATTTATTATTTGTAAGTGAGACAAAAACAAAGTACAAGGGTGAATTGGAGGTTTGCAATCCTTAATCAGTGCAACCGCGTAAAATTAACTTTATTACTCTAGGAGCTTAAGTTTGTCTAATTTACACGGTATATTTTTTCTCCTCCGCATACCCCGATCAGTGTAATCCCGAGAAAAGTCTAACTCGTAATACGAAATAATAATGAAACTCCGGAGAGTGAATGTTAGGGCGTTAGCCAGGATATGGGAATTGCGCATTTTTCTTATATTTAGAGGCTACAAATAAACGGAAGTCTAATTTCTGAGACGTACGCACATTTTAATCGATTGTTTTAAACGTCATCAAGTCCACGCGCGACTTACCCTGGGTTCCAGAGGTTATTTATTTCTTTTCTGATTCCTCATCTTAGGTATTTCGCGCGAGAACGGACCTCTGGAACCAGGATACGAGCGACTGGCTCAGAGAAAATAATTTAGAATATTGTAATGGCGATTGACAACGCTGAATAAACGTTTGCTGACCTCTCCGAAAACCAACTTCCGGTAAATTTCAAGTGTTTAATTGGACTAAAAATAACTTTGGTGAAATTCACATATCTATAATAGAGGTGTTAGAACAGGCGTTTGCCTTCTTTATCTCATTATTCTCCCTTGTACTTGAAGTAATGGGAAAAATTGACGCACCGTCTTCTGCAACTTTCTCGACACCCGGTGAGGCCTTGGTCATATCACTCCACATTTTGTATTTGTACGAGTGTGTAGCAATGACGAGAGGAGAGAAGTGGGCCCCACTCGGCCATCCATTGGGGTGGGTAGCCTGTGACCACTTCGCTTCAAACTTGACTGTGTAGTAGTACATGCCACTGCATTGATTCATGGTTGGTTTGTTTTGTCTCACGAACATCATCTTACCCAGTGATGGTATTGCTGACGCGGAAAGTTTCATAAAATCTGTTGGCGGTGCAGTTGTAGTGATCATGCTGATATAACCGGGGGGCATAGTCGGATTATCCGTAGCCCTGAAAGTTGTCCCGTTGTCGGTGCCGGCATCCCAGGGTTGTATATCATCAATTGTCCAACTGTCCATCCACATTCCACTCGAAGCATTACAAAGAGATACTTTCATGATCCCGGTGAACCAATCGGGAGATGGAGCGAGCATAGTTACGAGAGACACATAAGGAAAGTCCTTTGTGACCTCGACTTCGATGTTCATCACCCTTTCTGTGCCGTTTATTGCCATATTACCGGACTTGATCTGTTTCCAGGCTGTCTTGGTAGACGTGATACGTTGCATTATTTCTTGCTCCAGCACGGTTGAGTCACCTTATTAAAAATGGAATGAAAAAATGAGAATTGGTAGGCACGAAGCTAGGTTAAATGCGTAACTATAAAAAACTTAACTATGAGGTAAAAATTTGCAAGCGTAACCCGCTTTATCTGCCCGCCGCAACTCGATTGGGAGGCTATTCCACAGCACTGCACCCCTATAGCTATTAATAGCTCTTTTTTAGGTAGTTTGTGTGGGGCTGAGGAATCGGAGCCAGTTTGCTGTCAGTGTCTCTTAGCGAATATGAGGTGACACTATCACGGTCTGAGTAAGGTTAATGAAGTAATCTGGAGCAAGACCGTTTATTGATTTTTATAAAATAACTAATATAGTACGCACCTTCTGATTGGTTGAAAACCTATGGTTTATTGTGCCGGTACTGCTCATAGAATGACTGAAACATGCTTTAAAGTTATTTTATCTAATATTCATTAGTGATCGAGTTGGTTCACTAATTAGCTGATTTAGAGCTCAGTGATGCGAGTTGTTTTTTGATCCTAAGTGGACTCTCCCACATTACAGTTTATATCTCCCAAAATATGGCATTCCATATTCTCGGCATCAAGAGACTGCGCAATGCGAGGATAAACAGGCTTTGACTTCTTTGATATCATTTCAAAATTGAGCGTTTCATCGCGGCAGCCATATTGATGCTTTAAGGCGATGAAAAGGCGGTTGGTCTTTCAGGCTATTTAAGCTGGCTCTCTTTTGAAAATGCCTTAATCGGCTTGGGTTGCAGCTTGTCCTAAGCAGCTAATGCTATCCCGGTGAAGACGTTTTGAAAACGGTCTACAGATTCAGGAAATTTTCGTAAATGTACTGGGTTCAAGTGCCGGCTGAATCACTTTCCCACTCATTTCCTTAGTTGTGTTTTTTTTTCCTTTTTCCCAAATTATAAAAACAGTACTCCAACCAAAGCCCGTTAATACAGACAGTGAAGGGATCGCAGAGAGTGTCGGTATCACCCTCGTTATGTTATTAAAGTTAACTGAAAAAACCATAAGTTTTACTAGAACAAAATACCTAAGAAATAAAAGAGGACATAAGCATCGTCAAATTAAACTTCTCTAACTTTTACGATGCTGTCTTTACGGGGCTTAAGTCCACGGGCACACTTAAAAATCGCTCATTCATAATATTACTTAATCACAATCCTTTTCTGCATCTCGTTTGATGCCAAAAAGTGACGTTCACAAATCATCTTATAACAGTAACGTTGAAAACATCGACACGCTAGCAACTGAATGATTTTTTACCTTCAAAAGAGAGGAGAAGTGTGACGTCAAGTTACCATGGTAGCCAAATTTCTGGATGACAACAGTAGGGGCGAGATTAGGGACCTTAAGATCCGAGGACGGCGCCGGCAGAGAAAGCATCGCTGAAAAAGTGAATTCGCGTTCTTTCAATCTTCATCGCGATTGCTCCAAGTCACTACCTTTGTCAACTGTAGGCGAACCCTCCTAAAGTTGAATTCCTAAGAACCGTATCCAAGTTCAGAAAGAGAGAGGAAATTTCGTCGTCGCTTGTGTACTTCCTCTGTAAAACGTAAAATTAGGCATTTTCACGTCGTAGTCGTGCAGTGACGGCAAAGAAATGTACAAAAAAGCGTGATGCACATGCAAAATTGTTGTTTTGCTAATTAAACCTTTTGCTTTTGTGGCGTTCCCGTTGCCGTCGCCGTCGTCGGATCTTAAGGTCCCTATTAAGCAACGACGACAGCGACAGTGACGCGAACGCCAAACAAACCCCGACAGGTTTAGATTAGCAAAACAACAACTTTGCACGTGCATCACGCTTTTTTTGTACATTTCTTAGCCGCCGTTGCACGACTGGGGCATGAAACCTCCTAATTTCTTGCGCCCGCTTTACGGAGTAGGCGAACACAACTCAGAAAGTTTCTTTTTCTTTTTCTAAACTCACATACGGTCCTTTCGGATTAAATGTAGAAAATTTCGCCAACATTTGACAAATTAAATGAAATTGAATAAGATCGATGAAGTTTGAAACAGTGCGAATTTACTTTTTAAGAGAATTTTCGGTTTGTTGTCATCCAAAACTTTTGCTACCATGGCAACGTGACCTTACAACTTCTCCTCTCTATTACAGCGGGTTCGCTGTATATCGCTGTCAATCGCCATCCGAGGGAATTATTGCAATCAGTTGCTTAGATTACCCTCCCCACCCCTGACTGATTTCTTTTTCAATTCATTGGGAGATAGGGCCGTGCAACACTGATCGACTGGGGGATAGAAAGGTAATTTGTATTGCTCAAAATACCGCCATCAGAGAAGTAGTTTGGTTAAGTGGCCGAGTGGTCTAGGCATCAGACTAGTAGACTGTACGCCCGCTCCGGGCTCCACAGCAGAAATTTCAGGGCTCCAGGGACCCCCCCTTTGGGACCCTGTTCAGTTCCTGGTTGAGCCACAATTTCACTGAAAGCACTAAAGCAATGGGGACTTTAAGATACTGTAGTGTATTCATTGTTACCGTAGTAACCAATAATCAGTGAAATCACTTGTAGAGTAAAGACTGACGTTTTTGAGCGACACACTTCAACCTAGCCTGCGTGCAGACGATAACTAAACCCTGATTAGTACCGTCTGCGAAGC
>CALNXK010000328.1:135000-240000 GCA_942486035.1 Porites lobata
GTAGGGACACCATGATTGCTTTCACTCCCAACGACATGAAAAAACGTCATGGAAGTTAGAAAATGCCAACAGTCAGGATTTTGATGGTGTACAACTTGCAAGTTTCTTTACTCTTATAGACCAAAAATATGAGATCAAATTATTCAAATTTTGCAGCAAAAAACGTGGTTCCACTTCCTGTCAAAACGGGGAAGTTGCATTCATCTTTAACGTTCGATTCGAGATAACTCGACTTCCTCCCCCAAGAAAAAAATCCTTCTGGCGGCATAATAAATCCTTTATTTACCAGGTTTGTCAGGCAAAGATGGCTAGAAATTTCATTCATCCACCAAATCAGGAATTATTATTGTTACATGTATTGCAAAACTATCAAAAATATAGAATTAAAGAAATACAAACGTATATTCGTGCGTGCAATGTAGAGTTTACAAAAGGTTTATCCTACTACAGGATTTGACAGGGTCGATTTCATTTGTAATGCGTCTCTGTGAAATCTGTAAGAACTGTCCAACAATTAAATCAATAACCATTATGGAACATGCACTAGCCAAGATACTAGTCTGTGCGGAAGGTGCCTTGGTCAACTTTAAACTTTCTTCACGGAAAAAGGTCTAATTTGACCGAGAATTAGTTAAAAAATGGTCTTTGACCAGAGAAGACTGTGTCTTTAAAATGTCATCGACCACGTACCAGAGGAAAATGTTCGAAAATGACAAAACGTATTGGTTTCACCGCTCTAGCTCCAGTGCATTACTCTAGAACAGCACGCCCATGATTGCAAGCAACGAGACGGACAGGAAGGCAAAAAGGCCTGCCGACAAGCCTGGGGCACTAGCTGTAGTTGTTGCTTGTGTCGTTGTTGTTATCATTTCTTCGCGCGTGAAAGTGACTGTAGCAAAGACTTTATCGGCATCTGCGCCCATCTGGGTATCACTACTTGAAGTGATACGCTTGATGACGTCAACAGGGTTAGTCTCCATGTTTTCTGATGTAAAGTTTCGCCCACTATCCGTCCCAGCATCCCACGGAAGAAGGTTCATTATCATCATTTCTTTCCATCCATTCGTTCCACAGAGATCATAGCTGTCAACTCCAACGAACCAATCAGGTGAAGGTGCGATCATGCTGATTAGAGAGACCATGGAGTACATGTTTTGTACCATGATTTTTGTGCTATTGTAGCCATTTGGAGTGCTTACTGCCCCGGTTGTATAGACATTGGAGACAAACCCGGGCTTTTCCATCATCATAACTTCGTTATACAATGTTCCTTCCATTCCTGTAAAAGGAAAATAAAAGCAAATTTGATATTAAAAAGTGAGGCAAAGGCAAAGTACACGGGTGAATTGGGGGTGGAGGGTGGGCAAGGGTGTAGTCAGTCAAGTCTCTTTAGATCAGTCCATAACAAAAAGACAACAAACAGACAAAAAAGTGAAAAGGACCGAAAATATAACTGCCATAGCATTGGAATGGTGTTTTGTATCACCAACTTTATTTACAAATAAACATTGCCAATTCTTGTACAGTGATTTTTGTGGTTTTTTATTTTCATTTTTTCCAAGTGTCATGTTTTTTTATGTGTTAATGTTTGTCTCAGCTTTTATTAGCGCTTTAGATATGCATATTTATTATATAGACACGAGTGTTTTACTGAAAAATATACCACTCGTAAAATTCATGAAAACTACATCCGGGACCGGAGTGGTTCATCTTCCATAATCTCACACGTCAGTTTATCGATGACGTAATTTCGGTGATTTCCCTCCAAAACTTGTAGGCGTCTTGCGTCCTTTGAATTTTAATTACACTTTTCTCAAAGCTTTGCTTATACTTTGTCAATGTAGAGCCCTATTCAGCTCAGTGTTATTTCTCAAGATTATTGTAAACGATGTCTTATATTGCTGTACCGTAAATGTGAGCCGTCACAATTACCGTTACCGAATAAAAATCTATTATTTTATCGATGTCTTTTTGTCTATATAATAAAAAGAACATTACACGGCGGCTTGAAGATACAAATTTTATTTTCTCGTGGCAAAAACACTATTTTACTCACCCGCTGCGCTCGTTCGTGACAACAGATTGGTTTGCCACTCGAAAATAAAATTCATATCTTTGCGCAACCGTGTAATATCCTCTATCTATTTAGCGCTATATAAAGAAATATATTATTATTCATAATCATGAGCTCAGTGATTCATGATAGTCAGTCAATAAGTCAATCTGACAATTAGGTGAGATTTTTGCCACACGGATTCATTGAAAGAGCGTTCTAGTTGGAATAATAGGCCTTTAGCAAGTAACCTTGGTCCCGGTTATGAAAAATTCTGTTAGAGGCTTAAGTTTGTCTAATTTTCCCGCTGTAATTTTTTTCCCTCCGCATACCCATCAGTGTAATCACTTAGAGAAATCTTACTAGTAAGAAACTCTTAAAAATTGACGCACCTGTTTCCGCAACTTTCTTGACACCCGGTGAGGCTCTGGTCATATCACTCCACATTTTGTATTTGTACGAGTGAGTAGCAATGACGAGAGGGGAGAACTTGGCTCCAGTCGGCCATCCATTGGGGTGTGTAGCCTGTGACCACTTCGCCTCAAACTTGACTGTGTAATAGTACATGCCACTGCATTGATTCATGGTTGGTTTGTTTTGTCTCACGAACATCATCTTACCCAGTGTTGGTATTGCTGACGCGGAAAGATTCATAAAATCTGTTGGTGGTGCAAGTTTATTGATCATGCTGATATAACCGGGAGGCATAGTCGGATTATTCGCAGCCATGAAAGTTGTCCCGTTGTCGGTGCCAGCATCCCAGGGTTGTAGATTATAAATTGTGTGACTGTCCATCCACATTCCGCTCGAGGTGTCACAAAGGGATACCTTCTTAATTCCAGTGAACCAATCAGGTGATGGCGCAAGCATGGTGACAATAGATACCAAAGGAAAGTCCTGTGTGACTTCGACGTCGATATTCATCTCGCTACCTGTGCCTGCAATTCCATCCATAGACTTGATTAACTTCCAGGCCGTCTTGTTGTACATGATTCGCTGCATTATTTCCGCCTCCAGTGTTGATGAATTACCTGAGGAAAAACGGGATAATAAATGTCATTATCCATTCAAAAATATTTCTACATTTGTGATTGGCTCAACACACCTATATGCAAAAACGAAGTCGTATACTTATTCCGGTGAAAGCGAAAGAATAAATGGTTATAGTATACGAAGTTCGTCTAAAAAGATGACAGCTGTTAAGAAAGTACTTGGGCAGGTTAAACGCAAGAGGAGCCCATTGTTTGGTTTGAAATTGTGGACTAATTAACAGAAAGGACTTTGGACTAACAATTACCACTTCGTTTGACGGTTGACGGAATGTTGCCGTTTGACGGTTGAGGGTTAACCCTTTTACCTTCTGTGCTAATGACTTTTTTTTTTGCTCTGGACAGTCACTGGGGCGCCCAACGTCAATTTTCGGAAAATATCTGTTCGGAAGACAATTTGAGATCTAGAATTTTCGGAACATTTGTTGTAAAATTTCTTGCTTGCCTGCCTCTCCTACGATTATCGAACATCTAAAAAATGGTATAATTGCCCATTTTTAAAGGATTTTTACCCTAAAATGGTCACCTAGAATTTTCAGGAGCCTTTTTTCTGGCTGAAATTTTCTAAACGGTAAGTTTTGATCCCTATAATTTTCGGATCACTAGACTTTCAGCTACGAAATCCGAACAGATAAAAATTTTTAGGGTAAAAAAATATGCCTTTATCTACCGTTTAAATACTAAAATACGTTTAACAATGCTATGTTTAAGTGGTTTTGAACTATATTCTCGTTGGGTGCCCCTGGAGAGTGCAAGAAGTATTGGGTAACTTTTAAATTTTCACTCGATAAAATTCCTAAACTGGAAAGTTATAAACGGACTTAGCGCTGAGTATTTTCAAACAGTTCGCTAAGCTTCTCTTTATTTTGAAGTTAACAAAATCATAAACCGCTTACCAAGCGCCAAATTTTATAAGGTGACATACGGCGGGTTAGACTTGCTACAAGTCGACCTCACGAGTTTCTTAGCGAGTTATAGGCCGCGCAAGCGAGAGGTCCTGCGCCATATTAAATCGGACGAAGGACTTTTTTGAAAGTCTAACGGGGGGTTTGTTTTAAGCCAGTATCGCTTAACTAGGAGGCTTCTATTTTTCAGCCAAAGTTTTGTCCTCCATTATTGCAAATCTTGTTTTAATTTCATCTTTAAGCTCAATGAAATGTAACATTAAAAAAGCGAGCTATTCACCTTCTTCAGCAACATCTTTAACCCCTGGAGAGGCCATCATTCCCCCATCCCAAATAGTGTAGTTATCTCCGTGCGAGGCACCAACCAAATTAGAAAATCTGCCGCCTAATGGCCAAGCATAGGGATGAGTCATCATACTCCAGTTGCCATAAAATGCCAAGTGGTACGTGGCTACACCTGCACATTTGTATGGAGCAGCCGAATACGCTACTGACAAAAAGCCGCAAAGGGCGACAAAGAAAACTGTCCCCGCCATGTTGATGATCACCGTCGCCGGACCTCACCAGATCTTCACTTTGAAAACCTTCACTGATGTGAGAGGGCGCTCCCTAACTCATTCGTTTAAGAAATGTCATCTTGCATTGTTATATTGTTCTACAATTTTTGCTGACGCACCTAAGATGCCTTGTCATGCTTGGTGTACCAGCTTAGTTAGCCTACTTGGCCACAAAATTCTTCAAGAAATCTTTGTCCACGACCAAAATGCTTTTTTCCTTTACATCTTATCTAACCTCTATGAACTTTTTCGCACTGTTGAAAGATCCTTGAATTTTTTTCCAAACCTTAATTCTTCATTTTGTTACGAAGTAACTTTTTTCGTATGAGGAATTTGAAGCAAGTATACGTAATAGTTTCTTTGTTTGTAAGAACAATGGAGATCGAACTCTTTGGTAATCGAAGAAGCCTCAGGGAAGCATGACAAAGCACTTGTGTTCAATATAACCGGGATGACAGATATTATAGCGAATTGTAAGTTGCGGTTATTAAACAAAAAAGTCGCCACAAAACGTTCTGTAATTTCTTTATTTTTCTGATCTGGGATTCAACTTTTGTACGATTTTGCGTGCAGTTATGTTATTATAAATAACAAATATACCGATGATATCAACTGACGTTACAAATGCACCTGTTTGTGCGCTAGTTTGTTTTGCTTGCCCGTCGCGTCGCAACATCCTAACAATATCCGTTAACAACAAAAAATGCTTTCGTGATATGAACTTAACATATTTTAAAGTAATTGTAAGGAATAACTTACATTTTAGAAAAACGTTGGCGGTAAAAAAGAAGCTTGATTAAAAAAAAAAACTTTTCGAGTTCTGTAGAGCTGGATTACAGAAGAAATGATGTCGTTATATGCTGCGATTTAAAAATACGAATTTAGAACTATTTTCTCAACAATATTCAAGCCAACGAAAAGAGTCTGCATATTACGTCGTTTCACGGAAACCTTCTACCCCATAACCTGCTCATAGTATGTAGCGATACCTTTTCCCAAATCTAATTGTTAGCAGTTGGTAAAAAGTGTACTAATGGACGTGTATTTTTGGGCCGCCTGAGTCCACATGCTAATTAACAAGCGTATATAGCCAATATAGCCCACCCATTCTTAAAATATTCAAACTGAGTAAACAAGAAAATAAACTTTATCGTTAATAGTACGTTAAATGAAATGGTTTGTAGGAAAATCAAGTTGTTACTGAACTTCAAATGTCTCCAGATAGCTCAAGTATTTGAGGCTACAAAATAAGTCGACCATGTATTGGATGGTCAGTGTCGAAATACCTGAAGTACCCAAGAATATATTCTTCGAGACCACACTGGTTCAAAGGGTGCGACTTATATTAAAAACCCGCTCCAAAAAAGAACCTGGATTGTGACTATATCGAACAAGCATGCAGTTAGGTTTTTATATTGGAGGAGTAGGGAAACACACTAGTTTTAAAAAAACCTTATCAAACAATAATTGATATTGACTGTGTGTATGTAGCCGTCCGTCCGGCAATATTACTGTCCTCAAAATAATCTGGTAACTTCTCAGTTTAGCACGTTTATTTTTTGTAATATAGACTCCCACGACAAAGTGAATGAAATTGCTTTCAAGAAAGATAAAGAAATGAGATAAGGAACAGTATTCAACAAATAATTATGGCAAGAAATGGTCTGGCATCAGAGGCTCACAACGACGGCTTTTCTACGAACCTGAACGTTCAACTAAAGCCTTTTCCAATTCTTTCAGTTTAGGGCTCTAGGGCTTTCTTAGAACCTTCCCGAAAATCTTATTCTCATACCTCTCTCCGTCAGATCTTTAGAACAGAAAATTTTAGGGAGCCTGTTTTTCGAAGCCAAGTATGGGGAGTCAAATTTGAATAAACCCATTTTGCGGAAGTTGTGTGGACGTTAAAAAGGAAAATTAAGAAATGTTAGGTAATGGACTGAAAAGTTAATTAAGAAAATTTTAACCTTTCTCGAGCTATAGAAATTTCCAGGCAATGTTTGCTTCCTCAAACAGATATATGACACACTGAACAGTCGTTAGATTGTTCAAATTCTCGATGCAAGGTTTGAACACGCAATTTAAAGCCTTTTGCTCAAATGTTTGCCTGGAATGAGTTTTTCTGTGGCTAGAAGATATGTTTTTAGTTTTTAAACGTTTTGATGAAAGGAGAGTGTCGAGAGTCATTTTATACCTACACGAAATTAATCGCGCGCCATTGCCGATAAGCAGTACCTGTCTTTGTAAATTACTTGTTTGAAATTTGCTTCGTAAATCTACATTTCGAAACAGCACCGAATTCAGTATAGCCGATGAAAATTGCCATCCCTGCACACGTTTAAAAACTCAAATCTTATATATGCCACATTTATGATTCGCAAATTCTTCGCCATTGCAAGCCATCGGTCACACTTGCTTACATTTTAATCGGCCTCTGTGGCCCGACTGAACTGTTGGAGCCAGCGTGTTTAATTATCAAATAGCAGATGTAATCAACCTTAACTGCTTATTGAAAAAAATTTCCATGAACACAATTACCTATCAGACGACATTAAGTAGGCCTTTTTGTTTTGTTTGTTTGTTTTTTTTGCAGTAAAAAAAGATTTTCAAAAGATAAGCGAGGGAGTTTAAGAACTTTCATGATTTCAAAAATGTACATATTATTTTTCCTGTTTGAAATAATGAAGGTTAACGTGACTTTTTTTTTTTTAAAAAAAAATGCGATATGTGAGATTTGAAGAGGTTCATGTCTAAAACGCAAGTAGTTTTTAATCTAAACTAGTAATTGTCTAGTGAATCAGTCGAGTGCTTCCTTACAGAATCATATCACGTATGTTCAGGCTCGATCAAAAAGTGTTGAAAAGAGTCTCTACTTCAATATTTTTTAAAGAAATATTCTGATGAGACGGATATAAAGCTAATAGAAAACGAATTGAAACGATGTGTTTTGTTGCGTTACTTACTGTTGTTCTAAAACGTGATAGATATATCTTTCTGGATTTATGAAAACATGGCTCCAGTGAGTAAGTAAGTAAGTAAAGCCTTTATTTGAAGAGGGTAGCACCTAATAGCCAAAGGCTAATAAACTTGTGGCCCTCATAAACAAGTGTCTAAACAACTGCTAAAGATCCTATGCTAAGTGTATCCTTGGTACCAAGACTTTGACCCTCCCCACCCAGGACAATGGGTGACTGTCTGCACCTCCCACTGAGCTCTGCATTTATCATGATAATCATTCTCAGCAAAGGCCTGATTCAGCTGGCTACGGCAAATTAAGACCAAGGTACTCTCTAGTCAAAGCCTCCACTGAACACTGCTGCTTTTTGAAGGGGCTTTGTCAAAGCAGCCCCCACCCTACCCCACTAGTTTTGACCCCAGGGTCTTATCCACCCACCCACTGTTAGGGCAGTCCCTGGGCTATCCAACAACAACAACAACAAGTTTTTCGCCTGGACCCGGGCTGCGCCCGGCGCGAGGCAAAAACCTAGTGGTCACGTCTAACGAAATCAGAAAAACATAATTATAATAATAATTTTTTTCTCCTCGGCGATTTGCGCCTCGTTAAGGCGGCTTCGCCGCGAACCATCAGTATCGATAAGAAAAAAATATCCTCTGAAACCCAGGGTAGCGAAGCAAGCGTTTCCGTTTGGTTTCGGAGTAAAAAAAGACAGTGGAAAGGGATTTTTTTCGGTTTTGACAGCGCGAGAAATGACTCTTGTTCCTCATTCTTTGCTCCTGAACCGCACAGAAACGCTTGCTACGAAGGCTATTATCTTGTCTGCATGGCGCACGTTTCTTCTAACCGCCGGAAGAGATTGGATTTTGTATGGTTGAACCAATGAGAGAATTATTGACAACATACTGCAATCCGCTTGGTGTAAAATCACAATACTGCAACTTAAAATAAAAATTCCCGCAAAACCGCACCAAAAATCGAGCCGAAAACCGCAAGCTTATGCCCCCCTCCAACGGGAAAGAACTTTTGATTACTAGGCGAGGCGGAACTGAACAAATATAATCAGCTTGAATGTACATAAATGTTCAACATACGTCCACCAAACTGTTATACATCTTGAGTTTATTCAGTTTTTCTGAGTTTTTGCTGGCCGATCAGGGGCAGTAATCTATAAAACAAGGGCGAAATCGTTGCAAAGTTTACAAGAAACCAGACAACCCTTGCCTGATCGTTACCGAACCGCGGAATGTTCAAATTCCAAACTCCTTATCTGGACAGAAAGATATTTAGGCACTATATCTTCTTGGCTTTACCGCTTCTTTGAGCTTCAGGACCTTTATCATTCACATCCCACTCCTCGCTACTCCTGTCATATCCAGGGTAATCGGGACGGGATAAAGTCAAGTTCCCGAAGTTCCTCGTCCAATTCACCAGGCTACTAAGCTAACAAAAGGAGACAAAAAAGATGGCGACGCGAGTGGTGCATCGCGAACCAAGAGATCCTCAGTTTGTATTTTGTTTTTTTTTTGTCTTATTGCTCTCATATTACCTACATGGTATTTGCTTCAAGCGTGAAGGATTTTTCTGAGGAATATTTGGTGTTTCTTTTTCAAGGGAACTATATAAAGATGCTCTGGAAAATGTGTCGGCCTACAACTCCCGGCTTCGTTTTGAACGGCGGCTTCGCATTCCCTTTATCGATGCTCAAACGGGAATCGCTATGAACAATTGCAACTTATGGATTAGTAAACTAGAACGCCGGCCTGGAAAGACACCTCAGTACATTTACAGCTACCCGGCAAAGAGATGGCGAAAGAAAAAACGACCCACTCCTGTTGAACGCGCAAGCGAGGTCAAAGTTGCGGAAACGGGGGGTAAGTCGTTAAGGTGTTGTCAGGGGAGGGGAAGGGATAGCCAACTCTCTCTCTCTTAAACGGAGACCTTAAGGGCTGGCGCTTTGAGTTAGCCATCGAGAGATGTCTGTCTTACAGAGACTTGACTAAAATGAGTTAAACTGGTAGGAATCAACTCTGGGTGTCTGTGTTAGCAAGGTGTCTGTTAAACCTGGTTCTCATATGCCAGTGAAGTACCCACGATGTAGCCGCAGGTACTGCCTACAATACTACTCCGGTTTATGTGGACATAACGCCACCAGCAACAAGAAACGTTGCTTGTGTGCCTGTGAAGTCAAGCTTGAGTAAACTTCGCAGGCAAGCAGGCGCTAAAGACTGACACGGCCACGGTGACTTCTGTTCTCATATTGGAACAGTATCACAGGCAGTACCAGCAGCTACAGCTACTGTATGTTGCAGGTAGTTCGGCGGCATATGAGAACTAGGCTACAGCCTGCTCAACTGATGAAAATAAACTTCTGATTAAGTCTGTCTGCAAACCAGCACAGAAATCCCAGCTGAATAATAGGATTTGAGTAGGTGCCATGGTTGGACAGTTTGCTAATCAGGTTGACAGGACATTTGGAAAGAGAAAGAAATGCTCTTCCAGTAGTTCATCGGGGACCCAGAACAATGATCCTGGGGCTGCTTTGCAGACGTCAATAACCAAGGTTACAACATGTACATCACCCAAAGCAAAATATAAAAATGAAAAAGGGAGCCAATTACCCTTACTCTAAAAATCAGCTTCTAGCGGTGTATAAACCAATAAAACTTATATGTTTAGCATTGTATCATGATTGTGTCTGGTAGTCATAATAGTATAGTAAGTATTTTTCAAAACAATTCTCCCCCCTTAAAAAATGGCATCGTTCATGTACAACAGTGGTAGATCTACAATCTTGGACAGTTTTTAGCTAGGAAAGCTAACTGGGGACACTAAATAAAATCATTAATGTTGTGGTTCGATTGTATCCTTGGTTTAATTTTTATTTTCTTTTGTTTCAAACTCATTACCTACATTACCATACCTAAAAACAAAAGAAAATAAAAATTAAAACAAGGATAAAATTGAACCACAACATAAACATCAAAATGAGAAACAGCTCCCGCCCAGAATCGAATTCGGGACCTTCTATGCGCCAGGCCGTTTAGTTACCACTATGTGGGCACACAAATCCACCATTGTGTCACATCCCTACCTCCCCATTATGGCTACCCTTCGACACACCGTTTTCCTTTTATCCCCAGGTTGCTGTTGTGGAGAGGTGTAACAATAATCTTTGTCAATGCATTAGTGTACCTTGTAAGCTTTTGTTTTTTTTTTTCCTAGAGCAAAATACAAGCACTATGGAAGTCATGGACACAGAAGGAGTCTTTGCTGAGGAATCAGAGGTGGACCTCACCAAGGAAACTGCTGTAGAGGAGGCAGTGAGAACTGTAGACAGTGAAGATGAGGAAGATGTGCAGGATGATGGTGGTACATTGTCCTCTGATGATGAAGATTTTATTGTTGGTAAATAGAAATAATAATAATGATGATGATAATAATAATAATAATATATTAATAATAATAATAATAATAATAATACGAGTGATTAACTGGGGAGTCTGATTTGTTTAATCACGAGAATGATTACAGACTGAATTGGATGACACGAAGTTCTGTTATCAATTAATCATAACTTTAAAAAAATTTGTCATATATAAGGCTCTTTTTTCAAATCAAAAACACAAGAAATTCCAAAAGCTCTTTTTTTTGGCCAGCAGTGAAAAAAAGCCATTTAAGCGTGTGCATGTTGGCGCATACTGTCCGATTACTTAGGCATGACACGTACTGTCCAATTAAACTGTCCTATTAAGGCTGAAATTAGGGCTGTTGATAGCCAATCAGATTTGAGGATTTTGTTATAGTTTTGATTATAATAATAATAATGATAATAATAATCTTTTATTTTATTGATAACAAAGCTAATTATTAAAAACCTCTAATAATAACAATAATGATATAACAATAGTTATAATACTTAATATCATCCCCTCCCCTTATGGGGATTTTCAAGGATAATGATATAAATAATTCAGTGAAATATAACATGGTTAAGAATCACAACAACATTACTGGTAGGAGGTGAACCAATAATTATTGGTTATTCACAAGCCTGACTGTGGATTTGAAAGAACAATCCAGCTACATGTAGTTGTCTGGGTGTTGGGACTTGAAGTTGGGGCCTTTGGATTGCAAGTGCACAGCTCTAAATGCCTAATCATGCTGCCTCCATGAAAAAAAAAAAACCACTTAAAATACAGTACTCTCTGTATGATTCTGTGGGTCTTGTTTTTTTAGACAAAAACAAATTTTGGTTTGAATACTGTGAGGGAAATTGGGGCCAAATGAAAACCACACTCACACCATCTGAGACACAAACAAGGTGGTGCATTGTCCTCTGATGACGAAGATTTTATTGTTGCTAAAATAATGTAACATGTCAGTTCTGGGGGTCTTCATTTCTTAGGAAAAAATAGGTTGGGGTAAAAACTGCAAGGAAATTGGGGCAAATTGAAAACTACACCAAGGTTGCTAGAGACATGCATCATGTCAAGCTTAGTAAAATCACTAGAGTCTGTTAAAATTTGCCTTATCAATCACCTACTCACATCTTATCTGAGTACTTGTGTTATTTAATCTTGACAAACAGGATCACTCGCCAAAAAGAAGCCCATTAGCAAGGGCCGTCCACGTGGTAGGAAAACCCACCAAGCTGCGACATTCCCAGAAGGTCAAGTTCATGTACCAGTAAGAAAAATTAATACTGTTTAGTATTTTTTTGTTGAACAAGTAGTATTTTATACTATTGTGAAAGGTTAGAATGCAGGGGTCATTTCATACATTTAAGTTGGCTGAGAAATAATGAGATTGCAGGGATATTTGATGATTTATCAGGATGGTAGGGTTGCCATTACATGTAATAGGTCAGATGCCACAATTCTCAAATTACTGTAAAATTCCGAAAATAAGCCCTGGGGCTTATATTTTTAAAAGCCCTTTTTGAGGGGCTTCTTTTTGGAGGGGCTTATATTCGGAGGGGCTTACTATCTACAGAGGGAAATTTGCGTTTCAAAATCGATTGGGCTCGCCTTATAGTTGGAAGTAAATTTACCATTTTTGTTTTGTTTTACTTTGTATTTGAGGGCAATTTCCCAAGTACAAGCAAGGAGGGACAATTTAATGGAGGGTTTTTTTGCGTTACCGGTTTAGGGGGCTTATATTTGGAGGGGCTTATACATGGAGGGGCTTATTTTCGGAATTTTATGATACTTGGATTAAAAAGTAGATTATCATTTTCACTCCACAAAGATTTTATTGTTTCTTTAATCAATAGGAGAGTTATGGGGTGTAATGATAATAAATTAATGCAATCCATTGGTTTTTGAGTGATTTGTGTTCTTTGTAGAAAGCCATTGCCCCAATCCCTGGTGTACTGCAAGTGAGGAATATTTCTAAGGAAGAATTAGCTAGAATGGATCCTGAAGAAAGGAAAAAACCATATGCATGTGAAAGTAAGTGCAAGGAACATGCTCATTTCTTACCACTTTGAATTTAAAATGAAAAATACTCTGTATGCACCCTATACAAATACAAGTATTGCTTAGGAGTTGATGGATTTTTCACCTTTTATGAAACCTTAGTCACTCTACATGTATTTGTAAATCAAAGGGTTGGAATAAGATCTCATGTGGATCCTGATCAAATATGAAATTCTCTCTCATATTTATATGATATTCAAAGCAAATTGAAAGGAGAATCTGCATTAAAGTAGTTTATCAGAAGTCTCTTAAAGCTTTATTTAAGGCACCCCTTCAATCATCATCACCATCATCGTCATCATCATCATCATCATTATTACTTCTGCCCACTATGAGGGAACAAAGCGATGCAGTTCATAACTATTGTAGCAAATAGTCCACGGTTCCAACTCCTCTTATTGCTGTTATAATTAATTATGATTACGGTTGCTAAAAACAACATTTGTATCCTTTAGTAACTTGTGATTATTACAAGTTACTAAAGGATACAAATGACAGCTATAAAACAGGAAATACAGAAAAGGAAACAAACCAAGCAAAACTACTTACAAATGTTGTATGACTTGGAGCAAAGTAAATGGAAAAAGGTACTACAGCAAATGAATTGAATGAGTGATACTGCTGTGAACTAGAGCGAAATGAATCTAAAACAAAAGATGAAACTTACAAAATGATCTAAAAACAAAGAAAATGATGCAAAGAAATGTAACTGCATATGAGCTGCGATAACTGAAAAGAATGTGAAAAGAATGTGCAAAACTAAGCAAAGAATTAAACACTAGACATATTTGACGATAAATATGGCTGTAAGAGTGTTAGAGTGTTATGTTTTATTTGACATCTCATACTGTTAGTTTGTGGAAGACGTTACAAGAATGGCCCTGGCCTAAAGTACCACTACACACACTATAACCATGAGCAGGAGACAAGCACTGTACACCATGAGGAGCCAGCCATATCTCACCCCTCAACTCCAGCACCCAGCGCCCCTGCTGAGTCACCAAAAGTACCTTCACCACAGCCAAGGGGACCGGGACGTCCCAAGAAGATACCAGGGGCAGCTGTGTCACCAAACAACTACTGTGACTTTTGTTTGGGAGATGTGTACGAGAACAAGAAAACTGGACAGCCTGAGGAGCTGTTGTCTTGTGCTGACTGTGGAAGATCAGGTAGATGTCACTTTGTGGTGTCATATATGTAGCTTTCATTTTTGTGGCTGCTGCCTGCCTTTGAGCAAGGTGTAGCCATTATATCATGGAGAAGCCAGCTTCCAGACCACTAGCCCACGATGCCATTGAATAACTAAGCGTGTAAATTTCTATTAATAGACTCAAGCCATTTTTCCCTTCCTTATGGCCCTCACTTAGCAAGAATTATTGTCAAATCATCAAATTAACATGATGATATTATTCTTGCAGGTCACCCTACATGTCTTCAGTTTACTGGCAAGTTAACAGAAAGTGTCAAAAAATACAAATGGCAGTGCATCGAATGCAAGTCCTGTACTCTCTGTGGAACTTCGGACAATGATGTAAGTTTCTGAAGTCATCTTATCTTGATTATATATGATACCCAGGTTTTCTTTGCCCAAACTCTTTGATTTTTATACCCTATCCAAGGCTAAATGGCTTGATACCATACCCTACATAGAAGCACATACCTATATGTCCCACATACAGCAGATGGCAGTATCCCTGTGTCCCACTCTCGGGACACCAAGAGTTAGTCCCAGTGTCTTACTTTACCCCTTTTAGTCGACTCCCTATAAGAAGGACTTGTAGTTTTGGTCCCAAAAATGTTCATCTTACACTGTAGGAGGAGTTGAGTGTATGCCAATTACCACTCTTGCTGATAGATGTTGTGTTCTTTTGCCTTAGGACCAGTTGCTGTTTTGTGATGACTGTGACAGAGGGTATCACATGTATTGCCTGAAGCCACCCATGGTGAAACCACCAGAAGGTAGAGACTGGTTCTTAACCTTTGTAAAAAGCCCTAAGAGTCACCGAATCAAATATCTCCTTTTAATATCAAAGTTCTTTAAAACAAGGTGGTCACGATAATTTAGGAGCTGATCACGCAAGTTGACATTGCTACAAAAACCGGCTAGTGACTGTTCCCACTATGTGCCAATCCTCACCCTACCCATAATTTTTTGCGACTTTAATAATCGGATAAAGTGAAGGACAAGAAATGGTCATTTTTTTAAAAATATTTTTTGTACACATACCCTTGCAGTTCACCTAAAGTTGTACATATGCGCACAGTTCAGTGTCAGTTTTTCAGCTTTTTAACCATATCAGCATCAATTTTTGATATTGCAGCCCTTTTGTTACGTCATCATGTAATTCGATTTTGGTCACTCTGTCTGTAGGTAGTTTGAATAGGGCAACAAAGTAGAATTTAAATTTTGATCTTAGGTTACCTTGCATTACCCTGGTATCATATTTTTACTAGTTGCATTTAAAATGTTTGCTGCACCCCTCTCTGATCTCTTGGGAACACTTGGACAGGACTTGTCAGAATGTACATGTCGCTGTTCATTGACAAGAACAAATTACTTATTTTTTAATTCTCTTTTATTCTAAACAGTTTCTTCTCTTCTCTTTAAGGTCATTGGATTTGCAAACTTTGTGAAAATTCTGTATTGGTGACCCCTGCTTATCCACCACAAGCAATGCTGCCTACAAGGATGGATGAATTTCATGGGGGAATTTAGAATTACTCATTAGTTTTTCCTGCCATTTTAAAAGAATGGTCAAAAGGCTTGCTTGTTGCCTAAGGCACTGCTATTTTGATGGCTTGTAAAAAAAAGAACAAACCCCCCTGAGGGACCTTTATTCTGAATCCATATACAGCAAGGTATTAAGTCAAACCACCATTAACCCTTCAAGCGCCAATATCCACATACAAATTCTCCAAACTAATCTCGATACATTTCCGTTAAGAATTAGTTGAGAGAATTTAATAAAACATCAAGGCATTTTCTCTTTCGTGATCATTTTTTATATTCTCACAACCTTATCTCTTATGACAATGAATGGACATTGTTAGGAGAAAATTGCTGTTGGTCTCTATTGGGACTTAAAGGGTTAATATGGACCCTGAAGGGGCCATAGAAAGTGTCTGTATTAAGTGGGTCATGTTATTAAAGCTGAAAAACACCTTCAATATTATTAGAATAAAAAACTAATAATCAAAAATCGCTCATCCATACATTACTTAATCAACACTGTACAGTCTCTGCATAACTCATTTGATGCAAAAATAGTTTGAAATATTTGATGTCCACAAATCATCCTATGCAGTGTACTGTAGCGCTAAGAACATTGACACGCTGTCAATTCAAGGCTTTTTACCTTCAAAAAGGAAAGGTCTGTTACAGCAAGTAGCACTTAATGAAGTGTATGCATTAGCGAGGTTGACTTTCTATGAGAATCTGTTGATTGGGCAAGAAACAAGTGCCCGTTGTCCACATCAACGGGTGTCTGTATTAAGCAGGTTGCCTTAACCCTTTGAGTCCCAATAGTGACCAACATCAATTTTCTCCTTATAACAATGTCCATATGTTGCCAAGAGAAATGGTTATGAGAGTTAATAAAATGGTCACTAAAGAGAAAATGCTTCGATCTGTTATCAAATTCTCTCATCTAATTCTTTAAGGAAATATATGGAGATCAGTTTGGAGAATTTGTAAGTGGATATCCGGGCTTAAAGGGTTAAGAGAAAATGTATGGGCTTTTCCCAGGGACCAATAAAATTGTCTGTAATAATGAGGTGCCTGTATTAAGCGGGCGTACCAACTTAAAGTAGTGTGTCAAAAAACCATAATCACTTGTCACACTACCATGGACAGTGTCGGTTTATTTTGGGCTAGCCAACAAACAGCAGCTTAATTTTATTATTTGCATACAAGTAGTGCTTACAATGGACTTTGAACAATACCTGTCACCTTAAAGTTCATCATCTTTCCTAACCTGCAAGCAAACTTTCCATTCGGGCAATATTGTGAGACTGTGAAAAGTTTGAACCCAGGAGTCATTTCAAAAGTAGGTTGAGTTTCATCGTCTGGGTGAATGTAGTCCTGAATAGGACTGTTGTTGTCGACAGTGACTGACGTTTCGACAACCTGTGCGGTAGTCATCTTCAGAGTCAAAGTGAGTTGTATCACGTTCCGGTTGATGGTATTACGCTCTGGTTATTGATCTGATTGGTCAATTACGTCGTGATGTTATTGGTCGTCTGTCAGTTAAGCCGTGATGTTATAACGAGAGTATAATACCATCAACTGACGTGAAACAACTCACTTTGACTCTGAAGATGACTACTGCACAGGTTGTCGAAACGTCAGTCACTGTCAACAACAACAGTCCTATTCAGGACTACGTTCACCCGGACGATCAAACTCAACAGACTTTTGAATATTGTGAAAGTTTGCAAGTGGCATATAAGAAGATATGCGAGTGTGATGAAAGGGGGAAAGTAGGAGAGTCTTCCATTCCTCCCTCATTCAGCTCTTTTTCTGCACTTTTTGTTTCTTTTTTTGACACTGCATTCCTTGTGTGTTCTCTTTTCCTCCACCCCTCACGACTTCACCACTCGCTTGTGCGTTCTCACATGTTTCACTTAGTTTGCCACTCGAAATGGAGACTTTGCCTGTAGGCTACATAAAAGTTAACATTAAATTAAATTCTAGATTTAACTTAATAAATGATACGTAGATAATAGAAGCAACATTGAGTCATTTTTCTAGATGTTTTAAGCACCTGTAAGGCTTGTTCTGACATTTCACAGGTTAGGCCCTGGGTCAAATGTTAATTACTTCACACGAGCCGAACCTACATGTAATAATTGTTCTAATGAGCAAGAAAAATAGATTTTGCCCATTAGCATTAGGTTCAGCTTGTGAAGTTTGACATTTGACGTGGGCCTGAAGAAAAAGAAGTTAAAACACATTTGTTTAATATTGAATAATCGCCGCCAGAGTCTGAAAGCAATAAACCATGTTATCATCTTGATCATGCAACTCCCCTTGTACAACAACGTTAACCTGGCAGAAAAAAGCAAATGAAAAGAATTTGATATAAAGAATGGTTTACATCTCATATTATTTTAAATTGTTAAGCTATTATTTTTCCATTTTCCATTTTCTGCTCATCCCTTCCAAAATGACAGTTGTTGCAAGCAATAGACCTTTTTACCGATACAGCGGCCATATTGAATTAATTCGATTTAAGGAGTATTATAGGATGCCCAGGGGGCATGAGCCCATTTTGTTTGTATTTTCGAGCGCTTTCCGGGACATTTTTTCGCAAAGCTTTCTTAGAATAAGATTGTAATGGGAAAAAGATCCTTGTGCCATGTTTGGATGTAATAATTATGATCGCCTTTTTCTAGGTTAATATTAGAAATATGGTCTTTCACTGTATATTTCTCGGGAAAAAGGCAATCATTATTACATCCAAACATGGCACATAGGATCTTTTTTCCCATTACAATCTTATTCTAAGAAAACTTTAAGAAATAATGTCCCGAAAAGTGCTCGAAAATACAAACGAAATGTGCTCATGCCCCCTGGGCATCCTATAACACTCCTTAAATCGAATTAATTCAATATGGCGGCTGTATTGGTAAAAAGGTGTATTGCAACTTGAAAATGTGGTAAAAATGTTATTGATTATCTTATCTTATCTTTAAGACCCTGAGTATGGTTGTGGCCTCAGGATTTGAATCTGCTACCTCGTTCTCTACAGTCATGCCCTCTACTGACTGAGCCCAACTGGCAAGTTAAGTTTTTTGGGAATTACAATAATATTACAGAAGAACTAACGGTTTTAAATCAATCCTGCTCATCAATTTTTTTGCGGGCTACTTAAAATGACTCTTGGGCTAGTACATGCTAGCTACAGTTTGCCTGAATGGAAAGCTGTAAAATTGGCTTTCTTTGCATCCTGTAGGTGGGTAAGGAAAATTTGTAGAGTTACCGTTTGTAAAAGATAACATAATTTGGGCACTAATTAAATGTTGTAGGTGCCAAAGAATATTTTTCCAAACTTGAGGGTAAAGACATGGTTTGGGATGTCAAGCACCATCTTTAAGGTGCATACTTGTACTTTGATTTGCATGAAAACAATATATTTCTATATATATATATATAATATATATATTTCTCTAAACAGTAAAGAATGCAGGTGTTTATTTTTCCACCTCTCTGAGGGAACTCTCAAGTTTAAAGAAGTAACCATTAACAGAAAAGTTTCTCCTAATCTGTTCAATTTGCTCATATCCTTGCTAGGATCATTATTGACATAAGTCACAGGTAATCTATATAATTAAGGTATCAGATCACAAGTCAGAATATTAAAGATGACTTTCTTTATTAATCTTATTCCTTGGTCATGAATGTCCTCATTAGCACAAAGCAATCTAATTCTTAAGTAAAGTCTGAACTTCGCAATAATCAAGACAATGCACTTACTGCTGGATAAAAAGGCTTGACTGATAGCACTGTTTTGAATGTGTTGTCTGTTCCAGGTTTTAATGGGCAGGTCAGGCCTTGTTCCTGGCAAGCATCTTTGGTGATGCCAGCAAATTTTGCTCCACCAATAATAAGATAAATAACAGATGTGGCTTTTGAAATGGTCTCTACTGCAATTAAATGAAAAATAATAGACTGGTGGAACTGTGTTAATGTGGTAACAAACAGGACAAACGAATTTGGCCTTAGTAAACAGGGTGGCTATTAATATTAGCCATACATGTATAACAGAGATGCCAACCATTGGAGATCAAGAATAAAAATCTAGGGACTGTATTTTTGGCAGTAACCCCATCAACATCAATCAGCCACCCACCAACCCCACAGTCAAAGCTCTTGTAAGCGACCACCACGGAAATTTGAAAAAGTGGTCATAACTAGTAGAGCCAGTCGCTTACGAGGATGAGCTCTTGTAAGTGGGTGATACGAAAGAGGGAGTTTTCAGATTTTAGACCTCTCAGGATCAGCATCTCTGAAGCCGGGAACAGTATGTGCCATGGCAACACAAAGAACAGTCTTATGGGGGACTATTATAAAAGTTAACTTACTAGGAGTGAACTTTACTTCAACCATCACGTTGGTCCCTGTCTTCAGAAGACAGGGAAATGCAGGGCATGGTGTAATATCAACTTCCTCAAGTTTTGATTTTTTTGAACCTGCCAAAACAGCAAATCATTAATAACATTCTTTACTCTCGAGCCAGTACTGGTGTTGAAGGTAAGGAACTTGGATGTAAAGATGCCCCAAACTAGGGAATTGAATTAACTTTTTTTTAAGAAGCCACATTTAAACTCCCAAACAGTTCAAAGCGGTGGTTACATTCAAAATAGTCATTTGCCATGAAATGATATAAATTTTAATGATGTGTGTACATGTACGGTTGTCAAAAGAGGAAATTTGAGTGAAAACCAAACTATTATTCTACATGTTATTACTGCCCGGGGGGGGGGTAGCCTCAGCCACAAGTTGCCCCAAATTTTCCTAAAAGGTGCTCGAAGTTGCCAGAATTTTCTAAAAAGTTGCTCAAACGTTGCTCCTTATAACAGCCATTTTTGCAAAGTGACAACAACTTTTTGCTAAGTGCCACTGGTGACACTGGTGAAGTAAAATAATGCAACCTAAAACTACTACCTTTTTTTGCTTTTTGATATTTAATGCATCTACAGCGGGTGATGTTAAATGTACAGCAACTGTGTAATGTCATTTGTTTTCCTATAAAATCAGGGTACTTAATCTTTTAGAGAGAGGCAAACTGAAAAGTTTAAGTCTTCCCTAAAACAATGTACATCCTTCTCATTAGTTTTAAACTTTAGCTTTACACAATTTATAACAATGTGAGTCTTTCTCGTAGTCTTCTTTAGCTTTACGCAATTTGAGCAGACCCTAAATCAGTCAGCAGTATCATTTGTGTAAACAGAACGTTGTGAGATGAAAACCCTCTCAGATCAAGATATTAGAGGGTGCGTTTTTTTGGGGATAATCCAAATCCAGATTTTCGAATCCAAAAACAAATATTGCGTTTTTTTTGCAGGGCAAATCCAAAAACGGATCATGAATCCGTAAAATCCACACTCTGATGGGTAGATTTTTGAGATTCACAATCTGAGCATTTTTTTGGGAAAGGATTTGAAAAAAGTATTTTTGACAAATGGCTCATAACAGATGCTGTATACATGTATGTATGACATTCGATCTAACCGAACCTGTGTTGGTAAGCCATCAGCTACATATATAATTCCATGTCTGTCATCTGTTTACATTCGTGTCACTGTTTTAAACCCTTACTTGTCATGTTTTTTGTACATATGTATATATAGTGTCTGCTTACACTGGTTTCTTTTTGAAGTAATTAAAAAAAATTCATCAGCTTCAGTTTTGAATTCTTATAATTTTACTATCCTAATATATAAAGGTACTGTATTCTATTTGAGAAACGTTTGTGTTTCAAACCAAAATATATGTACATTTGAAATCTGGCCCATATCCCGTCTAAATGACTCGGAAACTAAGGAAAGAAGACGTAAACTTTCCCGGGGGAGCATGCCCCGGACCCTCCTAGAAGCTTGCACCTCCGGCGCTTGTTTAGGAAATCGGTCATTATTTATGCTAGATCCGCCCCTACGTCACTTGAAATCCGGAATACCTCCACCCCCGCTGGGTATTACTGTAAATGACCCTTAACTTCGCGCCACTTATGTCGAGATTCCGGAACTGTCTCGTCCCCAGTCGTCTCTCTTGAGAAAGGTGAGAAGCGCGAGGGGTGATGGGAAGGAGGAAAAGGGAGAGTTTCTCCCTTCCCCTTTCCTCCTTCCCATCACCCCTCGCGCTTCTCTCCATTCTCAAGAGAGACGACTGGGGACGAGTCAGATTCCGGAATACGACCAGTCGCACGCACCTTAGGGAGGCACTGTTCAACTTCCAGTTCGAAATAAGTATAGACCTTGTCACGGTTTTCGACGCCATCTTGACGAGTAGGCAAACCCGTGAGAAATTACTGTGTTTGTGTGAGAATCTAATGTCGAATAATTTCCGTAAAACAGCTGTTTTAAAAAATATATGAACTGTAAATTAAAGCTTCACTCTTAAGAGCCACTCTCCCTAATAACCGCGTGAGGGGCGGCACAAGGTTGGAAAAATGGACCCCTTGATATTTCATCCACAGATAACCTATGATATGCTAAGAATCGTGATATAAGTTTTAGGTTCTAGAGTTTTTACATTTTTGAGAAAATTACGAAAAACCGTCGACAACCCGTGAAGTCAGTATCACGACCCAAATACCACGCCAAGCCCTAACCTAAGCGTACGTCAGTGATGGGAGCACTGTCATATAGACTTTCTTCTTAGAATCCATGTCACTAAGATGCTGCAGGGGATTTATGTAAGTTTGCGCTCTGCAGGAAATTTGTTTTCCGGCCGTTGCGCCCGCGCAATTTTGTTTTTGTATGGAATTTTTGATTTTCAAAGTCTAGAAATTTCGGTTCTCTTCGCTTGCTCTCCAGGAATTCGGAATTAGAATTGTAAGTCTAAAATATCACCAACGCAGCTTTGCAAAACCTCCTAACTAAAATTATAAACTAAGGAAAACCATAATTTGCTATGCGCCTTCACGCGAGTTCGATTATCTGATCATGAAATTTGACCTCTTTCTGTGATTTTTCGGCTTCACCGGTTGTCGACGGTTTTTCGTAATTTTCTCAAAAATGTTAAAACTCTAGAACCTAAAACTTATATCACGATTCTTAGCATATCATAGGTTATCTCTGGACGAAATATCAAGGGATCTATTTTTCCGACCTTGTGCCACATTTTTTCAATCTCACTCGGTCCCTATGGAGAGTCGCTCTTAAGGATTCTACTGAAAAAAATTTGAGGGCGTTTCATGCGCTAGAAGACCTTTAACCTTTCTTTAAAATTTTCTATACATTTGTCTGTAAAAATTACCCGACAAGTATATGGAAATCTAAAGCAAGCCTCTGGAGAGATTTAAGAACAGTAACGGCCCCAAAAATTTGTTGGTAAAATCCTTTGCTGTGTAGCTTTAGTTTACAGTTCATATTTTTTCCCGAACAGCCGTTTTACGGAAATTATTCGACAGTGGATTCTCATACAAACACTATAATTTCTCACGCGTTTGCCTACTCGTCAAGATGGGGTCGAAAACCGTGTCAAGCTCTATTCAGGGGCATCCAACAACAATTTTCCGAAAATATCTGTTCGGAAGACGATTTGAGATCTAGAATTTTCGGAACATATGTTGTAAAATTTCTTGCTTGCCTGCCTCTCCTAGGATTTTCGAACATCTACAAAATGGTATAATTACCCATTTTTAACGGATTTCAACCCTAAAAAAGGCCACCTAGAATTTTCGGGAGCCTTTTCCTGGCTGAAATTTTCGAGAAGGTAAGTTTTTATCCCTATAATTTTCGGATCACTAGACTTTCAGCTACGAAATCCGAACGGATGAAAAATTTTTAGGGGATAAAAATATGCCTATATCTACCGTTTAAATACTAAAATACGGTCAACAATGCTATGTTAAGTGGCTTTGAACTATATCCTCGTTGGGTGCCCCTGTCTATTCTAAGTTACTAGTATCAATAGTGTTTTTTCCATTAATTAGCCTTTGGTCGGGTTTCTTTTTGGCATACTAAAACAAAAATGGCAAGAAAAGCGAAACTCCAGTCGAATCCGACCTGAAAGAGCACAATTTTTATTTGTAGCAGCAAATAAAAAAGTTCGCTCTACACAAAATCGAACACTGGATAACTATAACGAACCGATCACTTACCACAATCCTTATATTTAACACGTTGACAAGATGCAAGGACAATACTGCACAGCGAAATGGCAGCAAGAACACTTAACTTCGCCATCTTGAGTAGGGTCTGCCGGATTATGCTCGCAAAATAGAGTATTATGCTTTCGGGCGTCACCCGTGAAACTAGGGTATTATGCTCAAAATTATGCTTGACTGGAGGTATTATGCTCAAATTGAGTCACTTGTAACTAGGGGTCAGAATTTGATGAGGAAAGAATTTAAACGTATCCTAGAATCAGAAGCACATCCTTGTAAACGTTTTTTAGAAAAGCCAGTAGATCATGGCCATAATCTAAGATCTTGTAAGACTAACCCAGTGTACCTCAGAATACCTGTATCACGCACTGTTAGGCACAAACAATCATTTATTCCTAGAGGTGCTAAACTTAACTTAATTTGATATGTATGTATAATATGTAGTGTTTTTAATTTTTTATTGTAATATTACCGTCATTGTTATCGCCAAAGGTAATAAATAAAGGTTATTATTAAATTATGCCGGACCAAAATGACACTTCCATCCCCCCCCCACCACCACCATAGGCCTGTATCTATTAATAAACATTCTAGTCTTTCATTTTTGAAAGAATTGTTAGACAATAATTATTCAGTTAAACATTTGATGAGCAAGCGAAAGGTCGGAAATTAATTTAAAGGCTTACTATATGTCTTTCTCCAATGAATTTGGATTATAGCAAAATGCACTGGGTACGAGTCTAACGTATCAAGTTAAAATATTTCCACTTTTATCAACTTTGTACATTCTAGAGCGTCCCTAAGAGCGAGTTGCTGGCAAAATTTGCATACACCTCTCACAGTTTTCAGAAACGGAGGCATTATGCTCCAAAAATATTATAGTATTATGCCAGCATTATGCCTGATACTCCAGATGTAGTATTATGCTCAAAATTATGCCAGCATAATCCGGCAGACCCTAATCTTGAGTCTGTTTGCACGTTGCTGAAAAGTCGCCAGACATCACCAGGGAGACATCACATGATTTGTATATCGCGTGATGGTCAAGGAAACAATACACTGCGTGGCAGAAAAAAAAAACGGATTTCTCGCGCGCTGATTGGTCGAGAGCTATAGTTGATGAGTTGCTTAGGAAAGTGGGGGGAAGGCTGGAGGGGAACCTATTGTACAAGTAAACTATCGACGCAAAAGTTAGATCCCCCTCCCCCACCCCAAATCAAGGAAGGGAAAGCCTTTGCGTAGCCTGCTACACAGCAGTTTTTAGTGTCATCACGCAACGCAACGGGAGGACCGTTGCGTGACGACACTAAAAACGGCTTGGCGTAGCAGACTAGCCTTTGCGACGCTTCTTCCTTAATTGATTTCGACGGAATGGGGGGTTTTGGTTTACCATTTTATTCTGTCTAAGATTTTACACTTTTCTTCATACTTTCTTAAAAGCTAGAGTCGCACTTAGAACCAAGAACAAGAAGTCCAAAGACTACTGCAAAGCTGATTTAAAACAACGTATATTGTTTTTTATAACAATGTTTCGGCTGGCCATACCAGCCTTCTTCAGGTTTACAGATGTTACCAAACTTATGTAGCAATCACAATATTAGATAAATGGAGAATGTCGCAATAAAAGGGAGAGGCGGAAATGACGTACAACATAAAAACTGGAAAGGAAAAATACTAAGGATATGGATTACTTCGTCACGGCGGTTTAGGCCATGAGGTTCAAGAGTCATGGCCTTATCTATCAAATGCGACTCCCTGGCCTTACGAATTGAGTCACGTGAAGAATGAATTTTCTCTAGTGGGATTCAAACTGGATGTCAGTTTGAGAATGGTTAGAGTGAGAGAGAGAGTGTTAATGTGGACCCTGAAGGGACCATAGAGTGTCCATATTAAGTGGGTCATGGTATTTTAAAAAGTTAAAAAACACCTTTAATATTATTAGAACAAAAAACTAATAATCAAAAATCGCTCACCCATACATTACTTTATCAACACTGTATGGTCTCTGCATAACTCATTTGATGCAAAAATAGTTTGTTGAAATAATTGATGTCCACAAATCATCCTATGCAGTGTACTGTAGCGCTAAGAACATTGACACGCTGTCAATTGAAGGCTTCAAAAAGGAAAGGTCTGTTACAGCAAGTAGCACTTAGTGAAGTGTATGCATTAGCGAGGTTGACTTTCTATGAGAATCTGTTGATTGGGCAAGAAACAAGTGCCCGTTGTCCACATCAACGGTTGTCTGTATCAAGCAAGTTGACTTAAGAGAAAATGTATGGGCTTTTCCCAGGGACAAATAAAATTGTCTGTAATAATGAGGTGTCTGTATTAAGTAGGGTTCAAAAGTATATGCTACTCTACATGTTTACTTGAGTGGCACTGCTCGGCGGAATTTAAACCAAAAAAAGAAAAAAGAGAAAAAAAAAAGATTTCAAGCCAAAAGCTTTGCTCAAACAGAATTTTCAAGGAATATTCTGGGGTTGTCCAAGAAAAGTTAAAGTTTTAGGAGTCGTATAAACTTGGCCTTGGTCCAAGTTTTAGAAAGAGAGTGCTGCTCAGGCTGCAGCCTGCGTAGCTGGCGGTATTGTCTCGGTGCGCGATTAAAGGTTTGGCGGCGGAGCCAAAATCTAAAAAAGGGAGTGGGGACGACGTGTTTGGTATTAACTATTTCTCGCAGCTTACACCGTTCGTGGCGGCTTCGCTATCTAATCTCACACGACTACGTATACCGCCAGCTACGCAGGCTACACAGGCTGTCAAGACCTGACACTGTTGGCGCCAAGAATGTACACTACCCGTGAATCTTCAATAACATAATAAAATATGGTGAAAAATTTTTTAGTGCTAGAGTTGGACTCCAGGGAACACTAGGAGAGGACTTGTGAGATTGTACATGTCTCTGTTCATTGAAAAGAATAAATGGTCAGTTTAGTTGAAAAAAGGAGCAATTTTTATTATTAATAATAAAATGAGATAAAAGGAAAAAGGGTGGTACCATACAGTTAGTTAGTGCGCAGCCTGCGGTGCGAGGTCCCGAGTTCGATCCCCAGTGACATGCCATCCTTGTCTCAAGTACTCTCCTTTCTGTGAAGCTTTGACTGGCTTGAAATACCCTTAAAACGGAGCATTGATGGAGGGGGGGTAAATGAGTGTGCTGTTGACCTCAAGTTTGTCAGTTATTACTGTTACGAGTTATCGACTTAAAATATTATGGTTGCTTTACCTTTAGGGCTTATATTCGGATTTATTATAGTGAAACCTGTATTAAGTGGACACCTTCGGGACCTTCCCAAGTGTCTGCTTAACGGTGTCTGCATAATAGAGTTTGTAAAAATTGCGCATTGTTTGTGATAAAGTTCCAAAGAACTTTTAGGTGAACTTTGATGGCGGATGACAATCATACGGCTGGATATCAGTCTAATCTACAGTTTATTGACAGCGATATATATTGATTTACTGATCCTTATTAATTGACTACAGTTCGTATTTCAAGGACGTAATCCAATATTAGTATTGTCAATTCAGTCCGGTGTCCACTCAATAGAGGTTTTTAACAATAGAAATTAGCCAAGTACAACTTATGTTAGTGTCTGTGTCTGCTTAATAGAGGTGTCGGCTGAATAGGGGTTCGTTATAAAGGGAAATTTCACTCTCCTATTTTGTTTACAGGTAGATCGACCTATAACTTGGGGTGGACTTATAAGTGGCAATTTGCAGTATGCGCACGAGCCAAGGATTACAGGGTTACTTGTGGGAGTGGGGCTGGGAGTGGAGGCACGATGGTGAAGTGCTAAACACTTCAAACTGCTGGCCCTGTTTGTGCACAAACTGGACAGCGCTATCCACCGGAAAAACCACTACCCAGTCAATAAGGGAAACCAATAATTGCGTTATCCATTGGATAGAGATTTATCCAGTGGATACGGTTATCCAACCTTTGATCATTTGAGGCCAGATATGTTAATCCAGGTTGCCTAGACAAGAACTTTGCTCCCTGTGTCTCTCTCTTCGCCCACGGGTACATGTATACAAGGCGTAAAAAAAATCTTCAGTATTCCAGCTTGCCATTCAGACAAGCTGTTCTCACATTTTGCATGCTCGTCCATATTGAACATGTGTCTTGATAAGTATGATTGAGTAAGAAATTGACTGGGAGGCCTGGTCCTTGCCCATTGGGCTAGCCTCACAGACGTTCTTTGGGGTTCATCACGCGTTCCTAAGTCTGCTAATTTGAGCGGAAAAAACGTAGACCAATCACAGCAGACTTCCAGATCTGGCAAGCGCACATTGGACCTTGCTAAATGTCGCACTTGACATATTAGCTCCAGAAAAGATCAGAAAGGTCTCATGAAAAAAGGTGAAGATCTTACAGTAGAACAAACTAATCAGTTAACTCACAAGCGTTTGTACTAAAGGCTACCCTCACAATCTCATTAAATTAAAATTACCTTGGAGGTTGAACTTGCTGAACGGAAGTCGGCTTTACTACAAAACAATAAAGTGTGAAAAAAATTCTGCCTTTTGTTCAGTTACACGGTAACCCTGTCGCTGCATCACCCAAAGATCAACTTTATGAGCAAACGACATCTAATCCAGCTCCTTTACTGAGAGAATTATACAAAAAGCCAATGCAGTGCTTTATCTCCTAGATTCTTGTCCGGAACAAAAAATCTTTGGTCACATATCACACTCTGCCTAGCTTGTACTTATGTGTTTGGCTTGTCAACACTTTGATTTCAACATCGCCGATTGGATCCCTGATAATCTGCACGTTATCTCCAGCTGATATTTGCGAACAATGGGAAAGGAATTTATCTTTCAGTTTAGCAGACGTAAGTGGGGCAGGAACGCGTGACGAACCCCTGAGAAGGTCTACGTGGGACGCTTTTTATACCATTGGACAAGCAAGCATGAAAAGTTACTTGCCCAGCAGAAAAATCGTGTTTCCCCGATGACCGGACAAGACTTTTTTAGACACAGTAAATAAATAGCCACTAGCCGAACTAGGTATAGAAAACTTATGATAGGTTAAGCTAGTCAGTGAAAACCATATCTTTGTCACTGTTTCAGTTTATTTTTTGCTATAAGCCAACAAAAAATTGTACAATTTTATTTTAGTTCAATAATAGAGAGCTTTAGATTTGAGGACGAGGACAACTATGAGTATGAGATTTGACTTAAAGTTTTTCTTGGGTATTCTCAAAAACTAGAATTCCCGGGATGCTTCGATCACTGCACTTTTTTCACCCAAAGATTTAGCACTGATATCTTTATTGAAGGAGGTTAAGCCCTCTCCTGATTGCAATGATAAAACTTCTAACATTTTAAAACTTGTTTCACTATGACACTATGACATTCTCGCTAAAACTCGAAGTAGAATGCCTAACTACTGTCACGTTTTCCTGCCAAAAACACACGTGAGCAGTACTTACATAGCTAGTATTGATGAAACTACTCTGAAACTACTCCTAGTCGTCCTTGTCTTAGAATCTAAAGCTCTCTAATAAATGCCACCTGAAAGTGCATCATTTTTACTGGCCTGCAAGCAAGATCTACATTAATTTTGAGGAATATTGTCAGTGAGAGTGTGGGAGTGGCACACGAAAGAATATGCGAGAGTGATGGAAAAGGAAAATCAGCCCTTTCCTCCTGCATTCTTTTTTGTGCTTTTCCTTTCCTTCCAAATCCTTTCCTTTTTCTTGCATTCCTTGTGGTTTCACTGCTAGCTTAAGCATTCTTGTGTGTTTCACTTTGTTTACCACTCAAAATGGAGTGCTTGCTTACAGGCTACATATAAAAAATTAGGTAAACTTAACTTAATGATCAATGATAATAGCAACATTGAGTCATTTTTCTTAATGTTTTTAAAGTACCTGTGTGCTTGTTGTGACATTCCACAAGACTGTTATAGAAAATTATTCTTGGGAGCAAGCAAGCTTGTGAGCATGAGGAAACACGGTAAGGCCCTCAGTCAAAATTTGAACCTAATTCTAATGAACAAAAACAATAGCTTTTGCTCATTAGAATAATTAGGTTGAGCTCATGTGAAGTACAACATTTTATGTGGGCCTTAAGAAAAAGAAGGTAAAACACCTTTGTTAAACAATCTGCACTGGCAACTCAAAGCAATAAACCATGTTCGTATCTTGATCTTGCAACTCCCATTTTACATCAACTATAATCTGACAAAAAAAAAACATACAAAAACAATTTGATACAAAGAATAGCTTACATAACGTTATTTATATATATTATTTTTCCATTTTCTATTTTTTCTCATCCCTTCCAAAATGACAGTTGTTGCAACCAACATGAAAACGTGCCTGTCAGTAAAAAATAATGTTATTGATAAATTTATCTAAAAAAAGAAAGCAATCAAAATGTATTTACACAGAACTGTACTGTTTTTAAACGTCTCTCACTGGAAACAGGACCACCATTTCATGTGGTCACCTGAGCCTGCATGCGAAGGTCTCAGGGCCATATTTGCAGGGCAAAGGCAGTACCTCCTTATTATTATAATAAAAGACCCCAAGTTTGATCTGGCCCTGGGATTCCAACCTGCTACCTCTCCTGCTCTACAGTCAACCTCTCTACCAACTGAGCCCAATGGGCGAGTTAAGTTATTACCTAATGGATCATTATACCTCTCTGGGAAACTGCCCACCTACCCCTCCCCTAAACCAACATAATTTGCCCTATAATTGACAAGTAAGTGTTACTGTTGGCTTAGGGGAGGGGTAGGTGGGCAGTTTCCCAGAAGCGTATAATGATCTGTTATTACATACAATGTTGCAGGTATGACACCTGAAGGACAGTCATGAGGTTATCCCTATATAAAGATCTCTCCTTACAGAAAACCCAGCAGGCCCAGGAAAGTGAGGTACGCCACACCACTGGGGTCTACATCTCCTACTCTTTTCGAACAGTGGTGTGGGTTCTTTTACGTTTGACAAGAACCAGATAGGTGAAACTGTTGTGAGACAGGAGCTAAGGCTCACTCTTCTAAACTATTTAAAGACCCTCTTCAGTGTTGGTCTGGCCAGGGTTTGAACATGGGACTTCCTGCTCAGCAGACTGGTGCTAATATCTAACTGAGCTAACCAAGTGTTTTGGGAATTCCAGTTACAGAAGAACTGTAATCAATCCTGCTCATCAAAATTCATGACGATGCACTTACTTTTGGGTAGAAAGGCTTGACTGGTAGCACTGTTTTGAATGTGTTTTCTGTTCCAGGTTTTAATGGGCAGGTCAGGCCTTGATCCTGGCAAGCATCTTCTCTGACGCCTGGAAAGGGAATTTCTCTTCCACCGATAATACCATAAACAACAGTTTTTGCTTTTGAAATGATCTCATCTGCAACAGTTTAGGAAAAATAATATAGTCATGATCAGAAGACCCAAAACTAACAAAGATATAGCTCTGCAAAGTCACAACATTTTACAGATGTTTGCATGGTGGGGGTTGGGGGTGGGCATTTCTTGCCCCCACCATAAAATTGTCTGTAAAATTTTGTGTCTTTGTAGAGCAATATTTTCCCTCACTTAGGCATTTCCCCTTTAAACTTGGCAATTTTACTATTGTAAAGTGTTCTTTCCAACCGTCTCAATGGATTTTCACTCACTAGTCTTTATCAAAACTTGAAAAAAACTGTTGCAGAATCTATTTTGGGACTGGTTCAATTTCATCCTCAGAGACCCAGGGGCAGAAAGTGGGAGCGAGGGAAAGTCTAAACGGGCGGAAAAATAAGGCGCGAAGAAAAGTAAAGCTTGCCGTTCTTTACTTTTCTTCGCGCCTTATTTTTCCGCCCGTTTAGACTTTCCCTCGCCCCAACTATCTGCCCCTAGGTCTCCAAGGATGGTTCAATTTGTGTTCATAGTGGAAGGAGGAGGGGGGGGGGTGATTCAAAAGAGAGAGTTTTCAAATTTTAGACCTCTTAAGATCAGCATCTCTGAGGAGAGTGATTAGGGTAACAGAAAGAACAGCTCCATGGGAAAGTTTTGCAAAAGTTCACTTACTAGGAATGAACTTTACTTCAACCGTCGCATTGGTCCCTCTCTTCATTTGACAGGGCTGTGCAGGGCACGGTGTGATATCAACTTCCTCAAGCTTTGATTCTTTTGAACCTGCCAACACAGCAAATCATTAATAATAATTGTTTTACTCTCAAGCCAGTGCTAGTGTTAAAGATAAAAATTTTTTTTTTCAAGAAGCCACATTTTAACTCCTCCACTGTTCAAAGTGGTGGTAATGCAGGGGCAAATTGTGTCTATGTACATACGCCAGTGCATACAGCTGAAATCTGGAAACAATCTGTTTTATTATTTCCTGAAATTATTTTCATTTATCATTAAATCGGGATGACTCAAGGCTGCAGCAGAAGAAATTTTTTTGAGAGCCCTTTGGGCTCCTAAAATAAAAAGTTAGGAGCCCAAGCCACGAGAGAGGTTTTTTACTCCATTGTACACGTATTTCAAGAACAGAACCCTCAACCCTGTATCTAAACCTGGTTTTAATTAGTTCACCAGAATGCCCCTATCGAGTTGACAGTCTTGACCAGATCCTTGAAATTTGATACACGCTTCTCGAAACCTGAGTGTCATTTTTGACCCGTCACACTACGCTAAGGAGCATTGCGTGACGAGACAAAACTGGAAGAACGCCCGAGACTCAAACGAATCGAGTTTTAAAACGCCAAAACTGAGTCTCGACAAACTAGCGTTTTTTAAATTCTGACACCACCCAAAAGGACTTCCAGAAACGATTTATTTCTAGAGAAATAAATCAAATTATTGACAGACGAGAGATTGAGTTCTCTTGCAATTCTGCTCCTACACAAGCACAAGGACGTTAATAATTAACTAATAATAATTATTATATCAATTATTGATATAGATGGTGTTGTGAAGGGTACATGTCTCATCCTTTGCTTGTAAACTCCTTGATGACGTCACTGTTTTACCCTTTTTTCAATTAACACTGTACCTTACTGATAACACTAGAGATAGGTCAAATAAACAAATAATTGAGGTATTTTCTTTAGTTGTTATTTACCGAAAATCTCCTGCGGAAAATGCTGGAGATTGCATTTCCAAGACCCTAATATTTAAAATTTTTCTGGGGGAACATGCTCCCAGACTCCCCTATATTTTCTTCCCGTGCGTACACCTTAAAAAAATCTCAAGCTATGCCCTTGGAATGATATGGTTGTCATAAGAGGAAATTTGAGTATTACCGCCCGGGAGGTAGCTTCAGCCACAAGTTGCTCCTAATTTTCTTAAAAGTTGCCCCAAAATTCTTTAAAAGCTACCCGAAGTTGCCAGAATGGGTGATTCCAGAAAATATCCATACCCTACCACGGGTGGCATGAGTATTATAACCCCCCCTTGCCCTCGGAAATTCCAAAATGCTTATCCCCCCCTTGCCCTCCGAATTCCAAAATCGCTAACCCCCCCTTCTCCTCCGGAATTTTCCACTTTTGTTTCAGACCCTTTGGAATTCCTGTTCGTCTGCCTAAATCTTCAAACGAACGAGAAACTTGCACTTTTTCCCTCTGCAAAAGAATTAGCAATAAAAGAGGGTGGTAGGCCTACATGACTTTTACCTCATGCCAAAATGCTGCTTATTCCAATAAAGTTGTTTTTATCTGCTGGGTAGATTATGCTCTGGAAGGTTCTGCATTTATACTGAGCAAATGTGATTTTAGCCGCATGTTTCACACTGAGAGGTCATGACATACATATCAATTGACAGTAGTTATTGTTTTCTGGTCGGCAGGATTTGCCTTCTGATGCATTAAGCGCATTTTCTTAGACCTCTTTTGAAGCGTAAAGCTTTTTTATTACGGCTGAATAAGGGTTTCAATTTTCTCCAAAGTGCCTTCTGGATCTGAATAACTAAGCGATTTTCTTTAGTCCGTGAGTGTAATGTTTTTCTGCAATGCTGTATCATGCTGGGCCCAGTTCGTCAGTTTTCTTTGCAGAATGTTAAGTTATCACGGATAGTGACTTACAGATCCAATATTATAAGAGTGAACTGCAGCTTAAACTGAAGCTACATAAACTTACTATGGAGAATTGAATTGTGACTCAGTAAACTCCAGCTTAGTGTTTTTCTAAAGATAGTGTGAGTCTTTTGACTGGAGTGCGTAGTTCCTCCCTTGGTTAGTTCCTCCCTTGCTACATGTTGGCGTGAAAATCGGCGTGAAATGCAAAATCTGTCAGGCGTTCTATTTGGAAACGAGAGACTGGTGCGAGTTTTCAGCACGCAACAACACATCGTCGATCGACAATCGGCGAGAAACACCGACTTGGTTATATTTTTATTAATCAGTTGAGTAATTCATCAACTTTAAGGCCTCTTCGATGTGGAGCTTGCTGCACAACCCATCTGCACAACCCATCTGCATGAACGCATACTTCTTCCGTGGTCGGTTCGTGCTTCATTTACAAACTGGGAATGTTAACAGGTCAGCGACTTCAAGCGGAGCTTTCGCCGTCTTTCCTCTGGAAATTCACTGAATTCAGAGCTGAAACATCCCCCCATGCCTTTGGAATTCCAAACTGCGTTACCCCCCCCACGTCTTCGGAATTCCAGTCCAAGAAACCCCCCCTCTCCCTCGGAATTCCAAGATGCCGCCCGTGGTATGGTATGGATATTTTCTGGAATCACCCAATTTTCTAAAAAGTTGCTCCTTATGACGACCATTTTTGCAAAGTGACAACCACTTTTTGCCAACTGCTGCTGGTGAAGTACAATAATGCAACCTAACACTACTGCCTTTTTTCGCTTTTTGATATTTAGTGCAGATCTACAGCGCTTGATGTTAAATGTACATGTGTGTTGTAGCTGTGTGTTGCCAAATTTCCCAGCCATAAAAATTTCCAGAAAGCATTAAACGATATAACACGAAAAATAGAAACATTAGTTTTGAATACCCATAAAAATCCCTACTTAAATCAAGCTCCCCCCAAAAATACTTGCCAAAATTTTCCTTCCCAAAAAAATCCCAGAATCGAAAATTTCAAACCCCAAAATCCTTCGATCATTCCGGGCACTTGAAACCCAGAGTTCCCCGCCTGGAAAAGAACTTTATATTCTTTGGGTGGAAGCTTCTACCCCCAAAATAGCCTAGACAGAACCCTGTTAAATTAAGTATTGTAAGTTACTGGTATCAAAAGTGTTTTTTCCTTTAAACAGCCTTTGGTCGGGTACCTTTTTGGCAAACAAAAACAAAAATTGCAAGAAAAGCGAAACTCCAGTCGAATCCTATCTTATTGGTAGTAGCGAATAAAAAAGTTCGCTCTATATCTGGCTCTTTATTAATCGAACACTGGTTAACAATAACGAACCGATCACTTACCACAATCCTTAAATTTGACAGGTTCACAAGATGCAAGGACAATACTGCACAGCGAAATGACAGCAAGAACACCTAACTTCGCCATCTTGAGTCCGTAACTTTGCACGTTGCTGAAAAGTCACCAGACATCACCAGACATCACATGATTTGTATATCGCGTGATGGTCAAGGAAACAATACATTGCGTGACGAAAAAAACCGATTTCTCGCGCGCTGATTGGTCGAGAGCAATAGTCGATGTTTTGCATAGGAAAGTGGAGAGAAGGCAGGAGGGGAACCTATCGTACAAGTAAACTATCGACGCAAAAGTTAAATTCCCCTTTCCCACCCCAAATCAAGGAAGGGAAAGCCTTTGCGTAGTCTACTACATGCTACACAGCAGTTTTTAGTGTCGTGACGGGAAGACCGTTGCGTGACGACACTAAAAACGGCTGTGTAACAGACTAGCCTTTGCGACGCTTCTTCCTTAATTGATTTCTACGGAATGGAGGGTTTTGGTTTACCATTTTATTCTGTCTAAGATTTTACACTTTTCGTCATATTATCTTAAAAGCTAGAGTCGCACTTAAAGGCCGGATTGCAGAAAAGCAGCTGTTACTAATTTTGTAACTCATTAAATAACAGAAGGAAAACAATACAACGCATCTGTTTAATTTTCGACATGATCCTGCACCTCCACTATAGGGCCTGTGAGTGAGGCGAGCCTCGACGGATGTGAGGGGAATGGTAACAAAAATGTGATCGTTCCCATGGCTTCATTCGTTCGAAAATGGGAGGGGCGGGGAAAGAACTATCATGGCCTTGTGACTAAAGAGGTAAGAAAAATAAAATTTAATAAATCAGATCAATGAGATGTGGTGAGGGGAAATTCTTACCTAATCCAGATTATGACAATTCGAGAGTGCTGTTTCAAACGCGCGCGCAAGATCCGCTACAATTTTCTCAATGCCTAGTTTTACAGTTTTAATGTTCAAAAATGTTCTATGGAAAGTGCCTCTGAAGCAAAACCAAAACTGGCAGGAGGCAAACGATGATGAGTTGGCTGTTTACAAGCCTGGCTGTGGAGCTGAACTTGAAACAATTCGCCCACGTAAGCTACATGTATTCCGGAACAGGAAATCTTTGATTTTGGAATCCAGAATCGAGGAAATTTTACTAGTGGAATCCAGAATCCTGGACTTTGGAATCTAAGAATTCCACGGCATCCCGCTAACGATGGAATCTAGCCTATTCGGAATCCACAGCGTGGAATCAAGAAATTTTTTTTTTGGTTGTGCTCCTTTCGGTTAATCCAAAAACCGATTTTTGATTCTAGGTTTGCCCGATTTCTCGGTCGAAAGGAACGCGAAATCCGCAATTGTATTTTTAACCTTGGCAACCTTTCGCAAACGCGTACATATGCATGACAGCCTCTCAGGAAATGGCGCGTTTTGCACTGTTTGACAAATTAAGCGATTATACGGTGCAGAATTTTCTGGTCGGCAATCAGTAATACGAATAGCGACGATGGAGATCAAGAAAGAAGGGCGTTCAAGTTGACAATTATCTAAAGGTTGTCGGCTCAGTTTTATCCAGTTTCGTAGCTCAGACTTTTTCTATGTAACACGATCTAGTGCCTATCACGTCTACAAGCGAGTTAGTTGTTGAAAGATAGCAATTCATTTGTCGCTTTTACCAGGAGCCCTGCTTTTACTTACAAATATAATGGTTAGCATTTGGATATTTTACTGTACCACGAGCAATCTTCCAGTGTTTTCAGATGTGTTTAAGGGCAAATAGCGGCAATTCAACTAGGAAACTCTTCGGCGCAATACTTCAAGTAGAAATACCACTGGATCATCTGACTAATTTCGGATCCCGGGGGGGGCACTCCCTAATATGGGCTATATAGGTATGTGCGGCCCCAAAGGGTATGGTTTTTCAGCCGTTTTGGTCATAAATTGGGTATCGATTTTGGCTATTTTGCCGCCATTTTGTTCATAAATAGGGTAACGATTTTTGCACTGTAGTCTTGAATGCACTTTTTTAGAAGAAGCTACTTCCTTATCATGTCCCCCTCCTTCCATCCACGCTTTGCCTTCCTCTCCACCGGGTGCTTTGTAGGCTAGAAAATACAAGCAAAAAAAGCCCTTCACAAAATAGGGTATCAAATTTTTGGTCAGGTCATAAATAGGGTAGGGAAAATCGCAGATTTTGGTCATAAATAGGGTAAGGGTTTTGGGAAGCGGGCCGCACACCCCTACCCAATTTTTCTGCGAGTACCCCCCCCCGGGTTTCGGATTCACCGTGAATGGAACAGCGTAGATCACTAATCCGTTAATTTGGATTCAGATTCTTTGGAACTCAAATCCAATGAATCCTTAAAGGATTCACCTGATGAAGAATCCAGATTTGGATTTGCGGAAAGGAACGCGAAATCCGTTTTAAGATTTAAAATCCGTCGGTCGGATTCACCCCATTGGAAATACTGTCTTGGGTTACCATACAAGTTAAGCGGTGAAAATATCCCAGCTTGTGAAGAATGGCACTTCAAGTCTACTATAATGTGAAGAAATCAATAAACAAAAATACTAAGAAACTGAATTCAGTGACTTTATTTTTGTAAGACGACATATCCTATTTCAACAAATGAAGTGAGATAAAAAACATTCCATCTCTGAGTCATACAATCATAACGTTACACATTCATAGTCACGTCAGTCATCATAAGTTAGTGACTTAGCCACTCACATGGGCCGTCAAAATCCAACAGTAAACCAAATTTTTGTCCTGGTCTCGCATCTCCCACTGGACTATAACGTCGACCTAAACAGAGCAAATAAAGTCACATATTAATAGACCCGTGACTGCTACTGGGGCCATATAGCGAGGGCCGTTAAGAAAGCTCCCCTCGCGCCGACCTTCTTCGGGTTTGGTCACGCGCGCGTTTCTCCCCACGAGCGACGCTCGCCCGTAAAAGGTCTAATGCCCGACGAAAATTAAGGTTAATAAGGGCGAGTAATCGTCCGGCGTATAAAGCGCAACACATTGCTACGATGCAAGCCTGAGTATCAGACGTTTCTGGGGGAAAAGGGGAAAGATGGAAGCGAAAAAGGAAGAGAGCTGAAGGAGAGAAACTTCCTTCTCTTCTCCCCCCCCCCCCCCATCTAAAATCTCCTCTCCCCTAGCCCCTTAGGAAGGCCTGATACTCGGGCTACTACAATGCATGTTTACGTCACACCCGCTAATAAGCCTCATCTAACTTCACCGCCATGTCTCGTTCTGGAGGCTTTAGAGCAATGAATTCCCATTGCATTTAAATTGACGGAATTTTTCACTCCCAGAAAGGTACAATGCAAAGCATTTTGCTCACAAAGGTGCGTTACGGCAATGAAATTGGGGAAGATTGATGAGGTCCTGCATATTGGCCCTTTTGTAGAGTTTATGTTTGATATATGAGGCTCAGCTAAACATTTGCAGCCTCGTCCCCAGGCGATTTCGTTCCCGCTATCAGATTGAACAGCAGAGGATGCTTGGAATCGAGCGCAACCTCGTCCCCAGGGCGCTCCAGAAAAGCGCCCTGGGGACGAGGTTGAATCGAGCGCGTACCGAAATCGCCGAGGACGACTTCGGAACCAGGGTCGTTTGTTGACTAGAAGCCAGGATTTCAAGAATACATACGCTAGGGTAGATCGACTTGATTGGTAGCACAGTCTTGAATGTGTAGTCTTTTCCGGCAATCATGGGACAGGTGATGCCCTGATCTTCACATGCGTTAGGATTGTCTATCTGGAAAGGCACCTTGATACCCGCGACTGTACCATAAACTTTAGTAGTAGCTGCAGTGATATTTTCCTCTGCAAGAAACAAAACAACACACTGCATGTAAAGCTACAATAAAACGGGCAACAAAAAACGTGCAACTTGTTTTACAACATTACTGCAAAACGAATTGAATAGCGATATTGCGCGTTTACACGTTCGAACCTTTCTTGCAACAGCTAAGGTTGCATAGTTTTATTTCGCGGGTGGTAAAACGGGCAACATCGCTATTCAACTCGTTTTGAAGCAGAGTCGCAAAACAAGTTGCCCTTTTTTTATTGGCCGTTTTACCGTACCTTAAGCCCCCACCCAGATAAGAACCCTGCCCATAACCCAGAGCGAGCAATCCCATTGTACTTTCACGGACAAAATTAGATCAGTTTTACCGCGAATTGGAATGAGACTGTAGCACAAATTCCGCAGATCAGCCTTGTCCCGCTTTTTCTATTATTAAAAATCCTAAAGTTACGTTGGAATCAAAGGAAAACAGTTAATAATACTCCGCTGGCGTTAACTTTTTAATTGAGCATTTCCGCGGCTTTCACTAACCAGTATGAAACTGGCTTGTGCTAGCCTGCGAACAGCAGACGTATTTCCGGTCGTCGCGGAGAGAAGCGACGACCGGAAATACGTCTGCTGTTCGCAAGCTAGGCTTGTGCTTGAAAACAAAAAATTAAAGAAAAATGATAATAACAGTAGTAAAACCCAACGTGCGGACTTTTTTTCAACTTCAACTCTTGTGTTGTCTTAAAACTACCAATTAAGAAAGCTGGTCCTCATTTGTATTCTCATTGAGGGACTTTTCGATGTCATGTTTTTCAAGATTACTTTCCTGGCTAGAGCAAGTATGAGAAGAGATGACTGATAGGGATTCATAGTTGACTTACCTTTTATCCTTGATCCAGAAAGAAGGATCACATCCTCTCTTTCCCAGAAATATTATTTGAATTTTAATACAATTTTAAAACGAGGAAGGCGAAGGGTTGTGGGGTTCATTAGAAGAAAAATAGTTTTTATTGCTTTGAAAGAGTGGGTAAAAGACGCACGAGAGAGTCACGCCTCACGTGTTTCCCTCGCGCGCCCCGTACTTTCTCCAAGTGCGTGCTACGTGCAGGCTAAAACACACCGGTTTGCAAAACATTTTTGGTAAACACGGTCCTCTGAAAAAAGGGAAAAAAAGAGTAAACAATTCTTACTCGGTGTGAACTTTACTTCAATGGTCTCCTCCGTCCCTCTCTTCAGTTCGCAAGGCTTCTTCTCAGCTGCTTGGGGGCAAGGTGTGATGTCAACTTCCTTCAAAGTAGACATTTTACTTCCTAGGTAAAGAAAATTTCATGATATAATAAGTGAGGTTTGTCTTATTGGCAACTACCTTTGCCGTCTCGGGTTCTGAATGCAAAGGCCTCTTTTTTGTCGTGGGAAGGAGTACCCACTGGGCCTCTGCGAAGAAGTGGGATAGTGCTAAAATTGCAAGCAAAAGCCAGTGGCCGGACAAGAAATTGACCCTTGTTGCATAACTTCAACTGGAAGAGTTTCACAACCACACACTTGCCTATGCATGAACGGTAATAATTCACGTTTACAAATTTATAGAATATGCCGGGAATAATTTGCTTTTCTCAGAACGCAAACCAAAAGCAGACTCACCACAGTCCCCGAATTCTACACGCTCACAGGAGATCGATTTAAAAGCACAAAGAGCAAAGACGGAGAAAATAGCTAACTTAACCATGTTGAAGCTTACAGTATCCCTGCTGCAATAGAATGACTGTACAAGAGGTCGACTTTAACCTTGTGAAGTGATCAGGGCCGTCTGAAAAACAGCGATTGGTCAAGAGACTGACATGTGACCAACAGGTGATATGTGGCGTTGGATGAGAAAAGCTCCCTAGGGAGAGGATGGAAGCGGGGGGGATGGAGGGAGAGAGGGAGGGGGGCTATCCAAGCTACCCCGGTGAACTTGATCATAGTGGGGATCTGACTAGCCTGCGAACCGCAGACGCATTTCCGGTCGTCGCTTCCAAGATCTGACTAGTTTATCAGATTTTGCAGACGAACTTCCAACATCAAAAAAGAAGGATTTGGTAATCCATGTCCTTTGTTTTGGAGATTTTAAGGCGTTAAAAGGGAAAGGGGAATTGGGAAGGGGGAATTTAGGCGCGCGAGGGAGAAAGGAAAATTCAAGTAGAAATTTAAATGACGAATTTAAAATTCAAACAATGAATTTTGGTGGGGATCGTACGCCATACGAATGACCTCGTAAAGTGCTCGCAGGGAAGAGGCACTGCACCAAATGCTTTATTTGCATGACCATAAAGGAATTACAGTATTGCAAAAGCTATTAGTCTAAATTTAAGTACTAATTCAACTAATTAGTACGTGCAAAACATCACAAAACGTTACAGTTCTCATTCATTCATTCATTCATTGATATTAATTTGGTTCTTAATTCAAAGCATTTCGAGATAAATGAAACTAACTGACAGTTGATTAAATGATCAGAAGAATTCATAAGAAGCAGATATTAATCGTGTGAAAGTGATTTGAAGTCAGGTATTTTAGTTTCTAGTTTGGAGAAAAATATGTCTCTGATCTGAGAATAAGCCTTACAATCTAGTAAAAAAATGATTTTCATCTTCGATTTTGTCCTGAGACCCTTCATGACCTGCAGTTAGATCAAATAACCTTTTAACCTTGAGACTGGATGATGTTAGAGGTCTGTGATAGCCTGCATAACAAGCGCTATATGAGCCAAGAAAGGCGTGACGTCCAAAGTGCGTTTTACCCGGCACACAAACCTTTTAAAATGCCTGAAATAAACGACAGATAAATGGCAGACTAGACTTGCTCAGTATGGTTTTCGAGCGAAATTTCAAATATGAGTAAGAAAGAGAGAGAAATATGCAAATTCGAAATGGATTTTAAGAAATATTTTTTGTTGCTGTTCTGACTCGAAGTCTGGATCCAAATAAGTAATGAAGAGATAATTTCTTAGGGGGGCTGAAAACGGGTATGAAAAATGACATTTTTGGCTCTGAAATAGGGTCAGGATTGGGAGTATCGAAAAGCACACCCCCACCAATAATCCTGGGTGTACTATGAGGAGCCGCATAAAGTCCCTTTACTAATTACGTTGAGTGACGGTTGCTATGCTCAATTTCCTGTTATAATTTTACCTCCGATCTCGTGCAGGTTAGCAGGGGTCAGACTGGCTGTCATCGATAGTGATTTTCACAGAGGCAATGAAACAATCCTAAATTTCGCAACTGTCTGGTAATATGGTTAAAACAGTATTAGCCGGGGTAAATATAGTCGAGCTCGGTCTATTCAACTATTCTCCAGATCTGATCATCCCGATCAAGCCATCATTGTATGGAGTATATATGTGAATTCTTTTTTACGGTATCCCGGTCGAGAATTTCTGTGTTGATTCAAACTCATTTCCCTTAGAAGCTTGTTGGTATTTGAAAGAAAATTTTAACAGATCGAACAGGTTAGCAGAGTTCAAACTGAGATGGCCAGCCTTCCTCCGTCACATTGGTTCAGAAGCGAGGCCATTTCAGCCTTAAATCAGTAGGTTTACCTTGCGACACATTAATTCTGTTTTTTTTATGACTTGCTTAATCGTAAGACGCCTTGAAGGTAAGGACAATGTTCGATTCTTTTCCTTTAATTTATTTATTTCTGCCTCGAACATATCCGCGCGAAAACCTCCTAAATGCCCACCAAATTTAATGTGGCGCGCTCGGGAGTGATCGTACAGTGTTTAGGAAAAACCAGGCCCAGCACAACTTCCACTGGAGGCAATTTTGTGTTACTGCAAGAAGTACCCTTATAAAGAAGTCGAGAAGCTTTTTTATTATTAATTTTGTGCTACATTTTCTGGATAAACAATGGAATGTGTTGAAAATTGTAGACATCCGTGTTTCATAATACACGTACACACTTAGCGGCCAAATTGCTACATATTTTATCTTTTTACAGCTGTTTTGCTTGTTGCCGAAGTTTAAATGCTACATCATGATCCAGTGCGATTTATAGTTGTCATTACATGCTCAGATCTTTAATTTGTTTGAATTATTGAGAAAATTATCTTGTAGTCTGTAACTATGCGTAGTATTGCATTGTTGCATGCGTTCACTGCCTATGAACCTAGTAGTATATCGGATAGGCCAACTGACTCCCACTGGTGGCAAATTGTGCTACAAAACCATAAATAAGGGATATTCGAAGAATAAACCGCACAAAAGCTTTTTATTTTGATCAACAACGAAATGAGTGACTAAAACGTGTTAAAAATATTAAACACATGCTCGTGTTACCCATACCCCTACCGTCCTAAATGTACTTTACAGAGAGGGGTTGAGTGGTGCTCGTTATTTGTAAGTCTCTGAATCTTAGCAGCTTTCTTCTTCTGTTCTATAATTTTTACCGGGGAATCGAAATGAATTTTAGTTGATTGGTTGCGTCCATCGCGGTTCCCCCCTATTTGTTTTTCAAAAAACACCATTGCAAGAACGCGTACGGTCTCTATTACTTTTCAATAACAGCCAGAGAGCTTTAATTCACCGAAACTAAAACAGATTTATAAAATGTACATGGTTCAGGGTATTCTGTACGTGCCTTTTATGTTGGGTGTGTCGCCTGATTAAAAGCGAGCGATCGGGTGAGTCGCCTTCGCTTAGTGCAACTGGTGCAAGAAGACTTTGTAAAACGTGTCTATTTAATGAATCTTTCTGTAAAGAACGAGGCGGCCTAGAAAGCTTGAAAAAGTAGTTTTTGAAACGTCTTGCCAAATATGTTTTTATTTTGTTTGGGGATTGCTAAAATTGCGTTTCAACTAGACGCTGTAAAATTCGCAATTGAACTTATTCTTCGGATTCAAAACAATGACCAAAGTTCCGTCTGCACGTGCTCTTTTGGGTGAGTCGCCTGAAAAAGCAAGCGATCGGGTGTGTCGCCTTCGCTTAGTGCAAGGGAACTTGGTTTTTATTGGTTATGGCTCGCAAGTCCGTTTTGAACGAAATAAATAGTTTCAGTCATAATTAATGAACATCATATAGGTGACCTTACAAGTTTGTATTATAAGAAAAATATAAGAGCCTTTTTACGCCGCGAACAGGATGAAATAGAAAACTTCACCGGCCTTTTCTCAAAAAAAGGGAATAGTCCCGCTTTAAAATTCTGCTCCCCAGAAAAAGCTACAATGAAAATTATGTAAATTTATAGTTTAAATTCAATCAAATTTATTTAAATCGCTGCACTTCGTTCATTTGTGGCAAATAAATGCATATTGATTCTGAGGTATCCCCGGTTAGACAATTTGTGCAAAACTCCTCTACACCGCCACAAGTTTTCCGAGTGGTGCGCTGTTTCGGAGTGATTTTTATTTCACCAGGTTCTTTTCTTTAGTTGTGTTCGTCTCATCAGCTCAGCTTTATTATTTCTGTACTGTCTGCTAAAATGATCCGTTGAAAGATATGTCGAATAAAGCTTCAGTAGGAGGTCACGAAAGGAGATTCGCATTTCACCTCAAGTATGGTTTCAAGCTGTCAACGGTCCATGCTTGGCTGAATTTAAACAATGGCTTCCGGGTCAGATAGGGGAAAAATTTTCCCCCATATTTCGGTCGCTAAGGCTTGCGGCTTGCCATGCCCCCGGGGATACGCGTCAGTTTTTTTGTGTATTAAAACTAGTCTCAGTAGGGACGACGCAAAGAAAAATGAGCAGGATTTAATACAGGGAGCAGAGGGGTAGGCTTTGCACCACTCTGTTATCTAACATTTGCACGCCAGATTAAGCAACTGTCAGGGTTTTAAACGCAGCCTTCTTCCGATGGAGGAGAAACAGTTGGATATCCCTCTTCCAGGGAAGGGTGGGACTACCGTAGGACATAGTTTCAAGTAGCACCCCTATGCCCAAACGTACATCAACTATTACCCCCTGGACGGCGACCCCGGAAAATCGTCTCCCCTCTCCCGTCCGCAATATCTGTTGACCAGATGTTTTCTTGCCTTGAGGCAGGGTGAATGTTCTGTGTTTCCCACTGTGAAGCCAAAACAATAGAATTAATAATCGCCTCACAGCTAATTAAAGATCATACTTAAAGAAAATTTGAAAATGTCAATAATCTTTGTTGATATTTTGAACTTCCTCTCATTTATAAACAAATACACATTGTTCTTTTTTTAGCTAGAATCAAGAGAGGATAAAGCTTTATGCTGTCTTGCTAGCGATACAACTATAGTTTCGCGCCCTGGCAAAGAAAACCTGAAAGAGGCAGTAATATTTGTCAGTATGAGTATTTGACTAATGACTGGATAATAATGCAAAACGAAACTACAGAAACTAGTATGCTTAAACAGCTTGCGACGACTTTTTATCAAACTTTATTCGATTGTTCTGCCAAGAATACTCGAAAGCACGGTTTTGGACATAACAGGCGGAAAATAAGAACCCGCCTTCCCCCATGTTGATCAAGGATTTCACTGAATAGCGTGATTTGGCCTCCGATCCGCGCAGCTTCACTCCTTCAATATTTCGAAGGGGAGGGGGTACGAGGGGTTTCTATTTTATTTTATTTTGTCCAAGGGTATGGATAAGTTTAGTTTTTACTTGAGTTCGCGGACACGTAATTTGGCGAAATAGCAAAAAGACCAGTTTCTCGAGACTTAATAATAATGAAAAAAAAAAAAAAAAAAAAAAAAAAAACCTGTAGAAAATTTTCCGGGATGCAGTGCTTATGCAGGAGCTTACCATTTGACCTTTAGGAGGGCAGCTTTGAAAAGGGGGGATTGGGAAGGTGGCTGGGTTATTTGGCTTGGTCACGAGCATTTTCCCAATCCTATTTCTTCCTAATTTTTGGTTTTATATATGAGACTACTTTCATAATTACATATAAACCTCGTGCAAGTATTTTGATTTGTTCCAAGGCTAGTCTTCTCGCATGAGATTTTGATTTAATCTGTTTTCTCTTACTTGGCAGTTTTTTTGTTATTTGTCTAAGTGCATTTGCCCTCTCTTGACGTGGTTGCGTGTTCTCTTTCCTCGGCTGAACGCAGCGAATATAACTCAGGAATCGAGGGTTTTTCTTGGCCGTTTGCCTGATCTGTTGTACACTCTATTTGCCAAAGCAAAACCATCCAAATCGCCAAATGAAATTGAACACAAGGCAAGACCACACATTAGAGGTAAGAGTATGTTGAGGTTTCTTCGGCTGAAATTCAACATAAATAATTCATATAGAAAACACAAAAGAAATTAATTTTTATGACACGGCTGAACTTTACGTCCAATATTTTAGACCAAAATAATCCCAAATCAAAATATTAGTGCAAGAATGAGTTGATCTTTATCAGAGATTTTGACGATGTTCGAAAAAAATCGCAGTCGTGTATCATCAGGTTTAAAAACTCTCGGCTTCGCCTGGAGTTTTGCTTCTCGTTTTTTAAAAAGTACTTTGAATCCATCGTAGTATTTAACTGAGTAGTACCAATCTGTTTTTATTTCCATATATTCACTGATATATTTGTTGGTTCGATCAGTAAACATCGATGCCAAGTTAAATAGCAGACAGTCACATAAGTACACTGTATGTGTGGTTCCCCCAAAGAGCTTTTTTTAGTCTTTGCTGCTCTCGCCAGAAATCTTCCTTAGTAACTGTTTTATATAATTATACCTATGAAATTATCCCGGGGGGGGTACTCCCTAATATGGGCTACATAGGTATGTGCGGCCCCAAAGGGTAGGGTTTTTCAGCCGTTTTGGTCATAAATTGGGTATCGATTTTGGCTATTTTGCCGCCATTTTGGTCATAAATAGGGAAACGATTTTTGCACTGTAGTCTTGAATGCACTTTTTTAGAAGAAGCTATTTCCTTATCATGTCCCCCTAACCTAATAAAAGCAGATAAACATTGCCTTTAACATTGGTCTGAACTGGGGAAATAATTATAAGGCAGGTCTGAAACAGGGTATTGATTTAAGGGTCAGGTCATAAATAGGGTATCAAATTTTTGGTTAGGTCATAAATAGGGTAGGGAAAATGGCAGATTTTGGTCATAAATAGGGTAAGGGTTTTGGGAAGCGGGCCGCACACCCCTACCCAATTTTTCTGCGAGTACCCCCCCCGGGGAAATTATGGCCCACTAGCACTGGGACAGGAATAAAATAGGGAAGGGGGAAGGTTCGAGGGAGGGGAGCGACGAGTGTGCTACTTAGGAGCTTTAGAAACGTTGGTAACGGCGTCGAGAACGGAGACAAAACAACAAAATACAACAAAAACAGTAAATTGATCCTTTTGAATACGAAATGGCAATAAGGCAAGTCAACTATTTGCAACGTTGTCCCCAGGGCTGCCCGATATTTCAACTTCCGGTCATTTTCTTCCACCAATCAGAAGCCCTATCTTTACCCGTCCAATCTCCTCGCGATTTCTCGGCCCTAGCGCGCCCAACCAAAACCGCCATGCTACGCAGGCTAGGAAAATGTCAGCTGTTTTCTCAGGCTAGACTGACGGGGGATATGTGCAGGAAATATAGATTTCCATGCTTGCAAAATCAAAATCTTCGCTGATCGATCTGAACAATCACACTGAAAAGCGAAAAGGGAGATCGCACTATTTATAGACACGTATAATATTAGATATAAACTGAACCAACGGGTGGCAATATCAAATACGTCCTGAATCTAAACAACTGTGCAATGAACCCAATAATCGATGTTTTTAAATGGTTGAAATATATTTCAAAATATGCAACTTCCTCACAGAGACCAACATGCTTCACAAAACCTGTCAATCATCCAGGTGCTTTTCAAAAATGACAAAGTTGAGTTGAAAATAATATTTGCGACATTTCAGGGCTAAAAAAAGTACGGCCGCGATCGAAGGTAAGTATAAATACTCCCACTGGCTTTATATTTGCCGTCGGTCTCTAGCTAGCTACCTTAGCCTGAACTAATGCTGCTGTAATCATCACTTTTTTGCCTCGCGTAAGTTGGTACAGCGACGCAGTAAAAGCTCGTCAAATCTATACGGTACCCGGGGGAGGTACTCAACGAAGTTTTATACGGGTCTCGAGGTCTAACTCCTTCATGTCTTTTATTGATATCACCTCGGTTTTCCAGAGAAAGGTTTTATATATGTTATCCATTTAAAACTGTTACCTTTTTCTCACACCTACTAAAGAACCGGCGTTGTAAATGGCCCAATCCTTTCTTTTAAAATATGTCTATATCGCTAAAACAGGAACTTCAAGTGTCATCTGCATGGCCATAATAAAGATATGTCTGTGCATGTTCGAAACACTTTTTGAAAAGTCTTTTTAAATACTGAAACGACAGATTAATTTCCCTACCCTTTCGTACATTTCAACTGGCAAAATACCCTCCCCCCCCCCCCTCGTGTACGGTTCTATTAACTTGTAAACAGACTAACTTGCTCGGCGCTTAGGCAGCATACGGCAATTTTTTTTAGGTTGAGTGCGTTTTATCTTTATTGTATCGTCTAATCCATTACTTAGAAGATAGGGACTCGGAAGCTATGAATGAAACTAGTTGGTATGAGCCAAAATGAGTTTTCTGTTACTTTTTAAAGGATGGAATATCATAGCGGGCTGGACGTCACCGGATACATCATATCAAAGCGGAAAATGGCGGATATAATAAGTTCTCGGCTGATAAGGACATAGGACGCAATTGCAAATAATACTTGTTTGTTTTACTCATGGGTATTTTACGGTGTGAAAACGGTCTCAGCACAGCAACGGAGAAGTACCTTTAATTTTGAGGCTTTAAGTTTCCTAGGGGAGATGGGAGAGGGGATTTTAGAGGATTTTTCCTTAAAAACGCCGGGTACTCAAGCTAAAAATACTTCATACACTAATTTCTTTCATGTGATCCGGCTCGGATATTTCGATTATTCATCAAAATTGCATCGTAATGTAAAACTTAATATGCATAGAATCAGAGTATAAAAAAGTAGGGCTTCAATCATCGAAAGCTTGTCAACAATTTTCTTTTAATATATCAAAAGTTTGTCCAATTTCTTTGTCCGTCCTTGAAGGTTGTTTACTCATAAATGCACATTTTGTTGCAAAACAACTGATCTACTAGCAAGTTCTTTCTATATATCCTGTCATTTGAAAGACTCTGTTCTGCGCAGCTATGACAGTGGGGCTTGTAATTTATAAATTTCACGTATTTTTCCTGAACAAAGCGACCACCTGCCCTTTTGTTCGACAGCTGCGAGATACTGTGGAATGGGAAGAGTGGGGGGGGGGGGTGGGAGCGATGGGCTGGGGTGGTTGGGGGTTTTGAATTCAGTTAAAAATATGGCTGAGTGATATTTTCGCCGGATTCATTTTTTTGGCAGTACATTACAATCATGATTCATCGCTCTTTTTTGCCGATTTGATTTAATCCACTGGGATTTAATCCTCCAGCAGCAGTTCAGATTTCCCAAAATGCCTTGTTACTCCGCTGGTATCTGCGTCGAGTTCAGACGCTTCCGGTATTTAGGCGTCAGTGAGAACGCTGAAGTCGCTCAGCGTAACCACAGTGTTAATTTCGAACTTAACCGTTCATAGATCCTTTCCGCCGAGCTTGCATGCTGTTGGCATCGAAGTTGGACGACTAAGAAGTTATTTGTCGACTACAATAGCGGTAAGCATTTCTTCCTGCTTTATAAGTTACTTAAGCCCTTCGAGTTCAGTAAAGTCAACATGCTTTTACAAGCCGATTTGTAGTATACCTATACTACCTATACCCTATTTCTTTGCTTTATGGACATAGGTTATGATGGTTCTGATGCCAGCTTTTGGCGATATTGTTCTTTAAACAATCGATCGAGTAAAACATGCGGTTGCGTGATGCAAGTAATATCGCCGGGAGGTTTTTGACGTAACAGCTGAACATCTTGTTGTTATAGTGAAGCGGGAGCGAAAAAATTCACCCGCATTTTATATAAGGTCATCGTATTAATATTTGGAGGAATTGAGTTATGCTTTCCCTTATTTTTAGCTGCAAACATGAGATGCATTTGTTGCTGATTTATGTAGAATATTTTTGGGAATATAAAAGTGTTCCATATGGTAACACAACACACAACAGACACGCGTTGTAATCATGATCTCGCCTGTGCATGTAAAGCCATAGCATTTCAGACTTGCTTTACTCTTGTGATCAACTGACCGAGAGATTGTTTTAACATTGATAAAGCTAGCACAGCGTGAAAAAAACAACTAGTGGTAATAACTAGATGATTGAGACCTTCCAAGGTTCTGATGCCTTTTTGTCGCTCATTTTCCAACCCACCTGTCGCCTATTTGGCTAGAGACAAAAAAAAATAATGTCGCTGTCGTTTTTTCTCTACAATACAAATGTTCCCTAAACGTAGTTAATTTTTGCGTCCTGTAATTTTGATTAATTTAAATAGTAAGCACCCGTAAAAACCTCCTTCTTTTCTTTAGCTTCCGGTCAGTGTAAAAGGAGAGTGCGGACTGCGGACTGCGGACTGAAGACTGCGGACCAGGGGTAAAATGCAGACTTAAATGTCTGTGTACTTTAAATTACCATACTTTCATAGAACGTCATCCAAATCTTCTGCAGAACATCGTTCTCTGTTGTTGGAATGATTTACTCCCTTTTTACCGCCATTATCCCTTCTGTACGGGTATTTTGGGTCAGCAGCTTTTATTTAAGCATCAACATTGTGGTGTTGTACCAATTCATGGTGTATCGAAATTTGAAGCGTAAGGTTTGTCGGATGGAAAAAAGGTTAAAGATTGCGATTGTTTTGGGCCGTCGACGATGTTCCAGAGAAGGAAGTAATGAATTTGTGAAAGCAGATGTCAAGTAAAATGATCGTTTACTTGTATTTGCAGGAGTTTTTCCCCTATAAACCTTTCCACGACTGCAGTTTATACTCGGTCTGCATTTTGCACCCACCTTAATGTGTTTTACTCTCAGTCTGCAGTCTGTATTAATTTTTTTTCACTCAGTCTGAATTTTACCGCTGGTCTGCAGTCTGCAGTCCACAGTCTATATTTTACACTGACCGCTTAAGTTTCTAATGACTCTAATGGCTTGAGTGTAAAGTTACAAAAGGCTATAAAGGCTTGACACCAATGAACATGGCTGACTAGCGTCACAAGCACATGCATGTGTCAACCTTTAATGTACCCCAAAATAAAAGGCAATAAGACACTCAATGTATGACCAGTTTTGAATAATGGTTTGTTTAATGATTTAATATCTTAATTTGTACTCAAGAAATAGTAACGCCAACAGAAGATTTAGAGTCACGATGGCCTGGTTGGTCATGTCGCTGTCAATATAACAAATGGAAAAGTTGTCACTTTGTCAAAATTAAAACTGGATAATGTCACTGTCACAAATTGTTGCTTTTTTTCTGTAAGTTTCTGTCGGCCGTTGGCTTTTTGGAACAAGATTGCCCCTACATTTTTCGCAATTATTTTGGAGCAATGTCGCTTGTCACCAACCTCATAATTAATATGAAACACATGGTCTAACCTGCTGTCAATCTGTGTTATTCAACTGGTTCGCCACATAACTAAGTATTAACCACAAAATTTTTATAAATAACAGCTGTTTCGCCACAAACGGTAAAATTCCGAAAATAAGCCCCGGGGTTTGTATTTTTCAAAGGCCCTTTTTGAGGGGCTTATTTTTGGATGGGCTAGATCATATTCGGAGAGGCTTATCTATGGAGGGATATTTGTGTTTCAAAATCGATTGGGCTAGCCTTATAGTTGGAAGTAAATTTACCGTTTTAGCTTTGTTTTACTTTGTATTTGAGGGCAATTTTCCAAGAACAACCCCCCGGGGTGCTTATACTTGGAGGGGCGATTTAACGGAGGGTTTTTTGCATTACCGGTTTGGGGGGCGTAATATATTTGGAGGGGCTTATACATGGAGGGGCTTATTTTCGGAATTTTACAGTAACTTAGTATTAACCACATAATTTTTAAAAATTTAATAGTCAGAATGAATCAGTCACATAAAAAAAGTCAGTGTCTTGTGAATGTAGAGGGTTCAATATATCGAGATGCCTACACTTATATATAACTTCACAGGATTTACAACAATGCAGTGCATTTTGGTGGGAAAATGTCACAACTCAAAAAGGGAATCTTGATTCTGGAGTCCGCAAATTTTTGCCTATGGAATTGGGAATTTGAAAATGTTTGTTTGGGAAATCTGGAATACAGCTCAAGGAATCCGGAATCCTACTAACGATTAGAATCCAGAATCCAAGTTTGACTTGCAGGAAATTCTGGTATCCAGTAATTGGAATCTGGAATCCACTACATGGAATCCAGAAATCCAAGACTGTCTCGAATTCCCCTACATGGGGTGACAAATATATAACTGTCTCTTGTTGAAATTATCATCATTGACTGTTAGTCTCCAAGTTCCAGTGTCAGTGACACATCCCCACCCAGAGTACCCCCTCTCTCCCCTCTCTCAAAGTGCTCAGCAAGGAGGGGTGATTTCATATCAGGGTTGTTTTCATGTGTATTAGAGAAAGACCCTTAGTTGTTTGTATCAAGGTGGCCCATTCAGATGCCTTTGCACCTGATATCAATTAAGGCCCTGAGAGCTTAAGCAAAGTTTTTTTTGAGCACCCAACATCAACCAGAAGTGTAAAGGCCTTTTCCCCTAATAATTACATTGATGCTACCACTTGTCCACCCAAGAATGCCAAAAGCTCACTTCTGGTTGATATGCATCATTCAAAAACGTCTTTACTTAAGCTCCTTAACATCATCATTTTCATTGTGAATCTTATAATATCCTGCCCGGCCTATAGATGGAGAAGCGTAAGGTACTCTTAAGTACAAGTAATGTTATTCCTTTTCATTTTCCAGGAAGATGTGGTCTTATTACTACCGTGGTCTATTCTCGCTTGTAGTCATGGCAACTTTAAGCACAGTACTGACCAGTCAATCCCCTCTTTATGTTAAATGTAGTTTTGGTGAATTATATTACCAAAGAAATACTACGGTCAAAATAAATGGAACACTAACGCCAGAATTTAGCAATGCAAGAAGCTGTCTTGTCGAGCCTAATATTACATCTGCAATCATTCGTGTGACTCTAGAAGGGCTGAATATGTCGAGTGATGTGCGTGCCCTTTATTCTGTGGTTCTTGAAAACTTGAATGTTCTGTTTGTGGGTGAAGCTTTTAATCTTAGCAATAAACAGCAGTACCATTTTCATGTGTGCCCTTCTGAACAATCAAGAACAAACAGTCTTGATGTTTTATTCTTTGGAAAGCCCGTCAATGAGTCATTTGCCGTGGAAATTGATCTGGATGATTCTGTGTTAGATCTTGGTGAAAAAGAAGACATGTCTGTTCCCTCTTATGGTTTGGCAATAGTCAAAGCATTTGACATTAAAGAAGAGCATTTGTCCAGCTTAATTCAGATTACAGTGTCCTCTGAAGAGCCTGATATTGAATGTCTCCTTGTGGTGTCTCAAAGCTGCTTGTGGGCACAAAATCAAGGACTTGCCAAGGTGCAAAGTAGCAAGGAATCCCTCCAACTTACTTTCACAAAATCTGGTCGTATCACTTTGTCGCAGTTTTCACTTCCCAGGATTGCAAAAGGCCGGTGGTATATTGGAATAAGAAGGAACATTGATGTGGAAGGTCCTTCTGTCAACAAGAATAAGGAAGTCAGTGTGACTGTCACGAAAGGTATCATGCCCAGTAAGATTCGTCCTACTCTTTATATGTGCTTGATTGCCATTTTCGGTGGCATTGCAATAGCTGCCTTTGCTCATTTCTACCTCAATTCTGACTTTGACCATTGTAAACCTCCATATCATTTGGAAGAAGCTAATGAGCGAAACCGATTACCCAGTAGAGGCATTGTAGGTTATGTACCTGAGCCGATACCGCGATTGACATTTCCACTGAAGCAATGGGTTAGAGTCATCTTTGTCGCCTGGTTTGGACGAGGTATAAAAACATACCCTTACCTGACTGGTGTACTGGCTATAAGTTTCATGGTGGGTTCATCCCAGTTTGTTATTGCGCGTTGGTCCAACATGATCGAAGAAGGTGACCGTGATCTTTGCTACTACAATGAACTCTGCTACCGACCAGTTGCCATTGCTGATATGCCATCCAACTTTATGCTCAGCAATGTCCCGTATGTTATTCATGGCATCTTCCTTGCTTTGTCCTTCTCTTTCAGAGAAGCCATTGCATTCGAGGCCAGTCAATCAGAGAACAGATACAATCTGCAAAACGCTGGTCGCAAGCGATTTGTCCCATATGATTATTCCATAGCCTATGCACTTTCTTGGGCATTGGTGTTTGAGGGTCTGTTCTCAGCTACATATCATCTGTGCCCATCCCGTCTCACATTTCAGTTTGACACCGCCTTTATGTTCATCATCTCCGGATTGGTGGTGATTGCACTATACAACTGCCGAGTGAGAAGCTTAAACTACATAGAAACACAAGGCAACACCACAAAACCCCCAAGTGAGACAACAATCCAGGCTCCAAAATACTTCTTGTTCTTTGTGGCTCCCTTGCTAGTATTCAACTATGTTGGCTCAATAAGGGACACCACTGGCCTTCCGCCTTTCTTTGAAGTTTGTTACTGGATTGCATTGGTGCTGTGGTTGACTCTCATGTACTTTTGGACTTTCCAGAAAGTAGGTGTGCCTTGTTATTGGAAGTGGTGTGGCGAAGATGACAACTGTCACAGTGTGGAGGCAATTGTGAAATGGGCGTGGTTACTCATGTTCCCTCTTTGCCTATTGGTCATTGGTTTTAAGCAGGAGAAGGATTGGTCCCAGTTTTTTCTGTTTTCTTGTGTGGCTGCGGTGGCATTAAGTATTCTGGGTTTGTTGAGCTTTGACACAGCATCAACCTTGAAGAGGCAGAGCACATCTAGTAATGGCGATTTTTGGGGCGGAATAAAACAGTTTTGTCATCCAAGCTGGATCTGTAAACTACTTTGGCGCAACTGGCATCGTGTACTGTATATGATTGGGACTTTCCTCTTTTGGGTATTTGCCATGTACTTCTTCAAGATAAAATCCACCACGCGTAAGGTTGAAGCTCCAAGCTATTCCCGCACCAAGAATGAAGAGTGTGTCCTGTGGGACTTCTTTGACTACCACGACATCTGGCACATGCTATCGTCGTTTGCACTCTTCATGAGTGGCTACCTTCTCATCTATGTAACCAGGAAAGTAGAAATCTACTTTTGGGTGGCGACCATGTACTGGATGGATAGACAAAAGGGAAGACAAAGACAAGCGAATGGATATGAGGGTAGTGGCGAGGAGATACAGAACGTTGTCATACATCCGACTCAAGACGATGATATATTGCTTGAAGGTAAGAAAGACGAAAATGGAATTAACTTAGAGCAAAAGAGGCCATTGAACAATGTTTTAGAAAGATACGCAGCTCATACTAACGATTATGCTAATATTTCTTATGTGTGATCTAATAACTCAAGTCTCTCTTTGCTACATTTAAGGTAGCCTGAGAAAACAGCCGACATTTGGCGACACCTTCACTGGTTTCCCCGCGAAATGACGTCTGAGAAACGAGTGCAGAAATTCCATACTGATGAAGTGTCACTACCCAGTTTTGGGTGGCACTCTTGATTGGCTGCAGCAAATTTCTCTCACGGCACAACCAATCAGAAACACTACCAAGATCTGGGTAGTGACACGTCATCAGTATGGAATTTCTGTGCTTGTTTCTCAGACGTCATTTCGCGGGGAAACCAGTGGTGGCGTCGCTAAATGTCGACTGTTTTCTAAGGCTACATTTACATGTAAGTATAACTATACACTGATCGACAATGAGTTTATTTTAATAAAGTAAATACTGGTCTCACTGTGTTAACTTTTCTAATGTGTATTCAGTTGAAAAGAAGTTTCATTACAAGTTTTATGGATTTGGTTCAAGTGGGAACTCGAGTTAACGGACAATATTTGAAACAACAATCATGAAGTAATAGCCATAATTAATCTTAAATTTTTCCTCTGAAAATGTTTATCTCTGACGTTATTACTAACTTTTATCTTTTTTATGACGTTAATACGTATCACTGATAAATACCGTATTTATTGGATTAAACGCCGCCCTGGAATAGAGCGTTTTGACATGACGCCACATCCGGTATTTTGGTATCGCTAAACAATAAACCTGTTGCCATGGTGATGTTGGAGTAGCAAACCAGTTCTGTGGTAGTTGCACCTTTTTCTTATGTGAAAACGTTCTTTTGTCCTAATAAATTCACAAAGCTGCTGGCCACGCGAGTGAAAACGCTCTGTAAACGCCGCCGTTGAATATGCGCCTTACCCAATCATACACCAGGGTGAAGAGAGAACCCCCGCGGCGTTTAATGGAATAAATACGATAATTTTCACTTGTAATTTAGCTTTAAGATAACAGGACTAACATCAGAATCAGATTCACTGAGTGCGTTCAGAAACTGATAAGGGACTCATCCCTTTAGAGTTGATAAAAGACTATTTATGTATGTAATAAAAATATTATTATGGCAATATTTAGCAGCCGGAGGCCAGTTGTTCGAAGACCGATTAGCGCTAACCCAGGTTTAATTTTTAATTCGGGTTGGTTTTTCCTTTGTTTAAAAAGTATTTTCTCGGATAACCTATATTATTTTTAGAGAATCCATTCACCAAATTGCAGACCAAGGGAATTAAACTGAATTTGCTTTTTAAGCTTTTATATTTGAATTCAAATTTCGCACTAACCTTGGGTTATCAGCTTATCCCCCGCTTTGAACAACCCAGCCAAGGTCCCTGAGGCCCGTTTCTCGAAAGTCCCGGTAACTTTACGGGCCCGAAATCAAATATTCAAATCGAAATATAAAGAATAAGAGCGCGGGTACTGGCTAACAAACTACTGCATTTTGTTTCGTTAACTGACAGTTTTATCGTGTTGGATGCAAAACTGTTGAAACCTCGATCTTTAATGTAAACAGAGACAGCTTACCGGACCCGTTAATCATCGGGACTTTCGAGAAACGGGACCCTAGGCGTTCTCGCGGCTCGGTAAATCCTAGACTTTACCGTGAGCCGTGACGTCACCGAGAGAGACTCGGCGCTCTTTCCCAGACTTCGTTCGTATAACGGGGCAAGAGAGAAAGCCCTAGGGACTAGGCTGGCCATTTAGTATCCATCCCGTATCCATAAAAATGGAATGCTGTGACACTGCTAACATTCATTTTTTATTTAATAGGTTTCAAACAAAGTTTTAAAATTTATCAAAGTTGTACCAAATACATCATTCTTAGCTTGTTATGATCTCACCTTTAAGATTTCGCTGTTTGTCGTTTCTGGCTTTTAAAATGTCATCTTTCCTTGCCAAAAGCGCCAAGAACGTTTTAATAAACAAAATTTTGTATTAATGAATTTCATGCACTTCACATTTTGTGTGGTAGTGAGTTGAAGGTACCACAACGGCGAGGGCGGTGAAAACATCACTTAACGAGTGATTTCGCTTTCCTTGAAACGGCAGCGCGGTTATCCCAACCCGGAGTAGAATTCCTAAACAAAAATGCCCAAGTTGAAAAACAAACAAAAAAAAAAAAAGCAAAAACAAAGGAGAAAATCGAACCTTACTCCAGTTAACAAGGAGTACGTGTTCATTAAAGGTCTTCCTCGATTCATGTGGAGTCTTTTTCGAGTCTACTTGCAGGCTGTTATACTCTCGGCGACTGCCACCAAAAGCTAGCTTCCAGTTTGATAAAATTGGTGGTTCCTTCTGTAGGTACCGAGGAACAGATTAAGTAAGGGACTGGTCATTATTTATCGCCCTTGGGTGGGGGGCGGGGGGGAGGATTTGGGGCTAAACAAGGTGAAATTTAGCCGATCCCCCTTTGAATGTTACTTCACCGAAGTGATCCTCCCTAAGAACATTTGATGACTTTCGCGACCCCCCCACCCATGTCTTCATTTTCCAAGCAAATTTGAGTGCCCCCCGCCTCTGAATCCTTTTAAATTTTTCAGTGGTCCCCCTCTTGGGTTCTCAGTTACGACTGATCCCCCTTTTTGTTCTCCTTAAAAATCAAGTGAACCTCCCAAACATCCAACGGTTCCTGCAGAAAGAACCAAATTGATTACTTTTTTGATTGGCAGAAGTTCCAGCCAGTCCCAGAGCCCAAGAAGGAGTGTAGAGACGTTCAGCCGTTAACAGGCAAAGCAGAAAAGTGTGGGATATGGTAGTCCTAGAGTCTTTTGAATTCTTAATCTATATAGTTGTGAGAGCTATTTTATATTTCAATTTAATATATTTAGTTTAAGATTGTGTGATCGATTTGGTGTAATTTCATAGACCATTACATTAATTGGCAGTTCCAAATGGATAGATTCTGTTGTATTTAAAAAAGAATTTTTTTAAAGTATTTGTAGAAATGTCTACGTCCTAACGAGGAAAGCCCTTTTACTGAGTAGTTTTACTAGTCTGCGAGAAAGCTCTCTAGTTTGGCTCATGGAGGACTAGACAAGCGGCGAGGGGATTGGGGCGGTTCTTGGACCACCAGTGTGATAGGATTTAAAAATGCGTTAAGTAGCAAGTTTATCGTTATTAAGGAAAGGACCACACCCGTGATGTTCATTAAGTTGAAAGACCATTTGTCTCTTAAAAACAAGTAGCTGTTAAAAATTCTTATTAAAGGCTAAACATATACGAATATTTGAAGGTTTAGTTATGTTTATACAGTCAAACCTCCCGTAAGCGACCACCCAAAATGCAAAGACTTAGTGGTTGCTTACAAGAATCGAACCACAGGGCGCCTCTTCCAAGAAAGAGGTTCGGGCACGTCTACTTTATGGAAGATAATTTATTGCATACAGTTTCTAAGTTAAACCATGTGTAGTTCCATGTTGTTGTTTAAGTTCTTCGTTTATTCTAAGTAGCACTTTGCACAAAGCAAACATAGAGATTAGAGAATGCGTCAAGTGCTCGCAAACAATAGGAAATCATTAAACTTTCTGACCCAAAGAGAAGTCGCGGTCGCTCACAGGAGGTGGTCGTTTACTAGAGATTCCAACTGTAAGGCTTTGTCTGGGAACGTTTTGGTGTTTGGATTGGCGGTCGCTTATGGGAGGTGGTCGCACATGAAGGTTCGACTGTAACAGTGAATGATCTATTCATGGGTTTTTACTGTACTGTTGAATTAATTTTATTACAGATTTAACTATCAAAAGAGAGCCTGTCGTCACCCACAATAGTTTTGTTGGACTGGAATGGGTTTCTTTTAGGAATAGATTCGACTTGGTTTGCGTTTATGCCAGAGTGATACTAAAAATAAAAGAGCGAAGTTTGGTAAATGGTTTCCTTATTTATGCAGCGACATTTCTTATTAAGGTAAACTGCTTTTACACGAGCAAGTCTCTTTAGTAGGAAGCTTCCCCCGTATAAATGTGGCGTTCAAAACAAGAAATAAGGTCCTGAAAAGTGGTTGGATTAGTACTTTTAAAGGCGACAGTGAAGCCAACCTTGAGCACGGTCCACGAAGGATATAAAAGCCAAGCAAAATATTTCTGAGCTACGATTGTCATTTTCACTGTCAAATATTTAATGACATATCCACGTCGCGGTGGTAATTTCTTTATCAATCAAGGGGTCGGTGGGAAAAGGGCACATCTGACAAATCTGGGTGTTATTTACTTTGATCAAACTTGCTAATTTTTCATATAGAAAGGGCTTGTTTTGGAGTGGTAATTATGATAATTAATTTCAGATAAAACTACGTGGTCGTAATGGCGTGGACTTGAATAAGAAGAGTATTCCCCCCCCCGCCCAATTTGAGGACGATAAATTTGAGGATGATAAGCAGAGAGGATAACCAATAGGAAAGACCCTTATACTAAACCAAGATTGTCTAAGCAAAACGCTGCAACGCTTTCAATTATTCTGTACTTTAAAATAATAAACTTCTATGATAAGTTCCTTACAGCAGTAAGGGGCGTCGACCGTTCATTGCCGTTTAGTCTGTTAGTCAGCCTCGCGCGTCGGTCAACTGCCACGAGTGTAGCAATGGACCTTGGGATCACAGCTTACTGTGGCCATTGGCGTTTTCTTGTTAAATGTCACATAGAGACATTCATTGCTGTGACAGAAGGTGTAAAATTTTGTTGCTAAACGGCTAGGCGATGCAACTTGCTGGTACCGTTATTTTGTAATTTAGTTCGTGTTTGTAAACGCTGCTTTGATTGTAGATCTAACAGTGTAACTTCAGAATGTCCCATTACTCAGCGAAGACTCTTTGAAAGCTGGTATCTTTTCTAACAGGAAATGCCTGGGGTAAAAATAAAAAAAGGATAAATTCAGCATTTTAAATTTAGATACTGAGGCTGTAGTCAGTGTACTTTGTGAACTTCTCGGAAAAGTTCGCAAAGTTTCTGATACGACGCCATGTGTACTTTTGCAAATGAAACTTCAATTTGGCGCACCCCGTTCTTCCAATAAAAGGTGAATAATAATATTCGCTTAAACGACTCGTTTCTCGGTAGTGAATTGAAAAAGGCCTGCGGTCAAAGTTCATCCGAGGAGGAAAGAGGGATATCACACGATTTTTCCACGTAAACCTCGATTACATGCTAGTTTCAGTCCATTACCGAGTAAACGTTCGTAATGTTCTTTGAAACGGTTCCTACCTCGCTCTCTCTGCCATCTCGTCACCAGACCAGCGCGGGCTGTAAGGGTAACCCATCTCAAGCTTCTCGTATGGTTGATTATTCTTTTCGTGGTAAATCGACTGAAGATAAAACGCTGGTGGTTCTTGAGGAAAGTTCCTGTCCAGTTCAACTTAAATTTTAGAGTAAAACGGAACAATAATAAAGGTTTCGAACTTGAAATATTTTCAAGCGTGGAGGATGGGAAAGTGGTTTGGGACAGCTTACTACTACCGTGGGTACCAGAGGTTTTTCTCGCCTGCGGCGGGAATTTTCGGTGTCGGGGCACATCTTCGGCCGTAAGCCGAAGCCACGAGCGGCGAAGCCGCGAGAAAAACGGGCGGGTCACTATTAAGACTTGACAGAAACCGGAAACCGCGCTAGAAAAGTCTCTAGCACCCAAGGTAGCTTACTACATGCAAAACCGAAAAAAAACCTTGTCTTTCCTCTTCCAAATGAAGACTGAGCTTGTAAACTGTTTGCAAGACTGAGGATAGAATCCTAAAGCGTAACTGTTTATGAAAATCAGTCGGAAGTGTTTCCCTTGGTGCTGTAGAAATGTATTGGGTAACACAGCATGAAATAATAATGAGACTTTTCTCCAGATTACTTTTCCTGAACTACGCAAGCCAAGAACTCCAGCCTAATCTCTGTAATATTAAGCCCTCCCCGAAGGGGACTGATTTTTCCAACCACTTTTTTGGGGGCGAGGGGTGCGGTCTTATTTAAAAATGGTCTGACAACTCTTGGTAATTCCTTTAGATTCAACGTAGGGTACTTAATCCATGGTTTGCAAACTTTTTTATCAGTCAGTTATCTTAAAACGAACCTTTGAGTTGGTGCAGTGTGTAGATAATGATTAACTACAGCCACAGGTGTTTTCAAATACTTTTTTCACATCAAGTGACTGTCATAACAGTTCAACAAAGCGTCAACAATCAGAAACTTAGCCGCGATTCAGTTCCGGGTGTTAAATTTCTAGCGCACCACCATTCAGCATTCAAGCACCAACCACACTCTCAGATGGAAACACAGGTTTGGATACAGCCACCAAACCATGCAATCATGCAATGAATGGAGCGATTACTAAAAAAATTTATAATAAGACCAAACGCACTTACTATGAACGATGCAAAAGAATCCTTGGACTTGAAATAACAAAGAGAGCTTCATGAAGCCCTCTGCATCATATTCCAATATGGAGCTGCAGATTAAAGAACCATAAAATAAGGTCATCCATTCTACAGTATTGTGATGCGTGAACTGTGGAATGTCGGGCAGACGTAACAGGTATTGGCAAGTCTGGCTCTCACTTTTGGAGTAATAAGTCCGACATCATGTCTTGCTCTTTCAAACAGGCTTGACGAAGCTTAATTGTTCTCCTGGATATGGCACTTTTCGAATGTCTTCCTTCACTGCACACGTTGAACCCGGTCAGTTGATCAACTAACAACTGTTCTCAAGGGTTTTGCTTCAAAGAAATAATGCCCCCACCCCTCGCAAATATTGCCAAGATCTCCCGATACTCTGTGGTTAAGATTTTGGATCTCTAGATTGCTAGCGTCCGTTTTTCAGTGGGCAAGACCCTGTCAGGGTGTCGAAGACGGGAGGGAAGAAACAAGCGGAGGTAAAATGTAAAGATGGAAGTGGGCGCCATTATTTAAACACGTCGGCTATAGAAGAATTCTCCTTTAAAGCTAGTGGAATCGCACGACCCGCTTCGCGCCTCCCAGCTGCGCGCGTCGTGTGCCCAATTTCTTCTCTCAAGCACCCGTTTAGCTAGGCAGGTTCCACTGTTGCGTAATTTTTATGTGCATGGGCACATAACTTTTACGCACGTAAATAAAGTAGAGACAATGTACAAAGGGTCTCGAGTAAATGTAAAAGTTGAGCGAGGTTCAACTTTTAAGTTTACGCGCGACCTGTCATACATGTCCTCTATTTTATTAACGCGAGTAAAAGTTAAGTACGTTTGCACGTAATAATTACCTAAGAGAGTACAATCCCCTCTTTCCGCTGTCATCAAAGTTGTCCGCTCACTCGCAAGCAGGGACTTTAAGATCCAACGACGCCGACAGCAAAGAGAACGTCGCTTAAAAAGTGAATTTGCGTTCTTTTAGTCTTTACAGCGATTATTCCTACCCACTTACTTTGTCAAATGTAGGCGAACCCTCCTGAAGTTGAATTTCAAGTGACCTTATTCAAGCTCAGAGAGAGAAATAAAATTTCGTCGTTGCTTGTTTACCTCCTTAAAACTCAAAATTAGGCATTGTCACGTCGAAGTCGTGCAAAAACAGGAAAGAAATGTACAAAAAAGCGTGATACACGTGCAAAGTTGTTGTTTTGCTTATTAAACCTTTTGTTTTTTTGACGTTCTCGTTACCGTTCGCGTCGTTGGGTCTTAAAGTTCCTACTTGCTCGTGAACGGGCCGACCCTCAGTGGCTGCAGGCAGTTTACTATAAAGACTATAAACGCGACCTGGTTTCTTACCTTCCAAACGCACTCAAAAAAGCTGCTACGTATTCTCTTCGTTTCTGGAATGCCTGACAAACTTGCTCAACCTCACAAACAAAAAACAAAAGATAAGATACAAAGGATAAGAATGAGCTTCGCAGGGACTAAAATGAAAAACTTACAAACATAAAGGAAAATGAGCTGTTCGATGAACGCTACAACTGTAAAAAGTTAAATCCCTTGTGTTTAAAAATTTTTGAAAAATAATCAGTTTGTACAGGAGAGAATGAAGTTTTCTCTCTACCACATGATCCTCTTTAATCAATACGGCCAACTCAACTACTGGCCCATATTACAAAAGTTGGCAATTGAAGGAAAAAAACTACAATAGCAGACTCACCCTTTCTGCAAAGAGTTCCTGAATAAGAGGGAGGTATTCAAACAGGCACCCATGAATTCCACCCCAATGAGGTATGCGCAAGTTACTTGAGCCACCGAATGCTCTACAGAAAGACAATTTATTGGTATTTTAATTGATTTCAATTAAAAAATGATGAACAGGTAGCTTAAATAAAATAACCTATACTGCTGTTTGACATAAAGCTAAAAATATATAAATACACAACAGTTTTGAGCACTACATTATGAAGGTGTTACAAACGTCCTACTTTGAGCCCCAAACCTTCCATAATGACCTGACAACTAGCTTCAATCTAAGACATAACACCCGACACAAAATAATATTAACTCGGTCAAACTTTTTTGTGACCTGGCAACTGCTAGGTAAAAGTGTCAGGTATTCAAATTTGATTAAAATGAATGTTGGTACCAATACTTGATCAACATAAATATTGAGAACAAAATTTGGTAAGCATAATGATCCCTCCTATGTGGCAGAGTGGGATTAACATTAACACAATATTGCTACCGCTCTGCTCTAATTGCATATTCAGATTTAAGGATTAACATTGTTCCAATGTTGCAACCACTGTGTCACCTTTCTACTCTTGGTGATAGCAGAAGTGTTGGTGTGACATTTTCTCCATTAAGGGAAGCATAGGACACCAATAAGCAGGCCATGTCATCTCCTGGACAATCCTAACAATGCGGAAAAAAAAAAAAGTAGGCAGGGTTCTATCTCGGATTTATCGTTTGAGGGAGAATTCCCGAGTGGCCGAAGGCCATGAGCTTCCTAGGGGGGTCCGGGGGCATGCTCCCCTGCAAATTTTTTGAAATGAATATGCACTGAGATGCAATCTGGTGCATTTTGAGACCCAATTTTGAGAAATGTGCACTGACCTCGTCGCGTCTGGATGATTTTTCCGATATAGTTACTTATATACTGTAATGATAACCATATTTTTTTGGGGGAAGCTGGGCATTTGGGGGGAAAGCTTCTACCCCTCAAAACCCTAGATAAAACCCTGGTAGGAATGAACATTTAAAACTTGTGCCTGGTCCTTATCAATGTATTCATAAAGCGTACAATTAATAGATGAAATTCTTAGACTGTTGAACTTTTGACATGCCTGGTTTCCACGAAATTGCTGAGAGGATTGTTAAAACTTCAAGGATCACTAAAAAATAGTTCAGCAATTTGACAATCACTGAGAACAATCTATGGACATTTTTCAGGATTGTAGCAATTGCAGTAGTATAACCCTGGGCCATGATTTCCCCTTATTCCTGATAATTCTTCCTGTCTCAGGAACTTTATCAAATCGTATGCATGGGTTATTTGTCATATATTTCAAAAACAGACCTCTGAATGATGCCAGGGAAGAATTGCAGAGATCTTAATATGAAGACTAATGTTTATTGTAGCCAGATACAATGATTGATTAACAAGAATTTCTCACCCTAATTAGGTATGGTGGCACTTCACGTAGGTCAACTGGAAGCTTGATCATAAAGTTCACTACTGTTTCAACATGCTAATACAACAACAACAACAAAAATAATCAGCAGAAAAATAAACATTATTACCAAAAGAAAGCATTAGAGAAAGTTCTACATTTACGTTACTTAACTCAGAGGCGTAGCGTGATATTTTGAAGGTGTATGCCCGCGAAGAAAAGTTAGAGTGCTGAAGGCACTTCAAACTAGGGTGCTCCTCCAGAAAATTTCTGAATTTAGTTTCTCGGCAATGTCACTTCCAGCCCTTTCCGCAGGGCATTTTCCATAAATAAATACAAAGGGAAATGCAGTTGTTTCTTTTACCCATATAGTTATTGGTATGACAGGTACAGTGTTTACGGAAAAAAATAAAGGGTAAGACAATGGTGCCATCAAGTGCTGGTTACAAGCAAATACGCTAATATAATGCGATAAAATTTATCTGTCATCCTGATTTAATGATAAAAATGCTTTCAAGGAAAAATACAAAAAATTTGCCAGGATTTCAGCTGTACGCACGGGCGTATGTGAGTATATGAACGCTATGCTCGTGTAACTATTGCCCACCTGTTGGCCTTTGATAACATGCACTTCAAATTCAGGATATTTTGTGTCAGCTTCAAGTGTACTGTATTCAAACTCAATCCTTGGGATTTCTTTAACTTGTCTTTTCTGGTGTTCCTTGTATTGAATGACAAGTTCTTTGATCAGGTTTAACAAGCTTTCAGGATCCGTTGCATCCCAGTTTTCTAGAGTCTATGGATAAGAAAAAAAGTTTGGAGCAGGCAAATGGATGAGGGAACAAAATGACTGAAGCAAAACAACAACAGCAAAAAAATCAAAGGAATGATTGATTTATAATAGCCTTGGTAATGGTTCATGTTGGTTCGGCCCATAGGCTTCGCTAAATGATGAAAACTGTTAGTGTGACCTTTTTTCTCAGCATAGTACAACAGTATTATATAGGATTTGTTTAAACAACCTGTACCAATGAGAGAGGCTTGTAACAGAGCAACCCTAAAACAACTTTACTTAAAAATCTACCTGTCAGAAACCCTGAGACATCAAAATACTGAACGTTTTAGCCAGATAGCAGGCCTACCATTAATTTAAGCTGTAGATCTGCCCATTATTCATTTTTGTATTTACGATAATAAAAGCACTTCGATCAGTTTTGAGAATAGACAAGGCTGTGCTATACCAACACCTGGTGGTCCCTGTGGGTGCTCCTGGGCAACCAGAAAATCATAGCTTTTTTTCATAGAAATCATACGCTGAGCACCATGGCTTTCACAAGTTCAGAGCAATTGGCTCCCTTCAATTTTTATAAGAGCACAACCCTGACAAAGAGAATATTATGTACCCAGCAGTCAAATTTCTTTTTTGACGTTCACTAAATCCATTTCTAATTCACTCCAAAGTTCTCACCACAAATTGATAGAATAGTTAATTTTATTTGAATACTGGGATGCATTTACATTGTAACTATAGTGACAGTAAATTGTCACCTTAAGCTCCTCAATGTTGGGAACAAACTCCTGATCTTGTGTTCCAAAAATAAAATCTGGTGGAAAATCTGGTTGCGCCTGATTAAATAATACCTCCCCTGAAAATTAAATTAAAATAAAGTTGGTAAAGATAATCATGTAAAATTCCTAATGAAAATGAACCATTTGAATATCTTAGCCTGTTTACAGACCTCTGATTGTCTTTTTTTTGTGTAGAACATAGCAAGTTATAATACAACTCTAAAACACATGTTCTGTACTAGTTATACAGGTAAAACATGAACATCCTTACATCTTAGTGTTCTACCAGCATATGGAATCAATACTTTGAACCGGTCGCAAGATCTGATGGTGTCGCATGGATATGACAAGCTGTAAAAAACAACAGGAAATTAACGAGTGTCATAATGCAAGCGTTAAAATTGCACTCGCGTCCAAGAAGAATGTTTCTACAACAATTTCTCAAAAAAGGGAATGGTATTTCGAAACAAAAATATTTGCTGTTGTTAATAAGACATTTAGTTGTGCTAGGAAGTAACTATCGACGACATCTATCCTCACTTTCATTTCGATTCATTAGAAATGATAATCATGTGTGTAAAGATTCGCCAATTCCATACCTTGTTTTTGGATCGGAAACTTTAGGTAATTCGCCGCAAACTCCAAACCCTCCATTATCCAGCAGTGCTTTTACAAACTTTGCGATGCCAGGATGGAAACGTTGCAGCACATCAGCCGCCATAACACGACAAAATAAATGAAAAACTCATCAAAGCATGTCGCGTTACAACAATAACTACATTTCCGCCATAAGAAAATTGCCGCGGTAGACTGGGGACAGTGTATTTTATATGAAGTAGAGTCATGTTTTGGTAGTATCCGCTGAAAACTGAAGTCTGTTTTTTTCTACGAAATGGAGAAACTATCTGGAGTATCTTCATTCTTCGTTCCTCCAAAAGGAGTACGAGGATCCAAGATCTTAAACAAAGAGGCCTTCAAAACTATCATCAGTCTCCCTGCCCTTCGAATCGAGGCCAAAAAATGCTCACTATTCTTAAAGAGTCTCAGCAAATGCTTGTTAAATCAACCTCGCTTGAGAAACATCGTGCCAGACACCACAGCGAAAGACAAAAAGCTTCTTCTTTTGAACCCGCAGAAATCATTGGCAAGTTTAAAGGAGCATGATCGAAAGTTTGCCGAGAGCCACGGAGCAGAAGAGACGATGTATGAGTTAGTTTTGGGTTATGAACATTGGACCTCTGAACAAGTATTGAGAGCAGTCTTGCCGCTTGAAATCAGTGAAGTGCCTTCTTCCTTTGAAACTATTGGACACATTGCGCATGTGAATTTAAGAGATTCACAGCTAGATTACAAGAAATTAATCGGTGGGTGTTTTTCCTTTCACACACTCCTAGGTCCTAGAAGACAAAGAAAATTTGGGATCAACCTAATGTTGGGTTGATAAAAAGTGGAACATTCCATTTGGTATAATGAGGTCAAAGGGTTACTGGTCATTTCGCCCCTAATTGGTTTCGCCCTGGTTTACTCAGCTCCCTTTTCTAGAACGACGAATACCGTATATCCTCTATTAGCCCCCTTTCAGGGGAAGAAAGTTAATAAGCCCCCCCTCTCTATTAAGCCCCCGTCCCTTCCCTAAGTATTCTTCACTATTAAAATATAGACTGTATTAATCAATCACGACCGTAGAACTTCGTGTGGACTGATCTGGGATAGTTTATTTACCAACTGGAAGTTCGGAACTGATTCTGATCTTTGGCTACACGACCTAAAACTTCTTGTACTTGAGCTTTTCCACTTCGTATATTTTCTAGTTCTTTATGAAGAACCGATACCATTGTCTTTTCTAAAATACATAATCCCCCTCTCTCAAATAAGCTCGGGGGCGGGGGGGTTAATAGAGGATTTATGGTATTACATTTTATTTTGAAGTGCGCTTGTTTTGCTTTCTGGCTTATACAAAGAGGAATATTACATTTGAAGCACGCTAAATTACTTGAAAATAGAGGACTAAGTAACCGGGGCGAAATTACCCTGCGAGCAGAGGCCCTTTGATCTTCCTAGATAAGTCAGAAAGAGGAACCTTCCTCTTCCCAATTTATCTAGGAAGATCGAAGGGCCTCTGCTCGCAGGGTAGGGCAAAATGATCGGTTACCAGTCAAAGTAATGACAATTTTTTTATATCTTCCTTAACAGGGCAAGTGCTATTGGACAAGAATTCACCTCAAATCAAAACTGTTGTAAACAAGACTAACACCATACATGATGTCTTTCGCTTCTTCCAAATGGAAGTTATAGCAGGAGAGAACAACTTGTACACCTCCGTAAAACAAGATGGTTGTATTTTTGAGTTTGACTTTTCAAAAGTGTATTGGAATTCTCGTCTTCAGGTGGAACATAGTCGTCTTGTTGAGCTCTTTGATCCTGGTGATGTTGTGTGTGACATGTTTGCTGGTGTGGGTCCCTTTGCTATCCCTGCGGCAAAGAGAGGATGTATTGTTTATGCAAATGACTTGAATCCAGCGTCATATGAAGCACTATTAAAGAACTCCAAGCTTAATCATGTGGAGAATAAAGTGCATGCTTTTAACATGGATGGAAGGGAATTTATGAGAAAAATGATTCAGTTATCAACGTCCTCATCATTAAATAAGTTGTCTTCAACATCATCATCATCAATATCAGCCTCATCCTCCTCCACATCACTATTTTCCTCCTCACCATCGTCATCCTTAATGTCACCTTCATTATCATGGGATAATTCTAGTGAGGATAATAGCAAAAATCTCTTAAAACCCTTTGCTCACGTTGTGATGAATCTTCCCGCAAGTGCTGTTGAATTTCTTGATGTTTTTCGGGGTCTGTACTCTGCGTACAGACACTTGGCTCTTCCCACAATCCACTGTTATTGCTTCTCTAAGTCCCAGTCTCCTGGTGAAGATGCAATGAAGCAGGTCGAGGAGAGACTGGGAAGCAGCCTTACAAGTCAGTGTACCATTCACTGTGTACGTGATGTTGCGCCAAAGAAAGTTATGGTCTGTGTCTCATTTAAGCTGCCAACTTCTGTTGCTTTTGCTGATGCTGGTCCTAAATCTGATACTGAGTCTAAGCGACACCGAGATGACTGTGGTAAGTGGATGTATAGCTTTTTTTTTTAGTTTGATCTTTGATGTAAGAGAGATACTAAAGGGCATACTATAAGAATTTGACCAGACCACCTTTCATGGAGTCTTTAAGGCATGAGCCAAGCCATCCTGATGTAGCAGGCCAGCTGGGCTAACCTGGCTGGCTCACCCATGTGAACAGGCCTCTAAAGATTTGGACTAAACTTGCCCTTTTTGTTCTTGTTCTTTCTTATAGTTCATGCTGAGAAAGACCCCAAACAGGCCAAGTTGGAACTGTGATAGTTGAGGAAAAATGAAACAAAGCATCATCTTTTGTTGTCTACATTTACATGTAATAAAGTCCTATAATTTTATTTTATTGAGTTGCTTATGTTTAATTGGTTAGTTTTTAATTAGTAACAGTCAAACCAGGTCAAATGTACCCCATTGATTCCAGTAATGCCTAGTTTTTTTTGGTGAATTGGGCCTTTTTTAATCTCAATCATTGTTGTGGCAGTGCTTATTCTCTACTTAGTCAGAGTAAAAAATCTTTGTGACATAATGATGAAGACATTGGTCACTATAAGTGTAGAAAAGATCACCAGTCACAAAACGAAAGCCTGAAATTTTTTTCGGGCTTTTTTCTTGCAACAACACAAGTTGCGAATGTTACGGCAATGATCTTCTCTACTTTATCACTTCATCGTGCAGTGCAAATATGAAATTTATATATTCATCATTTCATTGGTCTCTACTTTGTAATATCAAATTTACCAAGAAACTTGAGAGCGCAGAAATTTTATCTTTGAATTCACTACCCCCTATGCAGGCAAGTAAATTAGGATTCATGAGCTCAAGCTTGACTTGACTAAGAGGCTTCCTTTTATATAGCCTGTGAAGAAAATTGGGAAATGGGCGTCGCCCCTTTCCTGATTCTTTTCTGAGGGAAGGCTGTGTACAGGAGATCTTCAATAGTTATGACAAGTGAGGGGTGTCCGTTTGTTTCAAGTCATGTGCTTTATTAACTTTGGCCTGACATGGGCGTGTATCTTAATATTTCCAGTACTGGCCAGCAGTAGTTTTCTATGGCGCGCACAGCATCTAAGCCGAGATGTCTTCTCCAGGAGTCTACTAGCAAGGACGCATTGCTCCTAAAAGTAGCATATTCGTGCACGCTCCTACGGTCGTGCGAGTTCTTACTGTTCGCCAAAAATTCGTAGACATGATCGGAGATCGGAAAACCAGCGAAGTCAAACAATTCGGTGGCAAGTTTGTACGGCGATCGTACCAAGTCCTCGTAGCGGATCAGCTTGTAATTGTGAGGGAATTTGGCTTCCGCCGATAGCGCAAAGCTTAACGATCGTACCATGTCATAGCAAAACTTGCGCGCGAAAGTTTTAAACAGTGAGAAGTCTTTTGTGGCTGTATTAACCACATTGTTGTTTAAAGTCCAACCCACGCGATCCATCGATGCGATCACAGCTCTCGGATCGCGCATTAAGTGAATAATTTTCAGTTTACTGCTTGAATTAAACAGAGGTGCAAGTTTATCCACATCGAGAAGGGGTAGAAGACGATGCAGCAGAACTTTAACTACAATGTGTTTGTGAACCGCACATGAAAGAGATGTTATGAGAGGATCCAAATCTTGGCAGTGCATGTAGGTGCGGTTTTCTCGCGCGCTTGTCAAGTTCTTGCAGTAAGGCGAGGTCAAAGCGCGGCTTGAAAACCGATTTAAAGGCATGTTCGACATGAACGATAAAAACTCCCTTTGCTGATTAAATCTGCAACTGAAGATGTCGCGCAAAAGTCTCATTGTGGACTGCTCGTACAGTTTTGAATCGCGAACTGTGGTGAGCTGAAACGTTATCAGAGGCTCGTAAATGTAAAACACTTCTTGGTGGCTGTTGAAAATCTGTCCCAAAAATGACGAACCCGATCTTCCTTGCGCTAGGATCAGCACGTTCGTTTTTTCCTTGGTTGGCCTCTTTGAGGGGCTAAGGGACACAAGATTTGGATACCACGTAAAGGTCTTTATTACAATGCACACCACGGTACCAAGAGCAACGAGGGCCAATATCCCGGGCACTCGCCGAGGTTTAGCCATGCATACGAGTGGCCCTTTTCAAATGGGTGCTCTTAGCTGCCTTTTTGGTCCAAGACGGAACCTGGAATAATGGAATAAGTTTGAATTCAAATTTGAAATACAGATTTAATAAAACGAAACGGTTTTTTTCTTCATAGTTTGAGCAACAAAAAAAGGTAAGGCTTGAAGGAACGAAAGCCCTTTAAAGATTGACCGGCAGAAATTATTCCACGACCTCAACTGTGTATAATTATGTTGTACATCTCCATACCTTTGAAAGGTTGTTTTACGCGCTAATCTTTGTCATCTGTGTCATGCCAGCAAGGCAAAAGCTTAGAATCAACAAAAATATAATTCTAGACTTTTTAAACCCGCTTTTTAAGTCTAACCCATGTCTTCTATAAAGAGACTCTTTGCAATAAAGTTTGTTTTCCTTAACGATGACGAAACAAATTTTAGGTTGGATGTTTGCACTTTGCGAGAAATTGTCATATTACAATAAACCGGATTTCAGAAAAAGCGCATTTGAGCCTTTTTCCAACTGTTGTGATAAACCAAGCGGGCCATTTTTAACATCCGACGATGTTAAAGACATCCGAACATCTTTCCTTGAACAGCTTAACCGGTGATACAAAATTGTTGATATTTAACGCTACGGTGATCGTCGCGTTAAAAAATGGTCCTATGCATCCCTGAGTGCTAGAGCGTTAAAAAAGTACTTACCGTGTCTAAACAAATACTCGATTAAACTTCAAATCCAGGTTAAATCGGGCACTGAAGATCTCAACCCGCAGAGCAAAAGGCGATTCGGTTCACAAACTCCAGTCTGGGATGCAGTGTTTGCCATTGTGAAGTCGAGTTGCTTGAAGACTCGTCACTGACTCGCACTGTCGGTTTCTTGTGCTGTTGTCACTAGGAAACAGGTGGAATGTCATCGCTTCGACGGCTCGATGTTACGAGAAAAAAATGTTTGCTGGTGTTTGCACTCAACGTTTGTTTGCTAAACAACGAGAATGTGAATTCCTCTTTTTGTCGCGTCACTAAAAGTGGCAAATAATGCATTATACAGTCAAGTTCGGTACACTTGCACGTGCTATGTAGATAACGACTTCTTGCAACGTCAGATGGGAGACTTTCCTTTCCAAAACCCTGGGGCTGTACGCTTTTTTTCCGCGTGTCATATATTTCTCTTAGTTTAAAATAAACGATTACCGGATGCAGAAAAATTCCTAGCGCAAATTTGCAACTCGTTCGACTCGATTATAGCAGTGAAGTGTCGACTTCTAAAGTCTGACTGTGTGAGCGAACTGAGAGAATTTTGTTTAATTTAAGTTTTTTTCTCTCGCGATAAGATGACCATCCTCGAAAAGACTCTCGGATAGGAACAGACCTAAAGACACACGTTTTCCCGTGCTTACTTTTTTTCGGGTTCTGATTGGTTCTTTTGACTTTTTTCCTGTGATGATCGAAGTTGCTGTCAAGCACCAACACAGAGTCCAATACTGGTACACTGAAACAGGTTTTTAGTAAAAAACAAACGTTATATTTACGCGTTACAGTTCACTACATCAGGTCGTCACTTCTTAAAACTAAGAAACGTTAGCGCACCTAATTCTTGTAAATACTGTATACAAATTATAAACTTTAAAGTACTAACTAATACTACTGCCAACAAAATAAAAACTTCATCTGCCGTTGTGATGATTCAAAGCTTGCACGAGGCATACCACATCAAATAAATGCGGTTATTGTGGATTCAGAAAGGTTGTTGAACATGAGAAGAACCCATAGATAGCTAAGTCCCTTGACGACTGATTACGCGTGGGCTTGATTATCGATTTCGAAAGTTTCCGCCTTAGTGAAGCTACAAGACTGTAGTCAAGAATTTGATAGGTCAATTAAACATCAAAGTAACCGAACAATCCAATGACGAAATATAGGAACTAAAACATTAGCCTATCATGTCGCTGCTTCTGTCTTGTGTAATTGGCTTCGTCCATCTGATAAAGCTTTTCAAACTCTTCTCTAAAGTCCCGTAACGAGGGTTGTTGTTCACAGCTGGGTATGTTGAGAAGAGAATCGAATAGCCTGCCCCAAATGGGATTCCAGTACCTAAAAGAAATGGAACGATACACCCTTTATAGTTGACTATAATATATACCCATTTGATCATAATATAGCCCCGCAAACAGCCCTATCACATATCTACTTAAGCCCATTGGGTCTAGATCTAAATCAGCCGCAAAAACTTGGACTGCATAGGCCCTAATCAAGATAGCTGAAGTACAGTCAAATCTTTCTTAACGAACACCTCAGTCAATAAGATGGGCCTCTCGCTAAAACGGACGCCTTGAGTTGGTCCCTGCCTTTACATGACGGACATCTCTTTAAGACAGACACATAGTGGTGTCCGATAACCTGGGGCTAGTCAGTGAATTCTGTTCTTAACTTGCTCGATCGGCGAGTGATTTTTTTGGGGAATTCAAATTACAAGAGATATGTAATCAATCCTGCTCATCAAATCTTTTTCAGGCTGGTTGAAATCACTTTCGGGCTGGTACATGCTAGCTACGGTAAAACTGACTTTCTTTGCACGCTGCAAAGGTGTCCATGTAAGGGCCTGAATACAAGGAGAGAGGGTTACCTTTGTTCTAGGGTTACCCTAGCAAGCGGGTTAAAGTTAGCTCTGGTTTACAAGCAAATTTCACAGGTAGGGTTACCCTGTCATCCGGGTCAACTTTAGCAGTTTTACTGACGTGTTTCGTCATGCGTGACATTTTTTGTAACGTTCAAGATTTTAAATAAAACTTGAAGTGCTCTATGGAAAACACGTTGAATTCACGAAAAAAAAAGGAAAAATATTATCATCGTATACAGAAAATACCTTATATTGTTCAGATGTTTATAATTTAGCTCAGAAATTGGATAATTTCGTTCAAATTGTCAAGATTACTGGCGAGTTATCCTGTAAATACGTCGTGTAAAAACAGAAATATGCGAGTACTAGGGTAACCCTAACACTAGGGTTACCCTCCTTTCTTGTAAACAGGGCCTTACCGAGAGTTGACTGTATTCCCCTAAACAGTCCCGCATTTTACTCAACGGAATGCCACCATTTTGGGGGGTCTAAAACAGATTTTTTTGATTAACAGTGAAGTATGACTGTCCTTTCCCAGGAAGGCAAGTTGGAAAAGTTCAAATGCAACAACCAGAGTGCCGAGTGTTAAGTCAATTCCCCAGCCTTAAAAGAGATAGACAGGTGAACAAAACCAGAACGTACCTTCGAAAACATTTTGTGATTTTCCATCTACCTTTATCGTCTTTGTTAACTTTCATGTAATCTTGAAACAAAAGACAATGTACTGTGCCCAGGATACCGTACATATCAACCTGTACAACAAGGAGACAAAAACAACATCCGAATGTAGCTTAACAGACAACGTCAAGTAAGTTGTACAGTGGAACCCGGTTAATAAAGAGCTTTAGATTTGACGAAGAGGACGACTATTAGAACGAGTTTTAACTCAAAGTTTTTTCGCGTATTATCGAAAAATATTCAACCCGGAATGGTTCAATGTACTACTTTTCACCTGAAAAATTAGTGCGGTTATTTTTATTGGAGGAGGCTTTGCCCTTTACGGTTACAACATGATTAAACTTCTAAAATTTGATAACTTGTTCCCGCAACTACGACATTCTCGCTAAAACTCGTGGTAGAATGACGACGGCTACCACGTTTCCCGCCAAAATGACGTTGGCGGCGTAGGTAACTTAGTACTGAGGAAATCTCGTACTCATAGTCGTCCTCGTCTGAGAATCTAAAGCTCTCTATTATGGACACTAACACACATTTTGTAGTGTCTGTATTATCCGGGTGCCCATATTAAGGGTACTCTTAAGACAAAAACTTCATAGATTCCTTTTTTTATCTATATAAAGATACAAAAAGCAAAAAAGCGGAGGAATTGAAACTTGTGTAACGGGAGGCAGAAAACGTTATCAAAGAATTACAGCATAAGAGTCAAACAGCGGAAGAAAGACGGACTGACCAAAATCAAACACGTTACGCTCTCTCGCTACTGTTTTTTTTGGGGGAGGGGGAGGGTATTAAACCGTAGAAATTTTCATTATTTGAACAGTTTACAATAGTAACAATTGGCACACAACAAAACTAGACCTGAGTGCGCAGATACACAGCGTCCGTAACACGGGATTGGGGATATACGAGAGTTTGGGACACAGAAGAGTGTCCGTTGTCCGTATTAACCGGTGTCCGTATTAAGCGGGTTAATTTTAGAGAAAAAATTGAACTTTTCGACGGGACAAACGAAACTGTCCGATATACGGGTGTCCGTAGTGCGGGGTTACGCTGTAGCAGATCAAGTTGCGGAGGTTAACGGTACCTGCGTGGTCCAAGCTCTTCCTTCTTTCATCTCGATACACTGAAAGTCTTCTGTGTAGCAGTTAGCGGAGAAGGTTGTTCCAGCTGGGAACAACTTCATGTCAATACTGCGTCCAAAATCAATAAGCTTCAGTGCGGCGCAATCGGGTGTGTCTACATCGCTACAAGAAAAAAAGCCACCTTACAGGAGTTCAAAGAAAAGAGCCCTAATAAAAATAGACGGCAGGCAGTCTCTCTTTTTCTTCGGATTAGTGAAGGGAGTGAACGCACGCGCGAGCGTCGAAGCGATGAGACGCGCCAAATGAGGTCGGCAGCCCGAGAAGAAAAAAGCGCTTCTTCCGTCACGCGTGTGGTCATTTCGTGTCTCGCGCGTTTCACTCGACAGACCAAGAAAAACGAGAGACTGTTCTTAGTGTATACTTGAATGAAATCAGACATCTGGGAAGGTTGGGGTTTTGAGAGGAAAACGCGAATAACTGGAAAGAGATCAATCAGCGAGTGAAACTGAAACCAAGAGATCTCTTGACTAAAACCATATATTGCGTAACCTTCGAAATACTGGCAACCAGGGCCACAATGGTAGGAGCAAGAGAACTCATAATTGACTACGAGTAGACCCTCATTTTTCCCGAGTAAAATACACAAGCGCGCTTGAAAATTGCTACGCGCGAGGAAAAGGAGAAACGCATGACACCTTCCTTGCGGGTGGCAATTTTCAAGCACGCACGCGTTATTCACTCCCAATACTATCCCTTAGGAAAACGAGGGACTGATTACTCGTAATCTAGACACACAACGGCGCCAGTCTTACGTTTCAAAATAGACTAGAGGTAAAGATGAAGTCTCTGCCCTTGTCAACGAACTCTTCACTCTACTTACGTGTCCAATACAAGGAAGTTGTCTGGTTTAACATCGCCATGGATGATCTGGCACGAGTGTGACACTTCAAGGATGCGCAACAGTGCGATTGTGTAAAAAAACATTACACCTTCTTCTATGCTCTTCTTATTGAGTTTGTATTTGTTCACCATGTCCTGGGGAAAAGACGTTCATTAAATTAACTTTTTATGAGGCAAGAATAGTGGAATTAGTAAGAAGTTTGTTCAAGGACACAAAAGAAAACTCTGTCCACAAGATTTTTGCATGATGCTGTATTGAACACGGAGTAATATAACAACATATGAATGTGTAATAAATGGGAAGTGTGGTCGCGGGGTTACTTAACCCAAATGGTTCGCAATTATACGAAATATCTCTTTTAGTTTGAAAATAGCATTCAACAACGTCTAAGCATGTTTGATCTCTCCTAATTTTAAGTTTTAGTGGAAGGTGTAAATCACTTTCCTTTCGGTGCCAATAACAACATTGTAAAACAGGCTTTTCTTATAAGGTTCATTTATATTAAGTAAAGATTCAAGAACGTGAGTGTATGTGCTGTGTCTTAGAACGGTTTTCAATTGAATGTCGCAGGAACAAAAGCAAAGTAGTTTACTTTGACCAATCACAATGAGCACAAAAAAGACAACAAACAAAAAACAATCCGTAACAAAGTATGTAGCCGACGGGAAGCGCAGGAAAAAGTGTGCAAAAGTCACCATTGCACCTGATTGGATTGCATACCCCAAGAACAAAAGCAAAAAATTACTTTGACCAATCAAAATGAGTGCGAACAATCCATGAGCCAATCAGAAATTGCAAAAAAATTCTATAGCCGTGGGGAAGAGCGCGATATTAAAACGTGTGAGAAAGTCACCATTGCACCTGGTTGGATTGAATGTTACAAGGACAAAAGCAAAGTAATAAAGCTTAGATGCTTCTGCCTTAGACCAATCAAGAATGAGCGCAGACAACCCATGAGCCAATCAGAACATGCAACAAAGTATGCAGCCGACGGTAAGCGCGGGAAATTAAACGCGTGAGAGTGTCACAATGGAACCTGACTGGATAAAAAAGGGCGCGAAAAAATAAACTGGTAGTGCAGTGTACCGAAGCAATGTTACTGTACTCACGAGAATCGTTCCAAGCGGCTTGTATCTATCCAGCAACACGGACGATTTGGAGTAGACATACGCTGCCAGCGGATTCATAAACATTTCATGCTAAACAGATAGATAAAAGACAAACAATTGAAATTGTTAACAACACTAACAACTGTTTTCCTTGGGAAGTGAAACACCGAAGTGTTTAAAATACACAACTAGGGAGCTTAAACGCATTTTTTTCGCGAATTATCCTTACCAGATCCTTTGAACAGCCAAGAACTTGCATTCTGTTATGAAGTTGCCTGCTGATGTAGAACTCCCATTCGATGGAAATCTTCTGAACCTGTAGTTAAGATCGTAGACTAGGTTAGCCGGGGAGCTACTACACCAGAGAAAACATAATTTATCGGTTAGTTAAAAGTAAATAACATTTACCTTCAATACAACCTTCTCATCGTCAGTCTCGTCATCAGGTCGTTTGCTTGCCAAGTACACTTTGGCAAAAGCTCCTGACCCAATTAGATTCTCTACGTGGTAAATATCATCATTTCCTAAAATATACAACATGAAACAAAACAAAATCACTGTTACAGTATTTTCGTAATCAAAGATCCCGGCGTTGTTTGGTGAATCCAGTAGTTATTAGAGTCAGTCGTTACTCAATTCGGCCCGGTGTTTACTAAGCAAGGGTTTTCGATAGGCGCTTTTTGGACAGTAGAAAAATATATTTCCGGACTCGTGTATAGGACACTAGGGGGTCTTAACCTTGTAATTTGTCAAAAACGATCATGTGATTGTTACTGATAATTTTGTTTTTGAAACTAAGATATTGCAGTTAAAAAAATGAAAATGAGGATATTTGGATCCTCACTTTTCACGGAAATTAGTTCACTGTTTTAACACGAATTTTCCGCCAAATGCCGCGTCAAGCAAAAGCCTGGAAATTCAAGCGTCTTCTATCGCAAAACAAAGAACCCTTTGAAACTTCGAAAAATTTGTATAAATAAAGGTTTTTAGGTGCTGTAAAACTTCATGAAAGTAGAAACTCAGAAGACTCGATAGTTCTTAGTTTTGGTGACGTCATGTGAAAACCCCTAATACATATGCGCGCTCGACGATCTCTAAAGAGAAAATAAAGGGTCTGTTCACAGACTAGTTCGACTGGCACAACAAAAATGGGGGCTCTGATATTAATAAAACGATTCCTAACCTACCAAAACACACTGAAACATTAGTTGCAATTTTTGGCATCTCCCGGCTGCAAACAGTAAATCCTTCATAAGCTAACAAAGGAGGGTTAATCCTGCTAAGAAATGCATCGACAACATCGCCCGCGAAGGGATTGACCACAGCCGAACCAACACTGGTTTCCTGTGGTAAAGTCTCAGCCTGGCACAAACTTGTCTCTTCTTGGATTTTACTCAGTTCCAGTCCATTATGCTGGGACACAGTTGAACACGAGCCTCGCCTTGAAGACCCGTTTGACAAGTGGCTAGAGTTGGTCGAGTTGGAGTCTTCGTTGCTTCCCTCAAATATAGGGCTAAGGGCTTTACTGGGCGTTGAGGCAAAGCTCGCAGCGTTTGCACAAGCGGATGAATATTCCGCCTCCTCAGAAGTTAAGTCCTTCATCTCTGAATTTTCATTGGTTGGACGGATTGTGCTCCACGGAATGTTGGGTAGCGAGGATGGGCCAATGCCAGAGCAGAATGGAGTCGAGGCCATTCGGGCGGCGGCAGCGAAGCTTCCTGTGGTGAAAGCGGTTTGATCGTGAGTGAAGTCTGCAAGCGACACCTCGCTAGTTTTATCGCGATGGTAGGATGGCTGACAGCTTTTAGGAAGCAGGTCTGCGTCATTTTCTTCATTGTGACCAATCATTTCATCGTCTTCATCTTCACTGGTTTCTAATGGGCATGTGGGAATGCCTACAGATGGTTGAAGTATCCCAGCCAATGGACGGCGCATTGCCTCTTGCTGACTGCCCGTTGGAGGCCTACACATGTCCAAAAAAACAGAAATTTGCATTTCATGAGATTTCCAAAATACTCCTTTAGGATTACCGTATTTATTCGAATAAGCGCCCATCCTAAAGGCAGAAAAAGTTAATAAGCGCCCAGCCTCGAATAAGCGCCCACCCCCTCCTCCTCCCAATCAAACTCAAATAAGCGCTCACCCCCACCCCACCCACTTGAGTGAATAAATTCTAATGAGAGACTTCCCCGAGGACGGAGTTTTCTTCAGAGTATTTTACAGAAACCTTGCTTTGTTACTTCTTCGCGTTTTGTTATTAGCATTTATTGTTTTGTTGCAAAATAAACATACTTCACTTGCTGAAAATGGTGAAAATTTAATAAGCGCCCGGCCTCGAATAAGCGCCCTCTCTCAAGGTCCAAAAATTTAATAAGCGCCCAGGGCGGTTAATCGAATAAATACGGTATACGAATACGATTACGTTTTCTTTAATAAGTTTGTGATGTGTTTACAACTTAAACGGACAAAGAAAACTTGATGTGACACCTGCACAATCCGCCAAAAAACCGTATCATGTGAAGATGCTCTTTTACAAAAAAACGCAGAAATGTACCTAAATCACCTAGTATGTGACCAGGGCTCGAACGCGGAAGGTAGAAATTTGTTGTTAATTCTCTCCTTTGCTCCGAGAGATTTTTCTCCCTGTTCTCCGGTTTTCCCCTCTCCTCGAAAACCACCAATTTCCATTTCCAATTCCAGCAGGAATGGTGGACGAGGGGCTATTAAGTGAAAGTTTTACTACTAAAATATCAGTCATTCATTCCTTTCTTCTTTCTTTCTTAAAGGAATTCTCCTGGCATAGACGTTATTAAAGGGTGGAATAATTAATGTTTCAAAAGGTACGAAGAAACTTACATATTTTCTTTATCTTCTGCGTCATTTTCTTTGTTTGCTTTGTTTTCGTTGTTGGTAGCTGTTTCATCATAAATAACGAATCCACCAGCGCCTCCAAATCCACCTACAGTACATTAACATAAACGGTTCAGAAAATCAAATGTAGTGAAAACCATACAGTAAAACCCCGGCGAGTAAACCTCAAATTTTTTGGGAAAAAAAAAGAAAAGAAAAAAAAACTTGACCGTTGAGTATTCTAGCAGTGTTTCACAAGTCATAAAATTGTTTCAATAAAAAAAAAAAATCTTTTCGACTTTGTTCCTCTTTTAAACTTGGATACGGTCTTTGGTTACTCAATTTCAGCAGAGTCTGTCTATATACTTGACAAATTTAGCGAGTTGGAATATAATCACGATGACATTTGAAAGACCCCAAATACACTTCATTGCAAACGACGGTTTAGCTACCCTGGCTGTCATGGTATCTTACTCTACGTTGGCTTTTTTTCCTCTATAAAACTATGCCCTACCCGCGATTAAAGCCAAAAGCCCCTTGATAGCCTGTTCACTGACCCTCTATTTTCTTTTCAAAGTCCGTCGAGTACGCGTGATAAAAAATAAAAACCGCGGGGGATTTATTGACCGCCAGAAAAAAGAAACGAAAAGAAAAATAAAACGTCTGTGTACAGGCTAGCTCTGTAAAAGATAAAATGAGGCCAAAAATATGGCCCATTACAGGTTCAAGCAGCAAGAGAGTGGGAAAGCTTGGAATCAAATGAGTCACTCTTCATGTAAAAATCTAAAAAACCCATCGTTCTATTAAAAAAATTAATAATAATAATAATAATAATAATAATAATAATAATAATAATAATAATAATAATTCACTTAGGAGAATGGTAACTTGTACCTACCTAATCCTCCTAACTCTGCAGCGAAAGAAGTACGTGTAGTATGATCATTACTGAATGCCGCTTCAAAGTCTCTATCTGTCTGATCCAGTTGAGTAAAATCACGTTCCGACTCTAGGGGCCCAGCAAACATGTCACGAACTACCATCAGCGCCTGCTTGGTAAATACAGTCGGCGATGGGCCAGTAAGATTTGAGCTGTTTAAATCACCTGATTTATTGGCGTCCGGGGTTCGAGAGAAAACGTTGAATTTGTTGCCTGTGATTGACTCATGTGGAAAAGGCATGCCATTTACCGAAGAGGTCTCAGGAACAGAAGCTGCACCCACTTTAGAGTCACTTGAAGGGTTTTGAAGTCTGTTTTCCTGATCGTGGTGGTTTGAAATGTTTGGTGGTCTACTTACTGGTGTAACTTGGGGCATCAACTCGCTGGATCTGTTCTGTACTCCATAGCCTACAGGTCGAAAAGCAGATTTACCATATCCAAACTGAGGAACATTTGATGGTACAGATGGAGCGTCAAACTGTGATCTCTCATCCAATGCACCTGAATTTTGTACAGGCGGAGTGCTGTAGTGATCTGCAAAAGCCAAACCCCGCCTGGCTACTGGCTCCCCACTGTAAACGTAAAATCATTCACAAACATCACATCGAAGAAAAAATACACTTTCTATAAAATACAATAGTCTTCTTTATAAATGTGCTCTCAAGAGTGGTGAACTCTCCAAAGGCAAACATTTCCCTCCCTTCAGTTTCTGAGATTATTAAATTTTGTGACTCTTTTCTTGACTGAACCCCATTTTCTCCTTTTCAAGACTTGAGGTAGCTACATTTATACCGGTAAATTTTCAAACCTTTCTTTTGCCCTCAAAATCTATTTGGCTTGCATGAATTCAGATAAGTTTAATTTTTATCTGATAACACTTTCTCAAACTCATTAATAATTCTTAAAGAAAATACAAAGGAAATTAATGTTCAATGAGTGTTTGGAAATCTGATGAAAAACTGCTCATTTTTGCATCCTTAATTTCTCCTTCTAAAATCATTGTGTTTGAAAAGCCCACAAAAAAATCTGCCACCACTGGGACGTATCACAAGAGTCTGCATTTTGCACCCAAAAATTCGATGCTGATGACGTAATTCTGCCGAGAATCTGGTGAGGTTCTTGCTTGCTTACTCTCCCAGCATTTGTTTACAAATGAATGGCAAAAGTAAAAAGGACACAAAGGTTAAGAGAAATCCCACTTAATGATGTAGCAAGAAAGACTTATTTCCAAGGAAAATAAAGATTTTTGTTGATGTTGCTGTTGAAGTTTTTAAGCCAAAACCAAGTCTCTGTCTCAAAATGTTACCCTACCAGGGCTGTCATTAAGTTTTGAAACAGCCGTAGCAAATGAAGATTCACCCGTAACATCTCTCAAGAATTTATAGTGCCACCATTAGCTTTCCACTTTGATCGCCCGTAACATCAAGTGAGCTCAGCTGTAACAGGTGTTACGGGTTACGGCCCTTAATGACAGCTCTGCCTACAAGTGGGAGGAAGCGATAAGAGGTGGCTACATAAATTGCAGACTTATCCTACATATGGGGCAGTAGTGTATAAAATGCTTGAATAAAATCACCTGCTTTGACTTGCCAATGTGAAATGATTGTTTTCCTCATAGCTTGGTCCCTGTGTGGCCTTGACCACGCCCTTTTGACAGCTTCCTATGTCCATGGGGCAGGGATCTTCATTGCTGGGCAAACCTCTGGAGCTCTCAACAAAGCTTGAAGCACAAGTCGATTTTTTAGAGTCTGATTGGTTAACTTCTATCAAATATTTCTTTCGCCGAGCCAAATACCTTCTTGCGAGAATTTCCTCATATTGAAACTCACCCTCAAATGAGTAGACCTCTCTCTTAGGGTACATGTATCTTACATTTTGTTGTTGCTCTTGCTTTACGTCTGCTGGTTTATATGTTCCCTCCCTTATTTTTGAAAAGATCCTAGCTGCACGGATTTCCTCGAAGGAGAATTCCTCTGTTCCTGCATAAATTTTGTCTTTGCAGTACATGACTCTGGTCGTCTGGATTTCAGCATTTTCTGTCTGTAAGTAAGGAGACAAAATAGTGGAAATGATACATCCAAGGAATAGCTACAGGCAACCCAAGTTTTACTGAAAAAAGACTAGTTGGCCTGAAGTAAACAGTGTGAGTACACCGAGGTCATAACCAACTTGGTAAGCGTGGTACGGAAAAAATGAACAATGATTCTAGGTGCATAGATTCTGAGTAGTTAACAAAGCTGTGTACCCAAGCTTAAATACAAGAGGGTCCTCTGAAGGATTTAAGTCTTGTATGTGCTGAAATTTTCCCTCTCCACATAAAAGAAACAAACTTGATTGATTTCTTAATAAGCCATGTTTCAGGTTAAAAAAGACCAGTCATGTAGCCAGGGTTTTCATAAAGAATTCTAGTAGCAGGAAAAAAGTGTAACGTTACAGGAGAACATTATTTTTGAAAGAGGCTCCAAGTCTGCATAAAAGATAGTCATAGGCTATTGAACATTAGCCGGAGAAATCTGCATGGTAAATGGAGATTTCTCAGATCTTTGATACCTAATGGGAGAATTCTGTGTAGTAAAAAGAGAATTCTTGGATCTCCAATGCCTAATGACACACCCTGCATAGCATAGCAAAAATGGTCGGATATTAAATTAAAACTGCGTCAATTTATGGCTTGCTTTATCCAAAGTAAACATGCAGCAAAAATGTACATGATTCCTCACAGTACCTTATTTCTAAGGGCTTCCATGACAGAGTGCTTATCAGGCTTTTTTGCACTCAGTACTTTGTCAAACTGCAAGACTTGCTTTGGAGCTGGAGTGGGGTGGTTAACAACGTCATCATCTACATGGACTGAAAAGGTAGGCTTCTGAGGCATACATGTACCATTGAGGGGAACTGAAATCTGATTTCTCTGAGAGACCTAGATAAAGGTAAGCAAAATCATCACTGACATTGTTTTTTCCTTACAATGTAGTTGTTGTGCAGTAAACTAGTCTGCTCCACAGCCGTGATTTTTTAGCTGTCACGTGATGACACGAAGAACAGCTGTGCAGAAACAGACCAGTTAACCTCTGCAAAATACTATAACTTCAGCTAAGAGGTGGGTGGAATAGGAGGGGGGAGGGAGGGGGTATGCCTTTTGTTTGTCTTGTCCCAGTGCAACTTTTGCTCTCCAGCATGGCAGTTTTGTGAATTCATGGCTAGCTGCAGAGCCTGTTACACTTTTATAAGCCAATATTAGCCTTCTTAGATACAAATTACTGTACCTTTGCATCAGTCCATTTTCCAGGTTTTTGTGTGTTTTCCTTCTTTATCACTGGTTCTGTGGGGGGCATTTGCCACTCTCCAGTAGACGGGGGTAGAGAACTAGCAGCATCAGGGTAATCATCACAAAAAATTTTAAAACCACCACTTGATGTGTTACCAGTCTGGAATGCAGCAACACTTATGCCACCTTTACTGGCTGAAAGAGCAAGATATCATTCAATAATATTATTAGTAACTTACCACCACAACTAAGCTGAATATGAATATTGGATTGTTCATTTTATGAATTGATTATTGAATCAAGAAACAAAATCATTGTTTTGGTTACTGTAACACCATAAGATCTTAACCAGGCCGCAGTTGACTTGTTCAATTGTTTACTAGCGCTATTGATCAGACATATCAGTATCCAACGGATGAGCAGTGGATGTCATTTATCCAGTGTATAGTGCTATCTTTTTAACAACTGGGGCCAGAGTTTTAAAAGTTGGAATCATTTGACAAATCATCTCATCAGATTTCCATCAGTATTAGAGTTGGGTGGGGTGGGTAGGGGGGGGGATTACACTGTACTTACAGAGAGTTGCGTTTCCAGTTCGTTTGGTTCCCACTGTCCCTTTCTTGCCTTGCCTCTTCAGACCACCTAATGTGGTTCGCTCCGGTTCAGAATTTTCCTGCAGCTTCACCTCTTGCAATCCATTGGCAACTCTTTCAGTCAGGCGCATCTCAAATGCCCTTAATCAAATTACAAAGGAATGTCCATCAGACCTGTGCTCTAGCAGCACCTGGCTGGCCTGTGGCACCTAACTTTTGCTTCTGGGCGACTAGAACATCTTAGTTTTTTTCATAGAAATTATATGCTGGGTACCTTGGATTTCACAAGTTCAGAGCACTGGGTTCCCTTTAGTTTTTCTGAGAGCACAGCATTGATTCCTAAATGAATATCTCAACAGTGAACAGGGATCCCAAACAAAGCAAAACGATCTTCCTACCTGTGTTGTTTGATTAGTCTCTCCACCGGTTGAGCATTTCTATGGATCCCTAGGTTATAGACTTCATCTGCCTTCTTGTGATCCCCGAAACTCTCTAAAAGCTGAGCCCAAGACTCGTAGAAAAGAGCTAGTCCACTGCAAACTTGCTGACTGTGCATATAGTTGAAAATGTCCATAGGATTTGTAGACATATCACTCTACAGAAAGTTAAAATCATTTCTATTATTGTGAAAATATTTATTGTAAAATCATTTCTATTATTAATAATACAGCTGGGCAATTCTGTACATTGAAGACATCATCTTAATGTTTACATGCAAGATTTAATTCTCCAACATTTGCCATGTATCTAGATGTACATGTACACTTGGTAAAATCTTTCCTTCCCCCTCCCTGTCTCAAAAGGGACGGATACATTCCCTAACAGGCCAATAAGAATTCCAGTACGGATTGCCCCTCTTGCCCCTGGTAGGGGGTTAATGTCATGCCCCATCTCAGTTGCAAGAAAACTACATTAATTGAACTTCTATTAAACAGCAACCTTTGGGGTACTGGCAAGTGGCCGCTTAATAGCCTGCATAGCAGGCATTAGGAATACATGGGCACAAGAAGGAACGAGACGTGGGAGAGAGACTAGCCTCCGTTAGCCGCTAATGGAGGTTGGCCACTCAATAGAGGTTTGTCATAAATTAGCATTAGTATAATCTTTAGTACAAACATCACTTTATTGTGAATCAAACATGTGATGGGGGAAGCAATACCGGTCCACAATTTGTCGTCACCTACCTCGGACTGTATTTTCTTCATCATATTCTTAAAATGAAGCCAAGCTAAGTGTATCAAGTGCTTGATGGCTGCTCAGTAGAGTTGAGAACAAGAGGAGAACCTCTTGTTGGGATGGTTGCTTAACAGAGGTTTAATTAACCATTCTTTTCCATAATTACTGCAAAATTCCGAAAATGAGCCCCTCCAAAATGCCCCCCAAACTCGTAATGCAAAAAACCCTCCGTTAAATCGCCCCTCCAAATATAAGCGCCCCGGGGCTTGTACTTGGAAAATTGCTCTCAAATACAAAGTAAAACAAAGCAAAAATGGTAAATTTACTTCCAACAATAAGGCTAGCACAATCGATTTTGAAACGCAAATTTCCCCCCGTATATAAGCCCCTCCAAAAATAAGCCCCTCAAAAAGGGCCTTTGAAAAATATAAGCCCTGGGGCTTATTTTCGGAATTTTACAGTATTTTGAGACTTTGATTACTGTCCACTTAATATAGGGCGGCCGTTTAATCGAGGTTCAACTGTACCACTTAAGCCCCTCTTTTTACTAGCTTTTTTTTAAATCTGCCCCCCTCCTCCTTTCTCCTGTGCAGCTTCACTTGCTGCCCGCGCTAATCAGACAGGACGAGGGACAGCACTTTTCTGGTGCCACAAGTGGCCAGGTATTCTGAAGTTTAACCGATCCTGAGGATCAAAAAGTATAAAATCCTGCCAATTTTAATATTGCATCACTGAACCTTTTCAGTGTAAAAAGGCAGCATAAATATAAACATATACTCACGTAACGAAGCCAGACTTTGGCATATCGTTCATCGTTCTTGTATCTTTCCTGGTCCTTGAAAGTTGTCATGCAGCGCTCCAGCAGATTCGCTAAATCTTTTCCACCCTTGGGAAAGTTTTCACTTGTCCAAATGATGTAACTAATACAATGTAAGAAAATCACAGTTAACTTCGGTTCTAAAATCCTACTCTTTTACTTAGCAAATAGGTAGTCGCAATTTCTTTTTGCAAGATTGATTCAAAGATATGATCTTTGGCTTGCACACTCACCGGTACCAAATTTCTAGAGGGTCTTCCCCTTCGTATGTTCTAAGCTGCGCCTCAAATTCCCTTTAGATAGAAACAGAAGAGGATCAGCAAGATTGACAAGCGTTTCGAAGTGGTAAAATAATATAAAACACTTACTGTTTCTCTCTAAATATCCTCGTTTGATCGACAGAGCTTGGAGCGAGCGCGGCGGTGAGGTTCGCCATCTTGCGGCCCTGTTTTAGTGGTTGCACGTTCTCTTTGCTTAATTCCCACTCGTTTCCACTGAAGGAATCGGTGCTTCCTTCCATCTCCAAGAGACTTAAAGACTTTCAGCAACCGATTAAGGCTAGAAAGACAACTAAAAGTAAACTAACTTGACAACAAAAACACTTTTGCCTCAGAAGCAAACATCGGGCGTTGATTTCAAAATCTCCCGCCGTATGACCGCTGTACTTACTAATCGTGACCTATCAATTCGCATTGAATTCTGGGTCACTATTCATAGTCAACATGGCGGAGAAACACGCGCTTGCTAGTGATGCCGAAAGTGCGTACGAAAATGGCAGTTTTAAACGACAGAGAGTTGAATATGAAGGAGTTAGAGGACACGAACAGAGCTATTCTCAAGGAGGAAGCACGGGAACTTCCTTTATACAGCCGCCTTCTCCCGTGATTCATGTTCGTGGTGTAGCCGATGAAGCCCGTGAGCAAGATCTTTTACACGCGCTGGATGAGTTCGGGCCAATCAGGTAAAGTGGCTTCTTTTTTAGACAGTTTTGCAAATTTAAATGACAGGTAGTTGATGAATATTTTTTGCATCCTAGCGTAGGCTGTTCGTCCTGGCTTATAAGCTGTTTTGTTATTCGTGTATGTTGCTTCATCATTGAACACCTTTGAAGACTTCCACAAAAATACATACACATGTGTAACCGCTTCGGCGCTTCGGCGCTTCGGCGCTTCGGCTTAACTGCAGTAACTGCAGAATACCCTGCCACTTCGAAGCTGTATCCCTGAAAGAGCTGGATACGTGGATACGCAGTTATCCCTTTTATGCGCTTTTCTACCTTCAGTGGCTTTAAGAAATAGACATACTGTATGCAGTTTATGCTGTCTTTAGTGCATATATTGAAGTGGATACGCGGTTACGTTGTGACTATTATTTTAAAGATGTTTACTAAGTGGATATGCAGATACGTAGTGGCTGGTGACTGAGTATCCACATATCCACCTATTTTTAGGGGTTGCTTTAAAGTTTCAGGGTATTCTGCAGGGTATTCATGCATCATGTAAAGTGGGCAATTGCATTTAATACCCACACCATCCCACCGTCCAACTCCCCCCCCCCCCGGTTGAGGACCAATGGAATTTTGAGGAGTAAGCTAAAAAAATGGGGATTTCTTTAGGGATAGAGTAGAAAAACATGGAATTCTTTGGGGATGAAGCTTTAATTTTTGACAAAATTTTCAGGGGTGAACAAGGAAAGTTACCTTTTCAGAAAATTCTTCAGAGGTAAACCTTGGATGTCTTCAATGGTGAATGCAATTTTATTGAATTCTTCAGTGGCAAGAAGTCCTCATCCAGGGCTGGGAGGGGGGTGGGGGAGTATCAACATGCAACAGCCCAATATCAAATAGAGTTTCACCAAGCTTGCAGTTGTTCAAGTTATTTGACTACTTTATTTTGTTTTAGTTGTATAACGATGATGCCTAAGTTGCGACAAGCTTTGGTAGAATTTCAAGTAAGTTCAAGATTACATGCAGGAGGTGATTTTTATTTATACTACATGGCACAAAAAGTACTGTCTGATAGACTGGGGGCCAACTGTAAAGCATATATATAAAAGTTAGAAATTAATAACAGTATCTGTTATTAGAATAAATAGCCTTACTTGACTGAGGATGTGGTACGACTTGCTCAATCGGTAGAGCGCTTGACCGCGGACTACAGGGTTGTCAAAAGTAGCCGGCTGCCACCGAAAATCGCCGCCTACTTGGTTAGTAATTGCCGGCTACTCTACTTGGCATTTCTTTACGGATGGCGTTTTTAAAATAAAATATCCTTGGTCTAGCCGGTTACTTTGACAACTCAGCCATCTACTTTAAAACTTTCTGACAACCCTGGGAGTAGGAGGTCACAAGGTGGATCCCTGGGACAGGATCAATACTGAGGGCGAGGTTTTAGCCAGGAGGGTGTCCAGCCGTCCTATGGATGCCTATTTGAGGAAGAAATACAAGGAAAATTCACTTAATCTCTTATAATTTTATGGGAAACATGCCTTCTGGATGGCCAGTTTTCAAGGTCTGGGTGAAAGCCTGACCGAGGGTCTTAAAATAACTGGTAAGCAAAGGTACAGTGCACTGCCTTTGTTTTCTAAATGGCTTGGCCCTCGCATGGCTCAGATGTCCTTGTAAATGGTGGTGGTCCCATTTGCAGTAGTAAACATTCAGATAGTGTCGTCATTATTAGTACTTTTGTGCTAAATGCATTGACACTCAAATTAATAAGTTGAATGCCAGATGTTAGTTGTTATTACTTTCTGTGTTTCAGAACATTGCTTCTGCAAAAGCTGTTATGGATTATACCGAGGTAAGTCTTGATATGACCACTTACTTAACGTCTAAACAACAAAATCATGTGTTTTAATGGATAAGGACCTGTGATTATCGTTTTGAATTTTTTGTGCCGAGAAGACCTTTAGAAGCAATGCAACAAAATACTTATAAGTACATCACACCTAATTGTAAGGCAGTAGTGATCAAAGTCTTCAAACTAGCTATCACATTGAAAAACATGTAGCCTTTCATGTTATTTTTTTGTTCATTGCTGACAGTTTTTATTTTATTTAGGGTGGAGATGCAGAAAAGATTGTTTTGTGTGGAAGACCTTGCTATTTCAACTACTCAAAGAGCAAGTCTATATCAAAGTATGTTATAATTTTTCCATCTAATGTTTGTACTAAGAAACCATCTGCAACTGAATTATTTAAATTATTTGTTCTTCACAGAAACCTCAACGTACAGGTAGAAAATCCTCCAGCTAGAATTTTGCTTATCTGCATCATCAACCCACAATATCCTGTTACCACTGTAAGTGGCATATATGTTATATAATTTTTACCCCTAGTCTTTGATATTTTCTTTGTTTCAAATGGTGGATAAAGTTGGTCAATGAGAGTCCATGCTCAAACTTTACATCTGTTGAGTACAGGAACGTTACTGCAATTTAAAATATTTTTTATTATTGACATGCTTAACATCTAACAATATAAGTACAACATGTAGGTGGGATATGATTCTCTTTGCTTTGACTCTGATGATGACTTCCGCATAGGTTTTCGAAATGTCAGTCACAAAGACAATCATATTCCACTCACTTATGATGTGACTTCTGGTTTCAAACAGGTTTATTTACTGTATTGCATAACTTTGTTTGTTTGTAAAGCTTGATAGAGTTGTAATCAATATGTCATTTCCCAGTAGAGTGCACATACCTGTAAAAAGCCACTTCATTTTATAAAATATTGTTCACTTTACACTGTATATCGGCATTTCTAAGTGCCAGTATATTTTAATAGTGAGTATTTATAGATCTGCACCTGCAGTGCATGGTTTTAGTTTACTGAATCTGCATATATTCACTTCAGGATATTCTTCACACCATCTTCAGTAAACAAGGTCATGTCTTAAGAATTGTCATCTTTAGAAAAAGTGGGCTTCAAGCCATGGTGGAGTATCCTTTTCCAGAGTAAAATAAAGTAAATATTTTTCTTTCTGATGCAGTGTATCTTTAAGTTTGTACAGCTGTATACATGTTTTTGCTATGTTCCTAGTGAACTATTATATTGCAGTAAAAAGTACTTTTAGAGGAGGCAACCCTATAACCTTGGGACCACCATGTACATTGTGTAAAATGAGAACTGGTCACTACGTAGCTATTAGAATTTCAGGCTACCAGGATTTATTTTACACCCATTCAGGACAGACTAGTAAATTAGCAAATGAACAGCAATGGTAGATGGTGTAGTGTCAAGTGAAGCTGAGGTGTTGCCTTCATAAGAATCCAGTTCTGTAGTAGTTAGTGGTATTCTTTTGGGCGTGGCAGATAATTTAAGCTGTTTATAATACATGCATATTGACATACATGTACACATATTATTTAACATTCCTTGACAAAAGTTTTGAACAGATTTGCCTCAGTAGAGCAAGCAACCCAAGCAAAAGAAACCTTGAATGGAGCAGACATTTACACAGGCTGCAACACACTAAAGATTGAATTTTCCAGGGTATTTGCAATAAATTTATTTTTACTTATATTAACTGGCAGTAATGATGATTTGCACTGGGTTATGAGTCATTTAATGATTCCCTTGCATCACTGAACTGCTTTCATTACATCGATACTTGGAGGATAGTCTAAGTTTACACTTGCTGTATTTCCTCGAATAATAGCCGGGGGTGATTATTATTTTTTTCACACAAAGAGTGGGTGATTATTTCAAATATTGCCTCTGGAAATTGTGCCCTAAATATTTTTGGTCATATTATCCCACTACATGTAAATCAAAAAATGATCGCATCAATTAAACTGAACATGGACTTTTGAAGTGTTCCAAATTTGTTTCCTTGATTAATTTTCCATGTCAATATCCTCCGCACCATCAGAATTTGAATTGTCACTGATCAGTTTTGCTGGTGCAGACTCCACTTCAACTTGACCTGGAAGTTATAAAAGAAACAGAAGATGGTGAGGGGCAATTATTTGAGGGAGGCTATTATTTTAAATATTTCCGTGGGTGGGGGAAGGGGGGTGTGGCGATTATTCCAGGGAGGCAGTTAATCGAGGGAAGGCTATTATTTGAGGAAATACTTTACATGTATTTTTACCTGATGGACATCTTTGTTCAGGAAGAAGGACCAACTACAGTGTGGGTCACTTATTTTACCGTGAAAGATGTGTCTCCTGAGTTCAAATGTTTTAAAAATTAGGGACCACAATGTGGGAAGTGCTACCAACAGCACTTTTTCAACAATAGCATTTATTTGAAATTGTTGCTATTAATTTTCTTGACATCTTTTGCAGCAGGTAGAGTCACTCAATGTACACAGGAATGATGAATACACTTTTGACTACACCAAGGACTTTCCACAAGGTAACTGCTACTAACAATGGCCAAATCACCTACTGCCTGTACCATTTTCATTTTGCTTCATGGAGACGTTTTTCAGTCAAGTGTTGCTACTCATTGTGTTTGGCTAAATAATACTGCTTCACTTTCTCAAGTACAGTGTACTGTAAAGCCTTTGGTGTCTATATGATCCATGATAGCTACCTTTGCAATAGCTGAAAACCATCCAACAGACGGAAACATTGTGTGGAAACCAGCCTATCTCAGCAGTCTCTCCATATTGATCTGAACAGTTGTTTAATATCCATTTAATGTCTGTTGCAGATTTTTCTTTTTCAGTGATCCTTATGATTACAGCTTGATCCTGCAGAAACCTGCCTAAATCATGTTAAAGCCAATATGATTTGCCCATACATGTCTTACTTCAGCTCATGTTTTTGCCGTAAATTGTGATTTTCATAGTGATTATTAGAATCCAATCATTGGATTGTTTGCTTTTAGTGTTTATTGAACACTTGACTGAAAACGTCTCTAAATTAGCTCAGATGAGAAGAAATTGACTCCATAAATTAAAAGAGCATTCCTTAAGGATGACAAAAAAAAACGTCTGGAAGTTTTTGAACTTTACAAGAAATGTGTTGCAGGTTGCTAACTTCTGGTTTTTTTCTGCTTAAATATTGATCCAGAACAATATTTGCGAGCTGTTTGAATTTATGGAGCAATTTATTTTGCTGGTACATGTTGTTTTGTTAATTTGCTGCCATGATTGTACATATTCTAACAGCAGAGTCAAACAAAAGATAACATAACATAGTTCCCTCAAACATAACCATGTCAAACCACTGGACCATACATGGTTCACCATATATGTCGCTTTAATATTTGACTTGATCCACCATTGATTGTTATGATATCATGCACAAGCGTGAGCAAACACTTGGGCACTAGACAGTATCACAGGAAATGGAAGTCTTTATATTGCCGTAATAGTCATGCAAACCTGTACAATTACATAAACATGTATACAAACGAAAGTATTGTTAAAGATTGCCACACTAAGTTACTAGTCCATCCATAGTGCTTGGTTCTCATAGTGAAGATCGAGTCACCTTTTATTTAAAGCAAAGTATTTTTCCCACTGATAGTTATGTATGTGCTATCCAATACTAAGAAATCACACGATTCCATACAGAAAACTTACGCTTATTGTTAAACCATCTTGTACAAACCAAACAAACAGCTCTGTTGAGTTATGTGTAACATAAGTTATTATTGGAAACAAGCAGTCAGATTCACGTTACCACCTTGTGCATGCCGCATAATGAAAAAATTTGTCTGCCACAACAAGAAAGTTGCACCTAACATTTTTCTCAGTTTTAATGATTGCACTATTTGGCTGCAACTAGATACAAGTTAGACTTGGAAGGGAGAACTATATGTTTACTTACTCTTTGGTAAATAAGTAAAAGCACTGGCATCAAAATGTTCTGATCATCATGCAGCACTTAATGTGTTGTGCAGAAAATTAAACAAGTGATGCATTGCTGTTTTTTTTCTGATTCCATGCTGATTTTTATAAACAAGACTGCTTAAGCTCAAAACAACACTGTCAAACATATGGTACATGCAAGAGAAACGATTTTCACTTTTGTACATCATTCCAAGAGCAAACAATCTATTTTCATTGAATACTTTATTTCAGACTTTTTAATCGTCACAGTCATGTATACCACCATCATGTATCATGTTGATTACAGACTGTATGCTTTTTTACCCTTTTGTACAATATACCTTGTTTGTGTCTTTAAAATTATTATGTTATGAATGTGATAAATACTAACTGTTTTGATCTCCAAGCCTACAACAAGCCCCACTGCGCTTTAAATCAATCAATCTTTCCATACATACCAGTCTTAATTCTAGTTTGATGTGACATAGAAGGCTGATGTAAAGCCAGAGGGGTTTAAGTAAGTCAAGGTATTTTTGGGTATTTTTTCGCCTTTAATATCACTGGATGATAGACTCCACTGGAACATTCCAAATCTTGGCTGAAATATAGCGTTTATGTTTAAGCTTTAGACAGCGGTCTCTGTGCTGTTTCATAAAAAAGCGTGCATGATTCCTAACATGCCTTGAAATTTATAATGAAATTTACTACTAGTCAAGAGTTAGATAATGCTTGAAATAGACCTCTTTAGCTGGCATGTTTTGTTTACCCAATTTAGGTCATGTCATATTACTCTAGAAAACCGTTTCTTTCAAATTTTAAGAACATCATATGGCCTGTATTGGGAAAACAAAGCTTCAAGTTTAAGTCAATAATTATGATGTCTACTTCTGTTATGTTTTTTCTTTTGGCTAAAAACCTGGACTTTGTCAGTGGAATGTTATTAAAATGAGCCCAGCAAAGTATAATGAATGCAACTTGACATATACTAGATAAAGTGTTGTTTTATGATGTTATCTGGCATGTGACTATGCCCAAAAGCTACAAGTGTTTTATGCGGCCAGTTTCTTTAGTCCTTTGTTTGGTTGTTATATGTCAACATAAAAGTCCCTTTCTCAAACTAGAGTGAGAAAACAGCCAACATTTAGAGACGCCACCTTGTTTTCCTGTGAAATAACATCAGAGAAAAAAATGCAGAAATTTCATACTAATGATGCAACAATACTCAGATCTGGGTAGTGCTGCTGATTGGTAAAGTCCCGAGGGAAATTGGCTTCAACCAATCAGAAACACTAGCCAGATCTGGGAAGTGACATGTCATTAGTATGAAACTTCTGTAGTCATTCCTCAGACAACATTTCATGGGGAAACCAGTGTTGGCATATGTTGGCTGTTTTTTTTTTTAAGGTTTATCTTAGCCTGCCAGCAAGTTCTTCATTTGCTTGAGTCGTGAGAAGTCATGTGGGAGCAGCACACAAAAGGAAATGTGAGCGAATCACTGACAAATTCTCTCACTCCTCGCTTCGCTCATAAATGGGGAGCTTGCTAGTAGGCTAGGTTCATCTCGAACATGCTGTCAGTTGTAACAATAGTATCTAGTCAACTCTAATATTGTTTTGTTTTCTTGTAGGAAACATTGGGGTAAGGCCGCCAGTGAAGGAGGGTCTTCTAAGCCGTCCACCCAGGCCACCCTTTCCACCAGGTCGAGGGGGCATGATGATGCATGGACCAAGGCCCTTCCCCTCCCCTCCCCCACCCATGGCTGGTGGCTGTGTCCTCATGGTATACGGACTGCATGATCACAAAATGAACTGCGACAAACTTTTCAACATTCTTTGTTGCTATGGGAATGTTCTTAAGGTGAGAATGACCTGAAATCTGGAATTTTTATTGCATAAGTTTTAGAGTTAACTTTTCAGATTTCTACAATTGTGGTTAAATGACAGTTTACAGGTTTTCTTACTTGCATTCCCTTGCTAACTCTTCCTATGAATTAAAGAGATTTTGTCCCCCTCTCCCTCATTCAAGTTGTCATTATTTGCAAGTGGATGCAAACTTGGGGTAGGTGGGGCTTTGATATTGCACATGACCCTGTTCCTGAAAGACCGATAAGCGCTAATCCAGGATTAAAACTTTGTTCCACTTTGTGTATTTACCTTCCTATGCATTGCATAGAGCAACATTTTGTGTTATCATTTCTTTTTTTTTTTTCGAAGTAAACGCACAACAGTATTATGGAAGTTCAATTATGTGTTCTTAGACAAGAAAACCTTGCTTAAAATTTTGCTTAATCCTGGGTTAAACTTAACCATCTTTCATGGAAGTGGGCCCAGATTAAGAGACACCTTTTCTGGCCAAAATAGGTTGGAGAAACTCAGGCCTTTTGGAACTGCTTGCACATGAAGTTTTGTTTAAGAATTATCAACGTAACCCCTACCAACTCATTACTTTCAATGTTTCTGTTCTAAATTGTAGCTTTTGTGAACTGTAATTTGATGTTAGCCCACGTTTTTCCTTGTAATGTCACCACTTAATGTTGTGAGCGACTGAGGTGAGACAGTGTCTTGAGATCTTAATAAGTGCCAGTCCAGGTAAAAAATTTAATAGTGAGTTAACTTATAAGTGTTGGTCTTTCAGATAAAGTTCCTTCTGAACAAGCCTGGTGCTGCCATGGTAGAAATGGATGATCATGTGGCTTGTAACACAGTTATTCAGTGCCTTGGAAAACAGACTCTATTTGGCAAACAACTTGAATTCAGGTACAGTGTTACAGTAATTAGCAGACTAGTTATATTGACATAATAGGGTATGGTAAGCCTGTGGTATACAGTGCCTTAACTAAGGATTCTAGTGTTTGATTTAAGGCGGTGACCTCTTGACAGTGGAAACATTCTATATTGACACACACCAAAAAAAATACCAAACCTGTGATAAATACCCAAATTGTTTTGTGTGTGTGATGCACACAAAATGACAGGCCTTCAAGAATATGCTGACTGCTTTTTATACAGCACTGACCTCGAAATGGAGAGTAGAGCACTCACTGTTTATTCAACCTCGGTGGGCATGCCAATTGCAACTGCTGTTGTTGTTGTTCTTTTGTTTTTGGTTTTATTCATTATAAACTTTCTTAAAAGCCTCTGTTTCTTGCTTTGCTGTCAGCTTTGTGCTTCGCTCAAGAGGTTTTCTTTGTGCCCTTTGCTATACTTGTGGTTGAGTCTTCGTTTGAACATAAAGAAAATGCGCTGAGGCACAGATGCAGTTGCATTTGTATGGTGCAAGAAAAGAAAGTTGTCGTCTTTCAAGTTAGTAATACTGGAATCAACTACTCAACTACCGTTACTTTGCATGTTTGCAGTTTTTCCAAACAGAAGTACCTCGTAGACCCCTCATCAGTCTCAAATTTGCCCGATGGGACACCGTGCTACAAATCGTTCATGGAATCAAGGAATCACCGATTCTGGACGCCACAGCAGAGCAGCAAAAATCGTATCCTTAGGCTCGCGTTTTCTTAAATCTGGTGAACAACTTTGTGATTGGTTTTGGAAGCAGTAGCTGCAATTCCGAGAGTCAAGACAAAAACCTTTAGCAAACATACGTTTCTGGGAAACTGCCCACCTACCACTCTCTTAAGCCAACATTAACACTTACTTGTCACTTGGGGCAAAATGTTGGCTTAGGGAAGGGGTAGGTGGGAAGTATTCCCAGAAACGTATAATGATCAAACATTCCCTACTCCACTATGTTTTTTTTCCGTCTCCTTTCTTTTTGCTCTTTTTTAAGGTGGGCTAGGGGGACTTGGGTGGTGGGGCTCGGAGGGATGTTTTTTTTTTCATACCCCTTCCACGTTTTCAACGCCAACAGATTATAGGCTAACCTATCCACTTGATTACAGCATGTTTTAAACCTTAAAATTTTGGCAGGAATTTTTTGTCCCACAAAGGTTTTGCACTTTTTCAACGCACCAACTGACTTCTCGTCGGAAAAGGTCAATGAGGTATGGCTTCTCATCAAAATATACGTAGGGTTAACATTGGCATCTGTTTTGATGAACAGTGAAATTGCCATTGATTAGTATTAGCGCAAGCATTAGCAGTAATGCCAACTCACACTTGAGCGCTAACATTAGCAACGTGGAAAAGGTGGAATTTTTTGCTTACCACTTCAGATGTGCTATGATCTCCTTAAAATTCTGCGTATCAGAGCTCAAATAATGATTTGTATTTTTACTCAAGAAAATGCTGGCATACACGTAGCAGTTTTATACTTTGTTTATCCCCCTTTGAAATTATTTCCAATGTGTAACTTTCTGTTTTATTCGAACTGAGTAGATCAGTATCTGGGAAACTGCCCACCTGTCTCCCCACTAAGCCAACATTTTGCCCTATAAGCGAGAAGCAAGTGGCGGGAGGGGGGAGGGGGGAGCGGCGTATGATACAATTTTGTTTCGCCCTTTTTCTCTAGAACTGTCAGAACGCAGAGCAATAATTTTTGAGTGATTTATTTCATTTTCGTCCACAAAAACTAACTTTTCCGCCTGGTTGAGTTGCTTGTTATTGGCAAGTACCGTAGTATAAACAGTGTTTTTGAGATTGATAACCACGACTGTTTCAACTCAGACGTATTATTGTTGTTCTTAGATGTGCTTTAATTGTAGCGTTGATCCCCCAGTCAGAGTAAAAGTGTTCCCTAACGGTGAGTTCTGTTGTTTTTATACCTTTTCTTTCAGCATTTTCATGAACGCGCTCGGGGCTATACTGCCAATTCTAACATCTCTGTCATGTTTTTGTTTCAGCCTCTCGGTCAGCTTCAGGTCATCTGGAGTGGGCTGATCCTTCCCAGGCCCTTAACGCCCTCGCGGCCTGTAATCATTACGTCATCCGTGATGCAGGTATCACTGCTGTTTTATGTTGCCACGCGGTTCAGGCGCACGCACATACGCACCTGCGGTTTCACGTACGCTTCTCGATCTCTTTATCGAAGCATATCGTTTAAAGAAATGAAAGAATTATTTCCCACCTGGACTGTGGTAACTGGCCGCTAAGTGAAGGGCAGTCACTTGTTAACTGATCTATTCACAGCGATAAGGAGTTAATGGATGACATTAAAAGGGAGCACCGCTTGTAGGCTTGGCAAAATCTAAATATTTCATAACTGTTGTGAAAGGGTTTTGATGCTACGGTTAGGTCTTCAGTTTATTGCCAGAAGCGGGCGTATAAAAACAAAATCCGCGTGGAATTTATTGACTGCCATGCCAGCACCTGTGGGCTCCTAAATAATAGTTATTTGCCGCTTTCATGCTTTCATAGTTAATTACCTCAGCAAATATCGACGTTCTAGTCCTAGCAGTATACAAGATGTTTGTCACATGAACTTAGTTTTGTGGCTTTAGTTCCCACGAGTCTATTGTAGCTCAGTGGTGCAGCATGTTGACCAGAAACCAGAAGGTCATAAGGTCGACTCGTGCTGGGGAGTATTCGGATTATTTTTCCGAGCGTCCTGTGTCACTGACTATACAAACATCCCTTCTAATACGAGGGTCCTCAGGTTTAACGGGATCCGGGATTTCTCTTGTTTGAAGCTCGGGAATCGGGATTTTAAAGCAAAATCCGGTAAGACTGGGGATTGAAAGTTTGCGTGCGAGTTAGAATGCCGAAGTATCTCTCGGGATTACGGGGTTGCACGAAATTGTTGGTCGGGATCACGGGATTGAAGAATCCTTTGATACCTTGTCATTGTCATTTTCTCTTCTTTAGGTGCCAAAACTATCTTCACCGTCAAACTAGCTTTCTCATCGATGTCCAGCGCTCAGTAGCAGAGTCCTTCCTACAGCTCACACTACCGCTGACCAACGATAAAGGATTCGCTGCTCGCAACCTGTTAGGAGTTTAAAGTAACAGATACAGAACAGAACGTACGAAGACAGAGTATACAATAATTGACTTTTATTCTTAAACGGCAGAGTTCGTTATCATTAAGAGTTAAAAATTCTGCAGTTTTTAAAACTAGGGGAGAGTTGGTCCACTTCTAAAATATGTTTGAAAAAAGAAATTAAAAGAGAGAGAGAGTTTGCGTAAGTTAAACATGAACGTACATATATTTTGTTTTAATAATAAAGTTTGAGTTTTAATTTCACTTGATCTTCGTGCGTTTAGTCTAAGGAAGTCTAAAGAAAAACTCAAATAATAAAAACTGGGAAAACTTATTCAAACTATAGTCAAAAGAAGATTTAATCAAAAAAATTCACCGACAAAGATTATCCCATCGAACCAGGTGATATTTTAATATTTCTGCTGGGAGTCCTAAGTTAAAAAACAAACGAGCAAACAACAACAACTGTAAGCCTTAATTTACGAGGGTCTTGCTGTGCAAAGTCTGCGTTATTTTCTTGTAAAAAAAGAAAGTGGTATTGCAACAACAACAAAATCCGGGTGGTGGCTAATGTGGGGAGCGGGTCGTTTAATTGCAGGTTAGTTAAGAGTGCTTTACCATGTCCGTAATCCCAACAAAAAAGAATGCATTTCTTTCACTCCATGTATTACAATAATCGTGTTTTTACCACCCCAAAACAAACTTGTGCTAAAAGATAAATACCCTTAATATCTTATTCAAGATTTATAAAGCCTTGCGAAAAATGCTGAAGAAAATATATGCTGATAAATGAAGAGTAACGATAAGATTCAAACTTTTTGTTAAATGAAGAAACACACATACCCTTCAAAGCAACAAAAGCGCAATTATGTCTATGGGTAGAGCGTTGCGTGACATCCAAAAAACGGCTGCGAGGGAGACTATGGGTAGTCCTTCTCCCAGGACGAAACAGAAAGGTAACTTAATGATTTTCATGGGAGTGAAGCCTTGCTCTGTCACGTGGCTTTGAGCTACAGTCAGCTGGGTGCGTTGCTGACGATTGGAGCGGCCTTGTTAAAAGTTAGGAGCCGCTAAAAAAAGGAAGCTAAGTAAGTATTAGAGAAAAAAGTTATTTATTTAAAATTTGGCAAATTCATGCCACTGTTCTATTTTATTTGAAAGCACGTCGTCTACGACTCCGCGATCCAAGAGTATTCTGTTTTCTGTGACATGGATTCTGAACCTGGATTTATATGGGCACTGGTTCAGTCGTTGTCCTTGGAAAACGCTGACATTTTCAGAGGACAACGATTCGGAATAAATCTTCCACTGAATTTAGACTCCCGGAGCAGTATGAGTGTTGAGTCCAGCAGTTCTGGCAGTGGAGTCGATAGGACGATGTATAGAATGCCGTTGTTACAGATGTAGACTTGCTACAAGTCGACCTCTTGGCGAGCGGAGCGAGCCTTTTTTGGCCGCAAAGCGGCCGACCGCGAGCGACGAAGGATTCGACGAAGGACTTTTTGAAAGTCTATTACAGATGCAATCTTTGGCTGACCACTCTACACATCTGCGAGCAACCTGCCACTGTCCCACCCGCGGCCTTAAAAAACAGATTACGCGGCGCGCGCCAAGCTAAAAAATCACGGCTTTTTCGGTCCTTTTTAGCTCATGGATGACGTAGTCATGCCATGGGCTTTTGGAGGCACTCGAATGGCACTCGATCACTCACTCACTCGATTCTCATTAATTTATTCATTAAAGTCAAATTAAACACTTTACTGTTACCTCCCTTAGTTAGTATTACTTTTGTTCCAAGTGCCTTTTACGCATATGTTTGGCATATCCTAGAGGGTACTAGTAAGGGGTACATTCTTTCCCGACACAAAAGAGTAGCCCACCGAAGATGGGCTTTGTATAACTGGAAATATTCTAAAGAACACTGGCAATATCATCTGCATGGAATGATGGACTTGAAATTGTTAAAAGGACTTTGAAATAATTGAGCGTGGATCATTGTTGCATATTTGGGCGAATTGTGCACATTTGTTCCCGATATTACTTGATATGGAGAAGATGCCCGGAGAAGGTGCTATCGACAGGAGTGTGAAAGAACTATCGAAGCCTGACGATGGAATTTCGTTCAGCGAAGAGCGAATAAGCCAAAGAGCCTTAGCTGCAAAGAAAAGATCCTCGAATTGTAAAGCGACGTTGACCTTCACATGAGGAAGCAAATTATTTCATGAGTAAAAAGCGTTAAATAAAATGCTGCGCCGATAACAAGTTTCTAGAATATTCAGGTGCACATGCAATCGGACATTCGACTGTGTCGGGTTTGGATTCCTAAGGTCAGAACACGTACAGCTTCGGGCAAGGATAAGCGTGAGTGCTATAGAGATGCCAAAAAGTTACCGAAGAAATGCTGACGAAATACGAAATGCTTTTCAAAACCGACACTGTATGCCAAAAAGCAGATGCCAAAAACCAAATGCTAAAGAATGTAAACATGATCTATCATTTAACCAACACACAGAGAAAGTCATGAAATATAAAAAAAAACTAAGGAGGATCCTTTCCGGAAAGTGGATATGTTACAGTGCCCAAGCAGTTTAAAACAAATGAATTTCAAAACGGAATGTTTCTGAGTTACGATAAATACAGAGGTGATAAAATGTCTTCAACATTCGGTTGTCAACAATAACGAAATTTAATCACGAAATTCAAGAGCAGTGGCACTTTGTACCCATTCTCGTTTACGATTCAATTCATCCACGAGCTCGCTCCTAGGAGCCTTTGATTTGTATCAGTGTCTTTATTATGAGCACATAATAATCAGGGGCGTCGGTTGTGAAAACTGCACAGCAGCACCAAAGCAGGGAAACTTTAGCTCGTGCACCATTAACAGCTACAAGAATAAAACAGAATTCGGCTGCGACCTCGATGGCTCCCCTGGTGTAAATGGGAGCGAAAACAATTTTGGACAATATCGATTAAATGCCACCAACTCTGCCCATCGCTGTTCGTCACCTTCTGCCTCTATAACTCAACATTGGCTTGGATCTGTCTACGGCTTGTAAACCTTAGGTTTAAAGACGGCATCTAGCTAAAAAAGCTTTGCAGGCTTTTCCTACAAACACCAGAATAGCTGACATTAGGCATATTGAACCTGTAAATCAGTGTAATACACCAGGTAGCCTGCTTGCAGGCTCTGTACTACTATACTGCCGCAATTTGTAATAGTCATCGCAGTTTATAATACCTATCGCAATTTGTAATAAACCGTGTCGCACTTTTTCGCAGTCAGAGCCCTCCCCTGACTTTTACCACAACTACAGCGACACCCACATTGGTCTCCTTCTAGCCGGTGACAGGAGGTTTTGGGCTCCTGCCGGTGAGCAAAGACTCTGTTGCTTGCTCGCAGGCTAATCTCCTTCAGGTGTGTTATTGATCCTCACCACCCCCTCCCATCGCATTCACCATTGTACCTTTCTCCTGGCGCGCGTGTTCTTCTCTAGCGCGCGTATATAGAATCGTTTACCTCGCAAACCCATATTTTTTATGCGCTTGCTATGCAGGCCAAAACAAATGAAAAATCCAGTACATTTACCGTGAAATTACCGTTATTTACCCAAACAGATTACTAGGGGTCCTTTGCGGATGGATTCCCTGGTACTTGGCTCCATTGCGGTGTATATTGGCTTTTTGTGTACCAGAGACTTTTCATGAGAAGTTTCCGGTTTTGGTCAAGTCTGTTTTAAAATAGTGACCTGTGCTTTGTCGCTGAGGCCGACACCGAACTATCCCTTCACAAGTAAGCTGCGTGACAGGCGCCGTATTTGTTTGTTTTTTAGGGAAAAGGGAGAATTTCGAGGGCGCGCGCGAAGAGAGAGTGTTTTCCTCGTGCACTCTGTGAAACTAACCAACAAACTAACTGGGGCTACGCCGCACGCGACAAAAAGCCTCAGACACTCAGGGTAGGTTTTTCAGTTTTCATTTCCTGTTTTTCATTGAATTAGAGTCTTTTATCCTTTCTAATTCCTCTGATCTGATTGGATGCTGATGCCCTATAATATGATAGCGTTGCATACCGTAAACTTCCGCTTATAAAACCCTGGGCCTATACAACTTCGTAAGGGAGGGGCTTTAAGAGGGCTTTAAATGGGGAAAAATGGGGAGCTGACACATCCGCACTAAAAAAGAGCGTTTCCAAATAAGACACATAGCAGTGCTCATCAAAAGACTTTTTGATTTACTCGATTTTTAAGCTTCAAATTTTCGTAAATAATATAGAATAGAATTTGTTTCAGTACAAGCTAGGGTGGGGTCGGGGAGGCTATGGCCGGATCAGATCTTCAGATAAAATCTTCAGATGAGGATCGGGGGCGCCGGTCATCCAGACCCTGAGATAAGGGGGGACCCGGTCTCAAAATAATTTTTTTCGGCTCTTCGGGTCTCATTTTGGTCTAAGAATAAAGCGGGGACCCCGGGCTCCTCCCCTGAATCCGCCACGGAGATGTTTTTTTTGCTTCCGGCAGGTAGATGGGA
>CALNXK010000328.1:252500-265000 GCA_942486035.1 Porites lobata
TTCCTTTTTCCAAAAAAATATCCACATTCCTTGTTTTTGACTAACGTCCTTTAATCCTGTATTTGGCTCAAAATCTTAATGCTTAGATTCACAATGCATTTTTGATTCTTTTCCAGTATCTACTGAAAAATACAGTCAAATATATACCATCTCTTCTTAGTTGTATCCTTGACAACAGGCTTTCAATGCAATGTCCAAGTTGTTTTAACACACAATCCCCCAACAAGTGAAGGTCTAGGAAATATTGGGTAAATGTAGATAATTATAAACATCTTTTTTGTGTCAAAAAGTGTTTACACTCCTATTTCAATCTTCAAACGGCTTGATTTGCATAAAAAGAGTGTTTTTTTATTGTTCATTAGCTCTCGGCTCAAGTTCATATCTTGATCCCATCAATGTATCTTCAGTTTTAAACAGAGGTTTCAGTGGTTTCAAAACAAGCCGGTGACCACCGGAGTTCCATCGGCTACTTGATTGTATGTTGCCAACAATTCCAGTGTCCCCAGCCTCCAGATTCGGCTGCCTACTTTAAAACATTTTGAAACCCCTGAGGGTTATGTACTGACGGTGAGCTAGTATAATTTTACAAAGGAACCCTACCAAAGGATCAGAAAGCCAAGCCAAGTAGTGTATGATAAAGACTGATCATCTCAAAACCCACTCCCTATTCCATGGCACATACCTGTATAGAAGTACCATAACCTTCTCCCTGGGTGTTAAAGTAACAGTAAAGAGGGGTTTCAGGTGTAGCCTCTTGTCTTTGTTTTATTTTTCTGATTTGCTACAACCTTTGCTCCTCTGTAGGGAAAGATGGTTTGGCAAGAGAAAAGCAGAAGACAGTTTGATCAAAGGATTTATTAATTCACATTTTGCTATTCCATCTGTTAAGAGGATTTTCTAAACAGATCATTTAAATAGTCTGGAATTTATTAAAGATGAAAATAAAAATACATGCTGTTCTTGTGGTTCGTTTAAAAGACAGCCTTAAATAAATTGCAGGGCTGAAAAATGGAGTTGTAAATAAGCTCATCTGGCTATGTTAATTTTTGATCATCTTTTTTCCATCAAATTTAATTACTAGTAAAAACCTGCAACTAAGAACCTGTATTTTCCCAAGTTAGCCTAAACAAGTCAGGTTCTTACAGAAAAACTAATAAGCACAGATTTAGGCTATTTAGGTTCAGTCTCAAATAGGTCCTTATTTTCTGAAAAAAAAATACTTTGTAGCTTTGAGCTAAAAGTATTTAGTGGCATTCAGCTCTTTCCTTAGTATATGTAAAACCTGTATGCCATCACACTGCAGTCGGAGTAATAATAAATATTATTAGACACCTATGTCTCAAAAGAGGACCCTGAATGTTGACTTATCTTACTTTCCCAAGTGTACACTGTGCAGAAGTTTTTTCTAAGAGATTTTATAAATAATGGTAATAGGACTGAGGGCAGTCCAATTCAGTCTGTAATCATACAAGTGTTACAAACTTGAACAACCGCGAAGCAGGAGTCAGATTTGTTTAATCGTGAGTATGATTACAGTTTAAATTGGACGACACAAAGTCCTGTTACCAGCTAATTATAACCGTTACAAATTCCAAGAAAATAGATGCATTCCTTTTTGGTGAAAGAGTGTTTGTGCATACCAAATGTCCAAAATAAGGGAAAATATCACTGGTCGAGACACTGCCTAAATGTTGCATATTCATCCATTTTGGATTAATCCCCAGTTTGTTTGGGTAAGTAATTGTTGCTATGGTTATCGTGATAACTTCTGTGATTGGTGGATTTAGCTGAGTGCATTTAATATGATTGGCTAATATAACTGTCCGATTACAGGCAACTATACACAATGATTAAAGAAAAATAAAGCAGTTAATGCACCAATCAAATTTGAGGAAATTGTAATGGTTATGATCAATAACCTGTTTCAAATTTGAGTGCTCTTTTATAAAGACAGCCTAACTGGAAAATTTTAGCCTGACAGGTTCTTATAAACCAGTTTCTTAGTTGTGGATTTTTCCTGTATCCTTGTTGAGCTTAATACTGCACATCACTATGCTGGGTGTCATCCAATCCCTTTTTTGTTTCTCCATGTCAATGAGGTCAGATAGGGTTTTACATTATTTGGTCTTCTAGACCATGGTGCCTTTAATAGAAAGCTTTCTTCTCCTAATCAGGATCATATTAACAATCCTTTACCCTGACTGATTAATCAAGGGATGAAGAACACTGAGGGATGAAGTTGTCATAACACAACCACCAACTCCTTTCCACAGGAGGAACAGAATGGTTAGGGATGGAAAATTAAATAAACATGAGAAACTGATTGAAGTATAGAGAGTATTCACATGATGTCACGGTGGCCATATTGGTGTCCCAAAACAATGAAACAGAGACCATGTTGGTGTCCCAAACTAATAAGCCATGTGAGTGAATACTCTATTAAATTCAAGGTTAGTTTTGTTTCCTTTAGTTGCATCCAGGGTGTTTGCCTTCTTATCTCCAAGGGAAATATGTGCAGCACAGCCTCCCCCCCCCCCAGAAACCTTGATTTCTTCAAAGCTGCTTAGTGCAAGATCATTAGTTTCAGTCTTTCCTGTGAAGTTTTTTAAGTCTTACAAAAAAAACTACCGTTAACACAGTCGTCTAGTTAAACTTTGCTGATCCCTGACAAGAAAGTGAATGTCAGGGAAACAGACACTTAGCCTTGAGGTCCTTAAAAGAGAGTTGGCATGTAAAGTCAGGAGATGTCTTACCAAGGACGAGCTTCGAAGCACACTACTGTACACTGGCCTAGACACTGTCAGAGGATTCCACCTAAACAGAATTGACATCCTGAACCAGCTCAACATGATTTCAGTGTCTTCTGTTGCTGCAGATTTTCCGTAAACCAGAAAAGTGTATTCCTCGAAATGTCAGCATTCTTCCTTCCTTTTAACTTATTTGACAGTGAGTTGTACTTAACATTAATGTTTTGTGGCTCTGTAACAACATTTCTGTCCTCATGGACTTTCACCTCTATTTACGAGTTGTGTGGTAGATATACTTTTTAATACTTCTTAATATTCTCTTGTTTGTGCTCTTCTGTCATCTATTTTTGTCTTCCCAGCTAAGCAAAATAAAATACATAATTTAAACATTAATGTCCAGAGGACTAACCTGTGCCACAGACAGAACTAAACTTCTGGTTAAGTCCCCCTGTGAGACAGCACTGAAATCCTGCTTCTGGGCACCCCGTGGCCCCCTTGTAGAAATTCAGTACATTTAAAGTATACTTTATATAGGTGATAAACACTTGAAAAAGTATACTTCATTTGTACTTAAAGTACTTACCAGAAGTATACTTTAAGTACACAACTTTTCGACACCTAAAAAGTATACTTAAAGTATACTTAAATGAAAGTATACTTGAAGTATACTTAATGGGAAGTATACTTGAAGTATACTTAAAATATACTTAAAGTATACTCAATGCAATATGTTTATCAATCACTGAGACACGTCAGACTTGGATCAATTATATTGTAAAATCATTTATTGATATGACAAAAAAAAACTACCCTTAACTTATAGCAATACAAATGTACTAAGAAATTATAAAAAATATATAGCAAATCTTGTTGAAATAGGTTTCCACAACATAAGAATATAGATTTTCCATTCCTATCAAAGGAACTCACTGCATTTGATTACCATAACATACTATTCTTCGTGATTTTAGTAAAATTTTCATTGACAATGAGATCATGTCAAGGAAGGTGCATGTATATTAACAGGTTTCTTTCTGAACTTTCTTTAACACACTTGTACTTAATAATTATTGCTTAGAACCATCACACAATATTCTCCTTAATTTTAGTAAATGTTTAATAGACAAGAATGATTAGATCTGTACTCTTTGGCTACAAAGTAAATTGTGTCATTACCTTATTTTAAAAGAAATATGTCTACCTATTACATACAAAAACTGAAACGAAATGCGATCTAACGAAAACAAGACTTGGGTTTCATATTTTGAATTTACACTGCACTTTAGGCGAAGTAAACAAGCTTTCACTTTGTAAACCTTAAGGCTTAACTCGTGTATCATTTGCAAATGACTCGCAAAGAAGAATCGATATATATTGAAACGACTGGAACCGATACATTTTTCACCCCAAAACTTACTTGTATCGTCAAAATTCAGTCATGGTGTACTTCTTTGTTTTCTTTTCAAGTTCCACTCATATTGTACTCGAATTGTGAAGATAAATTAAAGGCAATATTCCAAGCGTATAAATATCTTGAAGACAACCTCGGTAAAGCTCAACGAACGTTCCTTCGAATTGTATCGCCCGCCAAAACCATATATGGAAGTTAGGTATGCTGTAAATGATTCATACATGACCGTATTAGGAAATCCACAAGATCCCGTATATGTTCGGACGGTACTAGAAGTCAGCGGTAATTCAACACCTTCATATATACATTTCTTTCCTCGAACGTAAAGATGTCCGACGATGAGCGATGGTTTTGCTTCGAATTTTCGTTCTATTTCTTAAAGTCCTCGTAAAAAAGGAGGTAAAACGACGCGGGCCTTAATTAAATCCAGTATCTTTTACTTCCAAATGCAAAAATTCCACGAAAGACGTTAAAGAAATGACCAGAATGAAACTGTGCGACTTTGCCATCTCGCCCAGGGATCGGCGGATGATCTCCTTACGAAGGAAGTCGACTGAACAGCTAATGTGTGCCCTGTGTATCTAGAAACCTGTTATATACTTCACCACTCTGAAGAAATCTTTACATGATCTCAACTGTGTCCTTAATAGAAGAAAACTGATTTGATCTGAATAGTATTTTGAAGTTAAATTATACTTAAAGCATACTTTTAGTATACTTTTGTCTTGTAGTGATTTCAAGATCCGGACAAACCTTCTTAGATCCTCAGATCAGAATGTGTCTTTCAGTTTCAAAGTATACTTAAAGTATATTTTTCTTTGCGAAACTATTTCTCACGAGCACTGAAGTTTGAAGAAGTATACTTAAAGTATACTTAAGTATTAGAAGTATAAATGAAGTACATTTGCCAAATATACTTCATTTATACTTTTTTTCTGGAAGTACAAACGAGGTATACTTCAAATGTACTTTTTTTCTGAGAAGTACATATAAAGTATACTTAAAGTATACTTAAAGTATACTGAATTTCTACAAGGGGGCGCCCCCACCTGTGAACTAGCACTTGCATATGTGCTATGATTGGCCTCTTAAAAATACCATTGTCAGTGTGCCAATCAGGTTGAAGGGAATATCGAAACACATTCGGATTGGCAGCCCAGAATATTGGCACGGCTTTGCAGATGTTACTAACTGGCAAAAGATTATGTCTGCGACACAGGCTACACCGACAACCAGACTTACAGTGTAGGATTTAAATATATACTGTTTATAAATGCAAAAGTAAGCATATATTGAAGTCTTTAAAAATACACAAAATTTATTTTTTATACCTTAGATAATCATCAGATAAAATAAGGTGCAGTACAGCATTATGAATGACCCTAGCTAACTGACACTTAAGGTGGCTCGATATAGTTTTTCAGGGTCAATACCTCCCAAGTTTGAGCATAAACTGCGTCGCCATAAACAATGTTTTGGAAAAATTGCCACCACAGTTGTATTACGTGAAGATGAAAATTTGTTATGATCAGGGTTGCAAAGGCATCAGAGTTGCCATAGCAACGAAATGACGCTATTACCTATTTTAATTGCAGCAGTATATCTCGGCACTGGGAACTGTTCTTCGAAAATCATTCACGGGAGCATATTCCTCCAATAGCAGCCTCGATGTTCGTGAAGTTTAAGCGAAATCTGTAAGAGCGTTATAGAAATACCTTGGGATAAAGATTTTGTGCTTAGAAATACGGTAAAAAATGGACAATCTTGGTGTTCGGCTGTTATCTGTAGAAAACCAAGCGCTTTTGACATGCAATTTCACCTCATAGTAGTTTCAATCCTTTTAAAAACGTGTGTAAAAGATCAAGGAGATAGCTCCAGCCGATTGCTAGAAAGAAGGATTTGATTAATATGTATCGAGGCGCTCTTGTCAGCGGTTTTGTAAACATTTTGGTCTACTTTAACAAATTAGCGAATAATTTTTAAACAGCTCGATAGATTTTTTAAAAAATTTAAGATTCTTGAGATCAACCTTCCTTTTATATGACCTTTTAGTTTCAAGATTATTGATATATTGTAAGGCAGTAAAATAAGGGCTACAGTTCGCTAATATTTTGGCAGAAAGTTTGTGTTTACAAGAGTGAGCCTCTCATTATTCAGGGTATTGTGTCCAAGTTTCATATTTTCGTGCACAACAATAGCTAGCATTTTAGCATATGTCAAATGCATTGTTAGTTACTGCTGTTCACGTGAAAATGAAACTTGCAGACAATGCCTTGAATAATTAGAGGCTTTCATTTGTAATGACAAAACTTCCGATAAAAAAGTAACGAATTGTAGCCCTTATTTTACTGTCTTACAATATATCAATAATCTTGAAACTAAAAGGTCATATAAAAGGAAGGTTCGTGTCAAGAATCTTAAATTTTTAAAAAAATCTATCGAGCGGTTTAAAAATTATTCGCTAATTTGTTAAAGTAGACCAAAATGTTTACAAAACCGCTAACAAGAGTCCTTTGATACATACTAATCAAACCCTTCTTTCTAGCAATCGGCTGGAGCTATCTCCCATGATCTTTCACACATGCTTTTAAAAAGATTGAAACTACTATGAGGTGAAATTTCATGTCGAAAGCGCTTCATTTTCTACAGATAATGGCCAAAACAAAAATATTGTCCATTTTTTACTGTGTTTCTAACAATAAAAACTTTATCCCAAAATATCTCGATAACGCTCTTACAGATTTCGCTTAAACTTCACGAACATCGAGGCTGCTATTGGACGAATAAGCTCCCGTGAATGATTTTCGAAGAACAGTTCCCAGTGCCGAGATATACTGCTGCAAGTAAAATAGGTAATAGCGTCATTTCGTTGCTATGACAACGCCGATGCCGTTGCAACCTTGATCATAACAAATTTTCATCTTTATCTAATACAACTGTGGTGGCAATTTTTCCAAAACTTCGATTTTGGCGACGTAGTTTATGCTCAAACTTGGGAGGTATTGACCCTGAAAAACTGTATCGAGTCACCTTAATTCATAATAATTACCAAGCCAAAATACGTGTTTTGCTCCAGGAAACTTCTAACGTGTTCTAAAGTAACTAGACCTCTTATTGAGTCTCATTTTACAGCTCTAGTGATCCCTTCAGAACTTCAAACCTCTAAAACAGTTGAAACAGCTGTTTTCTTTTTTCACTTTAATTACATTCTTTCTTAATTTACTAATTAATTACATAACTATAATCACTGTAAATCGTAGTATTTTTTTTTTCAACTGTAAAGGTCAAGAACCAATCAACACATGTTCGGGAGCGATACATTTTTAAATAAGTGTTGTAGTTATCAGTTAAGATAAGGAGTAATTTCAAACTAGTCATTTTAACAATATGACTAGTAGTGCATAAGGGTTTCTTTTCATGTATGTTACACTTGCAAGCTTAGAAAAAAAGGAAGGGCACAAACTTTCTTGATTTCTCTCAGATAATGACAAATTGGACTACTTTTGGGCTTAACTCTTGTTCTAAACATAAATCTTCAAAGGCTAAAAACTCTTTAAATGCTAAAAATCCAACACTAACCTTCCAGAAGCTCGCAACATGTGACCGTTTCGAAATCAGTTGAGTAGAGCTTTCAGCAACTTTACGTCAACTGGCAAAGCCTTCCAGCTGTTAACACAGAAACTGTGACCATAGGCTTTTTCTCCACGGTACTTCGCTCAGGATAGGGTATTTTGATTGATGACTTCGGTGAATCAGAAGATGCAAAAGCTAAAATCTTGAGTGACGCTCGATTAGACACAGAGAAAGACTCGCCATTACATTGCTCAAACCGTACAGTCGAGAAGAGATTTGAGCAACTTTACGACGAGTGATAAAGCCTTCCAGCAATCAACACTTTAAACTGTGACTATCAGCTTTTTCTCCATTCTATTCCACTCAGGATAGGCTATTTTGTTTGACAATCTCGGTAAATCAGAAGCTACAACAGCCAACCCTTTGAGCGGACACTCGTTTTGAAACAGCGAAAGACTCGCCATGACAGGACAGTTGGGTAGAGCTTTCAGCAACTTTACGTCCAGTGATAACGCCTTCAAGCAGTTGACACTTTAAACTATGACCACCGGCGTTTTGCTCATTCCATTCCGCTCAGGATAGGCAATTTTGATTGATGACTTCGATGAATCAGAAGCCGCAAAAGCCAAACTCTTGAGTGACGCTCGATTACAAAGAGCGAAAGCCTCGCCATGACATTCCTCAAAACCAGGCAGTTGAGTAGAAGTTTTTGCAACTTTACGGGGCGTGATACAGCCTTCCAGCGGTGAACACTTTAAACTGTGGCCATCGGCGTTTTCCCCATTCTTTTCCGCTCAGGAAATTATATTTTGTTTGATGACTTCTCTAAATCAGACGCCGCAAAAGCCGCAAAACGTTAACGACACTCGTTTTGAAACATCGTAAGACTGGCCATGACATTCCCCGCAGTTGCATGATATTTATCGTTAAAATGATACTAAAACTTCTTTGTTTGGTCATGACATTTGCTTGAAAGGCCGGCTAGATACCTTCTCAACATTCTCAGCATTCAAGATACATAATTCCGTTAGCCTGTGGGTTAAAATAACGAGGAAACCAAATGGCATCGGGCGTCCATCTTGGTGCTTCGCGCGAAAACAGAGCAGCAAGTCTGCAACCGGATGTGATGTCATAAATCGGTGGATCATAGGTACACGAAACAAGTACTAGGCGCACTAGGCGCAACACCGCGGCAAAACGTCTACGCATGCGCTAGGTTGAGCATTTCCGGTCTCTTTTTCAGTCACACTTTCCAGTCAGATCAAAGTCTCCCGCGCGCTCTCGGCTTCATTCTGTGTGCAGCTTGTGGTTCAGTTGTTCTGCTTTATGCTGCTCGTGTCTTTGACTATTTTGTAGTTATTGAAATTGCTTTTATGGATAACCAGGCACAGATCACTGAAACAATTAGTCGATTAGATTCAGAAAAGGTAAGATGATAATAACTCAGCGTGTAATTTTGCAATTTTCTGCAATTTTGGCTAGAGCGTCAGGTAAACTGATTTTCATTCACGAAAATAAAGTTTTTGACTGTTATTTTTCACTTAACCTGGCTGAAACTAAGACACAAAATTAAAACGTTATCATTGCAAGCTTGTGTATTGTAGTTCTAATTTTCAGTTCATCAGTTTCTCAGTCTACATGTGTTAAAGCCGATTCAAACTTTATTTGGAAAACGACAACACACAATCGCTTTGTAGTTTTGTTTACCAGTGGGTTTTACCGTGTTTTAAAACGAAACTCTTCTGGGTTGATTGCCATGAAACATAAGCTTAATTATACTGTTGAGCCGGTTGGCAGCAAGTTGACAACTCTATTTATTTATTTTTTCATGCTCAGAATCAGAGAGCGAAAGCTGGTTCAGTGGCTTTTAGAAGTCGAACTTTTCATGCCATGTATTTAGCAGCTAGAAGTTTCGTGTTTACATGAGATGCAGCCGAGCCGCACAGTCTGAAATTATTGAAGTCTTCAACAAAAGAACAACCATGTAAAAGAATTAAATAGGCATTTTCTTGAACGAAAGTCATTTATGGGCATGTTTAGTTTCCCGGTGACTGCAGTTATCAAAGTCAAAGTTGTTATTAAATCCCGCCCATCTTTTGTTTTGAGTTCTTGTTTTCTCTGATAATAAAACAAATTATTGAACGGACTAGAATTTTATTTCCTGGTTTTAGTGTTTTTATGATAATGATGACGTCTTTATTTTGGTTTCTTTCATAAGCATTGTTATTCTTTTCTTAGTTGTCGCCTTCTCCCAAATTAACTTATGCCAAACCAGTAGCATGCAAGAAAGCCTGTAAAAACAAATTCGTCATGTCGAGCGCTCGCGACCCGCAAACTTCAAACATCATTTTCACCGTTGGTGCAAACAGATAACCATGTGGTGCAAAAGTTTGAGAATAGAAAAATATATAAGCTTTCAAATGAAGTGATTTTTTTGGCCCCCTTTTTTGTCTGTTTCGCCCTTTTTGCTTTTAAACTTGGCGCGACGGCAAAGTTATGCTTACGCTATTGGTTTATATACTAGACCGGAAATGAAAAGCTGACCGGATATTAAATTTTGTGCTCATGCGCATTGCGTTTTGCCGCGGTGTTACTAGGCGCTATTGGAGTCGTGCCCCCCCTGGCTCCCCTATATAACTTTAATAAGTTAGACTAACGTTTTCAGGTGGTGTCGAAAAAAAAGTCTATTTGATATTATTTATAAGTATGTGCAGGGACACAAACTTTTCGAAGAAATCTATGCTGCCAGTCTTTTTTATCTCTCGACGTGAAAGAAACGCAAAACATCAATGTAAAAATCTTCATTGATGTTATGACGTCTCCTGCGTTCGTTTGGCGACCTGGCAGCTGCAAATAATGGAATGACATCGCGCTACAAAGTCTTCTGCAGAGTGGTTTTGGAGAGGATTAAAATGGGACTGGATGTATAATGATATCCAAAATTAAGTATCGGCAATAACCGTCCTCTAAAAACATCATGCCACTGATAATAGACATTAAGTTATCATAAATTATTTAATGCTTATTATTCATTACTGAATATTTAAGTAACTTGTATTGGCTACTCCCGGCCTTTCCCGCTCTTCGTGGTTGTCTCACAAGGGTCCATTCTAGAACCAGTCGTATTTATGCTTAGTTAAGGACCTCTCTTAGTCCGTAAACACTAGTTAAAACTTAAGATGGTGTATGATCGTCTCAGTGGTAATTGCAATTTAAGGTATTGCAAATTAAGTCAATTAACCAGAAAAAATTTCGGGACTTCAACGGCATTCGAACCCATGGCCTCTCCGTTTTAGCGCTGCAGTACACTGCAGTGCTCTTATACCATTTGAGCTATGAAGACCCATACATTGGAAGCAGGCCAATTTGTTGCGTTCATTTTAAACCGTGAAGGAATAAACACGAAGATGATGTGAGCTGCGGAAATACAAATTTAAATGAAGATTTGAGCTTCGCTGTGGTAATTGCAATTTAAGTAATTGCAAGTTAACCGCAGCGCTAACGCAGAGGCCATGGGTTCGAATCCCGTTGAAGTCCCGAATTTTTTTTTCTGGTACCCGGGTGAATTTGCAATTACCACTGCGACAATCATATCTTCATTCAAATTCATATTTCCGCAGTTCATGTCATCTTCGTGTTTCATTCCTTTCACGGGTTAAGATGAGCTCGACATATTAGCCTGCACCCAATGTATGGGTCTTCATAGCTAAATCGATAGAACACTGCAGCGCCAACGTAGAGGCCATGGGTTCGGATCCCCTTGAAGTCCTGCAATGTTTTTCGGGTTAATTTGCAATTGCTTAAATTGCAGTTACCAGTGCGGCGATCATATCCTCATTTAAACTAGTTAACACTGTCAAGCGGCAGGGCTATCAGCTTTTATAGACAACACTTAAACCCTCCTGGCATTTCAGAAAAAAAAAGAGAATTTTTAAAATGGATACAGCTGCTTTACCAAATCAGGCTCTTAAACTTCGATCTGAATTACTATCATTGATCCGGGATCCAACGAAATGGTTTCCAGATTAAAATATAAATGTTTGTTAACTAAAATTATTCTTTATTTTAACAGCAGATTTAATTCTACGCTGAGATGGCTCTGCAGCCTTACCGGGACGAGGATTTAAATTTTTTCAAATTCGCGTCCCTTGTATTGAATGAGTTTCCAAAAGTCCTGAGACAGACATTTAAAGCCATGTGGGACAACACCTATGGAAGTCGCCCTGGCTTCCAGCTCTGGGATGATTCCACTGCCGTGAGACATTTGTTTGCCGTTACAGAGGGTGGCAGAACCAAAGTTCCTGTTCATCAATCGTATGACGAATGGGATTGTACTGCTTTGTTCCAGGCCACTATCTATTCGCGAGCGTTCGCCGTACATCATGTAACGCTAAATGGCGTGTATGTTAAGCCCCGTGGATTATTACATGGTCATTTTCATCCGTCCGTAGTGAGCACCACTGGAAACAATGCGGAAACCTGGGCACTAGCGATTGATCAGTTACGCCTTCTGAGGAAGTCCGTTTTCCACTCACCAGGTTCTGAGATGACAAAAGTAACTTTTGACCAGTACGTGCAATATGCCAAAGACGCGTTCGAAGCGCTGGGTGTCTCGACGGCTCCAATTGATGCTGTTGGTAGTTTATCAGAGTCAGACTTTCCCACAAGTAAAGGCCGCAGACTTGAGCAGGCTATCAATGAAGAGAATAAATCGTACATAAAATTTCTTGAGGGTGTGAATTCAGACATTGCAGAGTTGAAGACGAAAG
>CALNXK010000328.1:270000-307500 GCA_942486035.1 Porites lobata
AGATTTTTACTGTTTATATATGACAACAGCAACAACTTTATTGACATCTTTGACATTTCAGTACCAAAACAATCAATATAAAAGAAGTGGCCTATGCCTGAAGAAAGGGTAAACAAATTGGGGGGGAGGGGGGTAGTGCATCGCGCAAGTCAAAGCTACACTTCCCCCAACTTCCGTTAGTTAAGGAGCTGTGTTACCAAATTTCACAAAATTTATGCAGGGGGAACTGCCAGAAAATCGAGTGAAACATAACAATAACCACTCAAAAACTATTAGAAGAAGGTATAAATGACACAACAAATACAAAAGGAAGCAGGAATCGACAAACAGATTAAAAAGGATTTCAACTGTGGTTTTGGAAACCTTATTCACCTGATAATTTTTCAAAGTTCAGTTTTGTTGATTGCAACGATTGATGTGATGTTTTGGAGACAGCATAACTGTCATTAGCCCGAGACCAGGCTCTGCAGTGGTGGAAAAAGGCAATAAACGGGGTCTAAAAGGAAAAATGTCGGCTCGCTTCGCTCGCCGATTTTTTTCTCCTTTTCCCCTGCTGCGGAGCCTGGTCCCAGGCTAAACTGGCATCGATAAACAAAATGAAATCTCCAGCAGTGACACTGCTCCTTAAAATAGACATTGAGAAATAGTTAATAGTGCTCAAAGCCCCGGTTCAAAGTTCCATAGATACTCGGCATCCTCTTTATATATCTGGCTATCTATTCTAGCGTTTCTTGAACTATTCAGATCACGGCGGATATCACCACTTGCAAGTGTGAATCAGATATCGCTGCTTGTTAGAATCTTTGTCCGTGTTAATTGAGAGTGAAACAGCCTGCGAGCAAGCTCTTCATTTGGGGGATATCGTGAAAAGTACATACGCACGCGAGAGAGCTATTTGCCGCTCACTCTCGCGGCACGCTTCACTCGCTTACTGATGGACAGCTTGTTCGCAGCCTAGTGAATGAATATTTGAATACTCCTCTTCGATAAACAAGCTATGTTGCGAATTTTCAGTTTTACTTCAAACCCTTCAGAAGAGACATACTTTGGAATCAAAGAAAAGCAGCAAGATAATGCTTCATTTAAAGTTACTCTCTCTAGCTACCTCTCTGCTTTTATCCGCTGACGTAGGCCACCAAACCAATATTAGGGCTGTTCCTGGGCTGTCTACCTGTGCCTCCAGACGCAAACCCAGTGGCAACGTAACATGTTCACGAATTCAGACATATCTTGGTTTACAAATAACAAAGATAGCCAGAAAGAAAGCGATTGCCTTGTGGCAGTAGTCAATAGGTGTAGATGTTTTACATAGTTTCTGCAACTTCGTAAACAACATGGAACACTGACATGTTGTTTTTGTATCTGCGCAGGGGCTAAAGTAGAATCACAAGGAGTGCTCACAGAAGAGTCAGAAGAAGATGCTGAAGTACATAAGCAAGTGGCTGAGGTAGAAGAAAAGTCTGTGTGTGAAACTGAAACTAAAGATGATGCAGAAGGGGAGAAAGTTATTGAAGTAACAAGTGGAGGTACCAGCTGGGCCTTCAAACCGTGGACGGTTCACCTGATGCTCCCTCCTGATGCTGTATCTGAGCGTACGACAATCGTGGTCTGCAGAAGGAAATACGGTGTCCGCTCACCCCCGCTACAGGAGCATGAAGCAATCACTAGCAATGTTATTGAACTATCTTCCTTGAACGGTCAAGAACTAAAATTTAACACCAAGGTGAAGCTGTCGTTATCTCACAGCGCAACAGACCTACAGGGCTACGAGCTAGTGATGAAAAAGCTGATTGACAAGGAGACGAATTATTGGGAAGACGTGGATGGAACCAGGGACATACGTTGTCGTCAAGACTTCGAAGACAATCTCCCTTCCCACATGAAAATACCGGACTTTTTCTTTCCCGTTGCCCAAGCTGATGTATCTGAGTGCTCAACCTACGCAGTAGTTTGTCGTCTCAAGGCTTCTCCAATTTACCCCATCACATCTGGTGGAGGTTTATTCAGCCATCCTGACTTCCCAGACGTGACAATTACAATCCCTGAGAATGCTGTTGCACCTAAAGCAAAGTTTCCGTTGGAGTTAAAGGTTCAAGAAGTTTCAAATGAAGAATTTAAAGCTGAGGGTAAATTTCTTGGACCTGTATTGAGAATCAAATGTCTTGAAGCTGTTCAGTTTTTGAAACCTGTCACGATTCAGCTGCCAATTTCTCTTCGAGAGCGAGAAGACTTGAACCTAAACCCCACAACATGTCTCGTCAGAGTGCTGTTCCTCAAGTCCGATCATGACCAAAAAGAATGGATTGAAATCACTGATGATCTTGTGAAACCGCCAAGTCTTGATAGAAATTTTGTAAGGTTCAATGTGGAACGGTTCTCTGGATATTCGCATTACGTTGAGAGGAGAAACGATAACTCCCGGGTTTCTGTACAAAGAATAATAGATTTCCTTAACAGCCTCATTTTTCCGCCCAGACGGACAGTCTTCCTCGCCTACTTTCGTCCAGATTTTTTAACCATTTTGTGTGTGATGTGTTGCCCTGCTCACCTTAAAGAAGAGGTGGTAACGCGGCTTAAAAAACAAGGCATAAAGCCCGTTTGGCAAAACTCGAAGAAAGATATGGTACCTGGGTACGATAAGGCATTCGTGTTTGTATCAAAAGGAATATACCCTCACGTAAAGAGTGACATGGAGGAAATTTATCTTAACCTTTTAGAGGACGATGCAGACGATGCAGAGTTGGAGGTTCGTTTTCATGATGACGAAGACGCAGCTCGAGTGCAATTTTATAGCATCTTAGAAGCCTCAATGCCTCTATTGTGTAGATTGCACTTAAGAACACCCACTCAGGGTACGGCCGTTCGTTCGGACTTACGGGAACTTAGGCGACAGATGGAAGGCAGTCCAACGGACGTTGTACTAGAAAGTCTATCAAAAAGAATCTCTAACGATTGGAGAACGCTTGGGCGACGGTTAAACTTCAATGAAGCAAAGCTGCAAGAATTTGATGATAGCCATAAACAAATATCCGAAAAAGCATACTTCATGTTGTTAGCCTGGAAACAAAGGGACGGCTCAGCTGCTACCTACAGTGTTCTGAACCAAGCGCTGTGTGATCCCCTTGTAGAGCGTAAAGATCTAGCACAAATATTTTGTTGTCACTGAATTAGGTATTTACTTTTTCCTTTCGGCTAAATCGACAATAATGGTTTTGGAAAACTTGTTCACCTAAACGTTTTTCAAAGTTCATTTCTGTTGTTTGTAACGATTGATATGATGTTTTGGAGACATGAAGCTGTGATTTTGTGACTCAAAGGTAACTTCTGAAGTTTCATAGCGTAACTGGGATTAGCCTGGTACGGCTCCGTAATGGGAGAAAAAGGAAAAAAAAACGGGGTCAAATAGGAAAAATATCGGCGAAAGAAGCGAGCCGAGCAGTGGCCTTGGGAGGAGAAAAGAGCGGCGCCACTCTTCCCCTTCCTCAGGCTTCCTCTTGGCTCGCTTCTTTGGCCGTTATTTTTCTCCTTTTCCCCTGCTTCGGAGCCTGTTCCCAGGCTATACTGGCATCGATAAACAAAAATGAACTCCCCAGCAGTGACACTGCCCCTTAAAATAGACTGTGAGAAATAGTTAGTAGATCTCAAACCCCGGGGCTCAAAGATTCATTTAATGTAGATATATATACCATACAGATACTCATCCTTCGTTCATCACCCAACAACACCTCAGCTAAAGATATGACAGGATCGTCCATAAGGTCTCATATCTGGCTATCCATTCTAGCTTTTCTTTAGCTGTTCAGATCACCGCGGGTATCACCACTCGCACATGTGAATCAGATATCGCTGCTTGTGAGAATATTTGTCCGTCGTGTTAGTTGAGAATGAAACATTAGCCTGCGAGAAAGCTCTCCATTTGGGGGATAGGTCTATCGTGAAAAGTACATGCGTGAGAGCGTCACAAAAGAGGAGACGCGCGGGCGAGGTTCGCCGCTCGCTTGAGCGTTCTTGCGCGGCTTGTTTCACTCGCTCACTGATGGACAGCTTGTTAGCAGGCTGGCAAAACATTTGAATACCCCTCTGCCGTAAATAAGCTAAGTCACGAATTTTCAGTTTTACTTTAAAACCCTGACAAAAGATACATTGGAATCAAGGAAAAACAGAAAGTTAACGGCTTAGTTTCATTTAAAGAGGGGGACATTGGGGGGTGCCCAATACTGCAATACCGTACGAAAAATTGGCAAATACCGAAATACCGTGTCGAAAATGGACGAAATACCGATACCGCATTTATGATCGGTGACGCTGACTCAACGTTGTATATGCTACGCCAAAAGTGACAAAATATCAAAGATGCAACTTTATAATTCAAATCCACCAATTTACTATCAAGATCGATAAAATTAACATCAAGTTGCTTTTTGAATGTGTCGAATTGTAGAATTTTTAAAATTTCAATTCCCACGTGTTTTATGTCATGTATCAAGAGACACGTTCTCTAAATCAAGATGCATGTTTTTTAAATCAAGAAGGGAGACGACAACTTTTGATCAGTTTTGTCTAATATACTTAGCATGATCTCGCATTTCATTTCGTGACGTAAGCCAATGGTTGATGATACAAGGGACCAGGGAGAGTAAGGCCCAGTTCAGACGTCGTGCTTCTGCCGTGCCGAACTAAATTCAGGAATTAAGTTCGACAAAAGCACGGCAGAAGCACGGCGTCTGAATCAAACTTTTGAATTAAGTTCGGCAAACAATTAAGTTCGACAAGCGCTGCCGTGCTACACGGCTCTGGCACGGCAGTGATTCAAACGTCGTGCTTCTGCCGCGCTAAACAAAATTCATAAATTATATTATTGTATTTTGGCGAGACTGCGTTCCCACGGAGTTGGGAGAAGAATTGTTACGAGGCATCAGTAAATCCTGAATTTGGTTCGACTCTGGCACGACGTCTGAATCAAAGTTGTTTTCCTGCCGTGCTACAGTCGAACCAAATTACAATTAAGTTCGGCACGGCAGAAGCACGACGTCTGAACTGGGCCTAAGATTTTAGGGTGAAGTGGATGTTTTGTTCGATTCTCGTATTTCATGTTCGTGACATGTTGTCGTCTCGCCTTAATTCAGACATTTATACCTTGTTTTAGATGGTTTTAGATTTGTAAGACACGCGAAATTTGATTTTGGAATTTTATAGCTTGCCTAAAGGTTCGTCAATGTTCTCTCCATCGCATTTTCGAATCCGAAAATTTTAGATTTCCTTTTTCTACGAAAAATAGGCTAACTTGGGGACTGAAATGCGAAAAACTCAACTTTAGAAAATCGTAGGGAATTAATTAGATAAGCTACGAGAACTGTACAAGAATGGAACGGCCATCTAGAAATTTTTCGCCTTTCTCAAGTAACAGGAAATTGTAGGCAATTTTTGCTTCTCCGAACAGATATTTTACAGAAAACAGTCGTTCGGTGCCCCTGCCTAAGCTCTATGACATTTTTTTTTAGGCACAATCTGTCTACCTTCACAGGAAGGGAGAAGGAAAAAAAAATGTTACCCTCGACCCTCGACATGGTACCCTCGCCCTCGACATGGAACCCTGGACCCTCGACCCTCGTCAAAGAGATAGACTCCCCGATCTCATGAAGATGGGTCGGTCCGCCTAGCCAAAAACTGGGAAAAGTTGGAAGGGTTAGGTTAGGGCCTAGGCTTTAATCGCTAATTTAGCCACATATCCTCTTTATTTGTTATTTTGTAATTCCTTCTTCCACAGGCGGCCAAGCTCACTTTGACAGTAATCAGTTAAATCAGTTTTTAAACTTTTTACGACATTTTTTACTATATGGTGGCTCGTCAACAGAGCAGAGAAGACGTTCCTAGGCAGTCACTCATATTGAGAAACCTGTTATCAAGTAACATGTTCCCCCCTCCTCCCCACCCAACAAGTAGAACTAATATGGATGGAGATGTCCGCGCGTCATTTGTTTTCCATTTGTTTTCCATTTTTCAAAAAAAGTAAAAATAAATTGTTACCCTCGACCCTTGACATGGTACCCTCGACCCTTGACATGGAACCCTCGACCCTTGACCCTCGACATAAAGATAGACTCGGTGCCAGAGACTTTTCTAGCGCGGTTTCCGGTTTCTGTCAAGTCTGACCCATTCTTTGTTTAATTATAGAACACTCCTTCCTTGGAGATTTTTGTCGTTCGTTTTGTGTTGTCACTCAACAAGATTCTCGATCTAGGCTTGCGCGAGTTGCACGCAAGTACCTTAGTTGCTTTGTCAAGCCATTGAAATAAAAGGTAACTCACGTTTCTAATATTCCTTTAGTCTACAGATCCTTAGAGAAGACGATGATCCTTATTAAAAAGGTGCTCTGGCAGTACTTCGTTTGTTGTTCGTAAAATGGCGCAAGTTCCACTCATGTAAACATTGATGTCACTTCGTAATTTACTGTTTACTTTTCAATGGATCTATATATTAAAGAATGTGCTATTTGCTGCAAACTTCTTTTGTACCGAATTATATTTTTTGCCTCTGGTGTTGTTGTTATACTTTCATTTATTAAATGAAAGTATAAATCAACCATAAAAAGCAGATGCCTGTTTGGCCTGTATGCTGTCCCCCGGGGGGGGTACTCCCATTTATGGGCTATATAGGTACCTTCCGCGGAATAGGGTATGGTTTTTGAGGTTCTTGGTCCTTAAATAGGGTATCTTTTTTTATCCTTTTGTTTCTGTGTCCCTGGTGTGGTCCTTAGATCGGGTAGCTTAATTGTATTATCTAATACTGGGGTGTGAAAACCCCCGCCTAAACGAACGGTTTTTTTTTAAACTTGATGTATCCGTTTAAGTATTAACAAAATGATTTTGCAACAGAGGTTTAATAGCCGTTAAGCGGGTAAATACACGTAACGCCTCTTCAAGCCACATTATTCCTTTTTTCCTTGAATAGGGTGTTATTTTTCGGCTTTGGGCCTTAACAAGGGTATCAGTTTTCGCTTTCTTAGTCCTTAAATAGGGTTAGGGTTCACGAACCTTCGCGGCACACCCCTATCCAAAACTCGCGGGAGTACCCCCCCGGGATGCTGTCCAAACCGTAACTTAAGATACATCCCTAACAATAGCCTCTTACACATAATTGGCAACTGTTAATTGTGGATGGGAATGTGTAAAGTTGTCTTTGCTGCTATTGATGTACTGAAGAGGCCCTCCTGTTTCTGATTTACATCAATGATACAGTATTGTACATAACCGTAACTCTAAAATTAAGTTATTTGCTGATGATGCTGTTCTCTATTCCGAAGTCTCAAATGTTCATGATGTCAGTTTATTCCAACAAGACCTTAACACTCTATCCTGCTGGGCTGCTACTTGGCAAATGAATTTTAATTTAACTAAATGTAACATCATGTCAATTACTAGGTCTCCCCTTAAGTTTCCAGCTGGTTACAGGCTCGGTAATAGCCCACTAGAATCAATTTCATGCCATAAATATGTTGGTGTTTTTATACAAGATAACTTAGAATGGGTCTCTTATGTAAAATCTGTTAAACACAAAGCTATGAAGATACTGGGTCTATTACGTAGACATTTTTCAGGTACAACTCTCTCGTGAGACCCCATGTAGAATATGTGTCAGCTGCCTGGAGCCCTTTTGAAAAACAACACATAAAAGCGCCAGAGTTTTCACAGTTTTCCAGCGTAACCTCTACGCAGCATTCGCTGAGCTGGGACACTCTTGAAGTCCGTCAACATCTAAACGCCGCTACCATAATGTATAAAGCTGTGCACAACTGGACTCACTTAATATTTCCAGCATCTGTCACCTTAGCTCATAGAAGCAATCACTCTAACCATCCTCATTAAAGTTCAGACATATCTTTGCTCGTACCAATGCATGTAAGTTTTCCTTTTTCCCACTTGTTATCCCCCTTTATGGCCTTCCCAATTCTGCTGTTAGTGCTGAGTCTGTTACTGACTTCCAAGCGAATGCTTTACCATCCATAAGACAATATTGCAATGCAATGTTAATATTTATTTGTTGTAAATAATTTAACTTAGTTTTTTTTTCCCTCCTTTTCTATTGCGCCACTGACTGTTTTAGCATCTTGTATAGTCACATGACTTCTAGGATTAATAAAAATGTATGTATGTAGGCAGTGGTAAGTTCTGCGTATAACCTCATATATTTATCATGCATACATGTGTCAACTGTGTGCATATTAAACTACTTGCAAGAAAAAGCATGAAATTGTTGAAAGTATAATAAATGTATGGGGTAATACAGAAATCTTACTGAGGCAGTTCACAGAAGAGTGAAAAAAATTTACTTACTTGTTTACATACTGCTTTGAGGTTTGAGAATATCATCTAGCCTCTACAGTTTACCATAAACTGCTGCTTATAAGTCCCGGGCATATATGCATCTTTGTAAAGGGTTTCAGAAGGGGTTATAAATGGAGGGGCTTATAACCGATAGAAAAAGCACTTTGAACTGTAGCTGTGGCTGATAAAAACCCATTTTGTACTCAGTGGTTTTTGATCATGTGTACGGTATAAGAGGAATTGAGGTTATAATTTAGTTTGCTCTTTAATAAGGTTAGAGGCTAGTTATCTTAGGAGTGGCGGTGAGATGTTCAATAACATGCCACAAATCATGCTTATAAGACTGTAAACAAAACAGACATCTGATTATAAGCTCCCCAGATATAAGTCCCCCTCTAGTGTCTGTTCCACAATAATGTAATGAATTGAATTTGATTTATTGTGACATTTTTAAAAACAAACATTTTTAGAAATGTAAGAGAAAATAACCTGCGAGAGCATCCGCTTTTTTCAGTTCTAGTTTCACCCACCAAGAAAAACTGCATGAAACTAGAGCCAAAAAAACCGGGTGCTCTCCCAGGCTATTTTCTATAGGCTATAGCGAAAACAGTGTAGTCTGAGTCATAATATGGTTTCTGTAAATTTATTATTCATATTTATTTTTTAGTACAAAACATGTGAATATCAAGAGAAACTTTAAGGCAACTCCATAATAAAGACCCAGAAATAACATTTTTACAAACGTAAGAGAAAATAACCTGCGAGAGCATCCGGTTTTTTCAGTTCTAGTTTCAGCCACTGAGAAAAACTGGATGAAACTAGAGCCAAAAAAACCGGGTGCTCTCCCAGGCTATTTTCCATGGGCTGTAGAGAAAACAGTGTAGTCTGAGTCATAATATGGTTTCTGTAAATTTATTATTCATATTTATTTTTTAGTACAAAACATGTGAATATCAAGAGAAACTTTAAGGCAACTCCATAATAAAGACCCAGAAATAACATTTTTACAAACGTAAGAGAAAATAACCTGCGAGAGCATCCGGTTTTTTCAGCTCTAGTTTCAGCCACTGAGAAAAACTGGATGAAACTAGAGCCAAAAAAACCGGGTGCTCTCCCAGGCTATTTTCTATGGGCTATAGAGAAAACAGTGTAGTCTGAGTCATAATATGGTTTCTGTAAATTTATTATTCATATTTATTTTTTAGTACAAAACATGTGAATATCAAGAGAAACTTTATGGCAACTCTATAATAAAGACCCAGAAATAAAAATAACTTTTTTAACAGTCATTTTGCTCAAGACTAAATTAAAGGCTTTGAACCAGTGAAAAAATGATTGTTAGCTTAATAAATATTCATTTGGTTATATGGAAATGAGCCAACTAACCTCAGAATATCTTTCCTCTAAAAAGCCTGGTTGATCAGTCATGTTTCAAAATGTTGTAGTGTTCTCAACCTGGGACAGGTATAAAAGAATTGGACTGAAACATGAAAAAGTTGGAGCTATTTACCATGGTGTGTTCTGCCTTGGAGAACTCATTTGTGTATGTGTCTTTTGTTCAGGGCCATTTTGTGCATTGGCAAGTACACCTTTATAGGTCTTGTATAGTTGTAAAAATGCAAGTGATCCTGTCATCACAATCATGTGCTATATTTGCATTGGCCTGCCATGGGACTATTGAAAAGGAAAACTATCACCGGCACGACAACTCTTAGTGGAGAGCAAATGTATGGATATTGCAGATATAAAAATGCCACTAAGATGGTACTTTCTGTGATGTAAAATGAGGTAACAAGAAGATCCATCCATACATTGTAAAATCTATAATCCAACTGAGTCTGGTGTGCATCATCACTTTGATATCTCGCATCAACTAATGAAGGGCATCACTGATTTCATACACTTGCAGGTTTCTTTAAAAATATAAATGAGATAAACACCTCAATCACAAAATATATGAAAATTATTTGGCAATAAAACAGTTTAAAAGAATGCTAGAAAATCCATGAAAGTCATTCCTTTTTCACCTTTTATGAATCCAAAGAACTGACATCTTATCAAAGAGACCCATGGCAAGATTTCAAGATTTGAAGACCTTCTGTAATTTTTTTTAATAAGGATAGATTTTAATTTTAATCACGTTGTTATTTCTTTGGTATTGGCTACCCTGCCTTATGGTAAAGCAAATGAAATTGAAATGATTGAAGATTTGGTGCGGGTAACGCATCAAAATGTGAGATGTTTTCATAATTTATAAGCTTAATTAAGTCTATCTTCTCATCACTCCATACTAGTTTAAGAGGGGGGTAAAGGGGGTGTCCTACGCACGAATCACGAAAATTAAAAAGTAGAAATAACGCATCACGGGATTAAAATTCCGTGTTCACGTTTCACGGAAATTTCCGAAGTAAAAGGACAGTCAGTGCATTGGCTCGACCTGTTCAGGATGCCACTGTCTTTCGCTTTTTGTGCCTCCCGGCTGCACAACTAATACAGAGAAGTGACGGAAGTCAGGTAAACATACAATGAAATGTAGGTGAAGGTAAACTGATGATGACTAATGCTGACAGATATATAGTACTCAAAAGGAACCCATAGATCCCACAGATTTAGGATCTATATAATATATTACTCCTTCCAATTTAAAAACTTGTCCCTCTAATTTAAAAACTGCTGGCCATTTCAACCAAGATCCCCACGCAAACCCCTCATGTGTTAGCTCCACGAAAATAAGAGTTGAGTTATGATTGCTTGAAAAAAAACTGACTCATCAGCTCACGGAAATCGTTTCCCAGCTCGGGATTGCAGACACCCTTTTCTCGGCGGGTGAAACAAGAGCCAAAAAAGTTGTCTGCTCTTGCAGGTTTGGTCATAGTTTAGGACGACATATATAGTAGGAAAGACTGTAAGGGCCGGTTATTTAAAACAAAGCCCATCTTAGGCCGTGGTTTAAGAAATCATTGGGCATCCAGATCTCTCTCTAAGTGGGTTATTTTAACCCTTTGGTGAAGGCCCGCGAGTAGCGAAGAAACAGCATTTTCCACCAATTCCTCTTCCTTGGACTAGTTTTCGGCTAATTAGCATAAATATGGCTAAAAACGAGTTTTTCGAGAAAAAAAGACATCTTTTCCAACTAATCTGACGTAATTAAACAGCTTTTTTGTTTTTCACACGTGTGCAAAAGCCAAAATTTGGACTTTTTGGCGAATCTATTTCAATCTTTCTCTCTCGCTCTCTTTTTTCCTTCTTTATTGGCGGTTTTGTTGCCCACTTTATTGTCTTTCTTTTGCATGGAATTGTGGCTGGCTAACTTTTTAGGAAAGCAACAAATTTAATTTTCAAGGAGTAGTATGTAAACAGTGAAATTGGCAGTGGAATTTTCCCCAAAATTTTACCTTTTTTTGTGAGTGTAACTCTGTCAGGGTTAGTCAGAATATCCCAAAACGAGGTATCGCTGGAAAGATCTATCTTTGCTGACGTTGTTGCTTACCAATTTATTAACATCAACTGAAAGCTAAATGGGTCAGGGGAAAATTGTATACATTGTACCATATGGGGACGTATACGACCCTAGTCTACCCTGTTGCTGCCATGAAACGTTCACCATAACCGGTGTTAAGATAAAAGCGTTGAAAAAATTGAAAATGGCTTAGAACACGGTTTTGTCAACCACTGGCTACACTTTGTTTAGATAACCGGCCTTTGAGTCTCTTAAGACCTTTTAGAAAAGTTCATTTGAAGGTCCACTGGCTTCCCTGTAGAATTTGTCTTCAGTTGAGACTATTTCACGAAAAAATTAGTTGAAAATCACAAATATCGGGTAAAAGATTTTAACGTTCACGTATCACGACAAGCAAACCAGTCACAGTTCACTTGTTTTAATTTCGTATTTTCACCTTTCATGAAAATTAAAAACACTTAATCACGTATCACGCAATAACCCCTTTACCCACTTTGTTTAAGTGGAATCAAAACTGTATAATAATATGTGACCGTGCACGGGAAAACGTACCTTAACGCTTATCCGTTAAATGCTCTCTAACGGACGGATAGCTAATGCACTTATCAATTGAAACCCCGACCCCCCCCACCCCGGGCCTATGTGGGGCAATGTGGGGGATTTTTATGGTATTTGAAGGGATGGTTAGCCCGTGGGGGTGGGGGATTTCTCAGGATTTGCTTAGCATATTCATGGCAGTCCATGGAAGTCCATGGAAGTCGGGGAGCGAGGTGGGGATTTGACTCGTGCCTAGTTTCCTCACGGTAATTTCTTCACGTGATCACTGGTATTTTGATGTATTGCTCGGCCGTACGTTTCCTAATTGTTTTTCCTTTCATTTCTTCACTGAGACTAATCCTTTGCGATTTTGCCTTGAGCTTTCATGGTTCGTTGACTGGAAATTGTTATTGTTATTCAAAACGTCTCAAACAATGCAGATACAAACTCCTCTACTTATTATAAAAGGTGCTGTGTCACGGCTATCTGGTTCATTTTGTTAATATTGCCAGTTACGTGGTCCCTATTCGCTTTTGAGCGTTACGTTGCCAAAGAAATGAAGAAATCAAAGCTTCGTTTTAAACAGATGTTTCTCCCAAGCATTTCAAGCGTTACGGACGAAAACAATGAACTTTGAAAAACTGTTAGGTTAACAAGTTTTCAAAAACCAAAATTTCAATCCGTTTTAATCTTCTTCATGTTTTCCCATCTGTACCTTCTTTTGTATTTGCTGAGTCATTGATACCATCTTTTAATGTCTTAAGCGGTTATTTTTATGTTTCACTCAATTTGGTGGCAGTTCCCACAGCCTACATTTTGGTAAATTTCATGACACAGCTCGTTTAACGTCTAGTGTTAAACCCATGTGGTTTCTGAAGTTCTATATGTCCTCATTCTTTAAGCCAAAATATAAAATATAGCTCCTAGGAACTATTTTATGCAGTCTATTTATAGCATCAGCTTGTGAAGGTTAAGGTATGTTGGCTGCTATTTTCAATTAAACTTATCATTGCAGATATTACTTTCAATGGAGATGGTACGGATTTCCTTTTAATATAACTTTATAGCAATGTGCTACTCCATCATCCATTTTGTACCCTGACTTTTTTTATAAGTGGGTAGGGGTCATTATGTTTACTTATTGTCAAATATTTGTTGTATTTATATCTTGGTCTGTTATCATATTTGCCTTTTTGCTGTAGTAAATTTGTCAATATTAAGAAGTTGAAAATTCGAACGAAATATTAATAAAGTCAGTCAGGGAATTAAAAAGGTTTCCCCACCTGGGTGGGGGTTTTACCAGTCAATATGCCCCAGTAGGGTGGGAGTTTGCTAAGATTTGTAATGATGTCAAGTCAAATCCCCACCTTGGCCCGGGGTGGGGGGGGGGGTCGGGGTTTCAATTGATAAGTGCATAACCGATTGTTAATGGCCTTCACAGCATTCTAACGTTTTGTCCTAACGGATAATCAAAATGTTCTAACACTTTCTCCTAACGGTCTAACGGCTAACTAAGTATGTCTAACGGATGAAGAAAACATTGTAACAGTTACGCAGTTTGTTCTAACGGATGACTGGAGCCGTTTAACGGTTGTCTAACGCTCTACATCTAGGGACTTTTAACGTTTGTCTAACGGTTTACATCTAAGGACTTTTAACAAATGAATAGCGTAACAGTTACTTTCAGTCTGATATTATAAACACATGTATGATCGTGCAAAACTATTACTAGTCTTACACTCGCGATTTAAAAAAAACGAGTCACAAAGTGCCGATTTCATCAGTCGTTGATGAGACAAGCATTAAAAAAATTATTTCCACGGTGAGCATTAATCGAGAGCAAAACTCACGGATATAAACTTTCACTTTCTCATCGAGACGGAGAAACTCAGAATTCGAGTCCTTTGTTATCGTGTGAGAAGCAAACCTAATGTCACTAAATTAAACCTGTGTGTAAACAATTTTAATCGCCACTCGTGGTGAACATTTTTTATTGTTTTACTCAAATGGAATTGTCGCTTGTACTTATTTTTACACCATGACTCTGTCAAGAGTTTTTCTAAAGCAACTGTTTTATCTGGGCCAGCAGTGGATTCGCGAAAGATTACGCTTTCTATCTTGACCGAGCATGCAAAAAGCGCTGCCTTTTGAAGTCATGAAGTCAGTCTCGAAGCAACGACGTGTTGGCGCTGGTTTCACCAGATAAAGTTGTTTTCGTCACATGCATGTAGTTTAAAATTAGTTTTGTCTGATTCAGAGTTAGACAAAAGTCTATCAAAATATTCATCAACCTTCCCGCCGGAGTATGGCCGTTTCTCACATCTTGGAAAATGTAAACAACTTTATGCAATTTTTGAACCCGCACTTTGTGAATTGAAACCAAATAATATTATTCTACTTCAGTTCGAACGACAAAGACCACTTAATTATCTTAATGATTGCAAATAGCGATTAAAGGGAACGGAAGAAGGTTATTGATCATTTGGGATCGTCAGAAATTTAAAAATTAAACGAGACTTACCTGTAAGTTGAAGTTTGATTGTGATTCTACCGAGTTACAGAATGCTGAGAGATTACATGAGATAGCAAGCGCATGCGCCAATCAGGTTTTAAAGACTGAATGTATGTGTTACCCAACAGCAGAGGGGAGGGTAGGGCGCTTGCCAATCAGGTTTTAAAAACTGAATGTACGTGTTACCCAACAGCAGAGGGGAGGGTAGGGAAATTGGGCATGTAATCTCTCAGCATTCTGTAACTCGGTAGAATCACAATCAAACTTCAACTTACAGGTAAGTCTCGTTTAATTTTTAAATTCTACCTCGTTACCATGCTGAGAGATTCAAAGAGACTTCAAAGCAACACGGACATGAAGGAACAACAACATGCCACTTTAATAGTAATATGTAAATGATACTTTTTACATAGATGACAAGACTGATCTTACATAATTTGAAGTCTTAGCTATAGGTTTGTTGTAAAAACGAGCAAAGCAGCATTCAGATGACCACCCTGCAGTTTGAAGAATGTCATCTAGATTTACAGAAGCCCTGCTTGCTGCTGAAACAGATGCAGCCCTTGTACTATGAGCTGAATATTTTGTTACATCAATACCAGCAAAAGCCATAGTGTATCGCACCCACCTAGTGACTGTATCCCTCCTTACGGGCTTATAAGGTTTAACGTAACTTATCAACAGCTGTGACTGGCCGCTAGGTCTCAATACTTTAGTTCTTACAAGGTATTCCGTAAGCGTAGTAACAACACAAATAGAGGGTCGTTCAAATGATTCCAGAACAACCTGAGGGTTAGGTACCCCTGGTTTGCTTTGTTTTAGGTGGCTAGGGATGACAAATGTGTATTTGGCATCATTCACAAACATATGATTTATGTCTAACAAGTGAATAGTCTGGCCTCGTTGGCCTGATACTAACAACAACAACATAACAAGTTTCAATGTAAGCTGTTTAAGTGTCAATGATTCAACAGGATGAAGTGTAGCCAGGTATGTTAAGACCACTTGGACATCCCAAACTTTTGTATATTTGGGCTTGGGTGGTCTTGACTGGAAAACACCTTTCAACAGGCATCAGACTAGCGGGTTCTGTCCAACTACAGAGCCATCATCCAATGACACATAAGAAGACAATGCACTTCTAGCACAGTTGATAGCACTGTAAGTAAGTCCTTGGTCAAAAAGTTCAGAGAAGAAATCCAAGACTGCTCCTACAGGTGGTTGAAGATGATCGACTTTCCTCTGGAGACAAAATGCTGTCCATTTCTTGATGTACCCGGAGTACTGTTTCTTAGTGCCCCCCCCCGCCAGGATGCCATGAGCAATCCAACAGCTGACTTCGATACTCCTCTTGTTTCATAGTACTGCCGGACAAGAGACATGCCATCAGTCTCATTTGCTTTCTCAGAGGATGTAGAGTCCCTGACTGTGGTAGTGTGAGGAGGTTCCTTGTCTTGTGGGAGCATTAATGGATTTGCCACAAGAAGGCTTAGTAGCCGGGGCCACCAAACCTGTGTGGGCCACACAGGAGCCACCAACAGTGCTAAAGTCTGATCCTTCTCTAATTTCTGCAGACATCTGTTAAGCAGAGAAAAGGGAGGAAAAATGTAAACAAACTGTCCACTCCAGGAAAACGAGAAGGCATCTACGTGGCAGGCTCCAGGGTCAGGCTTCCAAGAAACATATTTTGGAAGCTGGTTGTTAAGTCTGTATGCAAACAGATCAATCTTAGGAGTACCCAGTACGTCAGTAATCTTACAGAATATATCTGGTTGAAGCTGCCACTCAGTTCTCTCATTAAATTGTCTGGAGCTTATGTCTGCCTCAATATTAAGGACACCTGGCAAATGGCATGCAGTCAACCAGATATCATTTTCCATACAGTACATCCAAACACTTTTAGCAAGTTTGTTACACGGAGGGGATTTAGTGCCCCCCATTGCATTAAGATAGCAGACAGTTGTAGAATTGTCAGTTTTAATGCACACATGCTTTCCTTTTAATAAGGGCTGGAAGGATTTCAAACCAAAGTAGACTGCTAATAATTCAAGTTCATTAATGTGCTTTTGTTTTTCAAATGGGGACCACATGCCTTGGGCACTTTGTGCATTGCATACCGCCCCCCAGCCTAATTTCGATGCATCTGTTGCCATTTCTATATCTGGGTTGTCCATGGTGATACTTTTGCATGCTGTAGGTAGGTTAGTCACCCACCAGCGAAGCTCACTGATAGATTCTGACGAGAGGGTCATATTAGCTTCATAGTTGCCATTATTTTGTTGCAAAGCTGTATTTTTGTCAATTTCAAGACTCCTGTAAAAAAGGGGTCCATACTGGACAGCAGGCAAACTAGAGACCAGAAGTCCAATGACCTGGGCAACTTCTCTTATAGAAATTATACTTTTCTTTAGCAGTTGTTGGCATGCCAAAATTATTTTCTCGGTTTTTTCTGCCGTAAAAAATACTTTCATGTTGACAGAATCTAAAAGAAAACCAAGAAATGGCAATTTTGGACATGGTTGCAACACTGACTTTTCATGATTGATCAGGAATCCTAGAGACTCAAATAGGGTTAGGGTAGTAAGAATATTACTTCTGCAGTCTGTCTTTGAGTCCCCCTGTAAATATGAGTCATCTATATAGCCAACATTTAAGTAGCCTTGGCTACGCAATGTGCTATACACTGTTTTCAATAGTTTTGTAAAGTATCTTGGTGCAGATGCTAGGCCGTTAGGGAGACATGTGTACTGAAACAGCCTATTTCTCCAGAAAAACCTTAAATATTTCCTGTGCTCAACAGCCACAGGAACAGTGTAATATGCATCTGTTAGGTCTATAGAAGCCATATAACAGTTTTTCTTCATTAACTGGATAGCACATGTTAGGCTTTCCATTTTAAAATGTTGATACTCTATGGATGCATTCAGTCCTTTTAGATTCAAGATCAGTCTGTAAGAACCATTTTTCTTTTTTCTGAGAAAAATTGTAGAGACATACTGACCATAACTAGGGTCAGTCTCCTCAAGAACCCCTTTGTTAAGCAATAATTTGTTGTATTTCACCATCAATAAGTGCAGCCTCTTCAGAGTTAAATCTAACTGGAGGCTTAGGATATTGTTGATAGGGGTGTTCAGTAAACTCAAGATGACAGTGTTCAACCATGTCAAGAATTTTTCTGTTTGATGTAATTTCCATCCAGGCAGAGAGAAAGTATTTAAGCCTGCCAGCAATTTGCAACTCTTTGTCCCTTACCTCAACGTTTTGGTCATGAATTAGTTGTGGTTCTTCTGAGCAGCCTTCCTCCCCCCCTCCTTCTTGCTGAAGAGGGGGCGGCGGTAGTTTTTTGACAGCCCAGAATAATAATTATTATTCCTGTATTTGCCTTGGTATCTGTCTGAGTGACCATCACTTCGTGATCTTTTGAAGCTCTGCTTAGTTTCTCTACTAAGCTTGGACGTGATTCGGTTGGTATCAGTAATGTCTTTTACCGCCTTGGGTAGATCATCTCCAAAAAGCTCAGTTGTTATTGGGTTTGAGGGAGCACAAAGATAGCGGTAGCTTGTGTGAAGCTCCGGTTTTAGAGCCTCCCTACGCCTCAGATTTAACTCTGTGTTAGAATTAGCCATCAACAGAACACCATCCATGAGTTGGTTAACTAGTTGACCCTTTGATGGCATATCTGGCTTGCTGATCAGGTCATTTACAACCTGGACCACTGCAGTTGGACCCTTAATAAGGGATTTTTGCACCTTCTGGTATTTAAGATCTGAGGTACGTGCTCTCTCTGAAAGATTATTCCAGATTGGTAGGTTGACCCTAGTTTCGGCCAGCATATCACAGTTTTTTGGCCTGAGATACCGTTTTTTGATTTCATTCAGCTTATCTTCCTCAGGTTTGTCTGTCAATACCTTTGGGACAATAGCGGCTAAGTTTCCATGAATTTCAGCGCCATCTTGTTCAGAGACATTAAACTCCTTTTCGAGTTTATTAAGTATGTCACTATTGTCCTTAGGCAGAGCAATGCCATCATCGGTTTTTTGTTTTTTACGAGCAGGTTCCTCAGGTTCTATGTCTGAGCCGCCGCCACGGTCATCCGACTCGGAGTCGGAAGCTACAGAAGCGTTATTCTCGCATGCGGCGTCGTTTTTTGCCTTGAGCAAATCGCCCAAATTGCTAAAACCCTTGTTCATCTCCACCGCAAGACCAGAAAAAGCGTCTTTGAGAAGGGCAGCCACGCCAGTGGTTAAACTTTGACCCGGGGTAGCAGATTGTTTTGAGCCGCTACGACGCTCTTTTGGCGCGCTTTTTTCCCTCGAGGAACGGCTAGGTTTTGTCACATTTTTTGTGACCACTGCCGTCTTAGAGGCACCAGAGCCAGTAGAAGGTGCTTTCTCGCTCTTCTTTTACAACTTATCATCACATTTAAGTGATTTTGTGGGATCTTTAGTCCCAGAAGTGGGCTCTGCGTCTTTTGACAGCGAGCCTTTGTGCTTCTCCGCACGTGTTGTGCTTGATCCTGCGGAAAACTCTTCGTCCCAGTCGTTCAAACTGGCGTCTAAGGCCGAGTCCATCTCTAGCAATTTGGAAATGGTAGTTTCCTTTGCTAATTTCAATGACTTGCTCATTTTTAGTAGATAAAAGAGCTGTATTTTTGGAAAAAATCCTCAAATACAGCGATAAAAGTCAATCTGATCGGCGACAAACGTTGCACTGATTGGCGCATGCGCTTGCTATCTCATGGAATCTCTCAGCATGGTAACGAGGTAGAATTACAGTACAAAATACAAGCTCTTGAGACAACCGGACTTTGCCAAATAAATAAACAGTTCATACAATGTCGATCATTGTTATGATTTTACTTGTCGGCAAACGTGGTTTGTTTTGGATCGTGTATAATAAATTATAGAATGAAGGCTTTATTGAATTCATTCGAGTTGTATTTATCAATCATCACGGCATCAAAAAATAATAATCGCCAAACTTGCCATCGAAAGATAGCTATCTCTCATGATTGTTTTGAAATAAATGGAAGCAAAAAGCTGCTCTCGTTTCACTGTGTTAGGCTACTACATTCTACTTTAACGCGTGTCATGTCATTCTAACGGAATCGTTACCCGTTGAACGGATACTAGTTTATTCTAACGGATCCTAACGGCTTCTCTAGCCGTGCTAACAGATGCAGAGTTTTTGCTAATGGTTATGCTGACCCGTCTAACGGTCTGATACTAACGGCTAACGGATACATGTCTCTTGCTAACGGTTACACTGTCCGTTCTAACGGCCTCATGCTAACGTCTAATGGCTGGGCTAACGCCTCTAACGTTCTTAAGAAAACTTTCTAACGGTTGACTAACGGATGCTTAACGCTTTTGCTTGTCTAACGGATAAGCGTTAAGGTACGTTTTCCCGTGCACGGTCACATTTATAGGAACAAAGTACCCACCCGACGGCAACGGCAACGAAAACGTCACTTGAACATGAATTTGCGCCATTTCATCTCATCGCTATAACTCCACCTCGTTCGATTTGTCAAACACGTTACGGTAGGCGAATTTTTTTGAGGGGTTATTCGTACGAAACCGTATGCAAATTCAAAGAATTTAAAGAGAATTTTCTTTTTGAGTTTACTTCCTCCATAAAACATGAAATTAGGACTGATTAAATTACGGTTTCCTTCTGTAGGTAACCTTGGAATGTCGCCCCAAAGCATAGCACAGAAACCTAAATACCGATATGTCACGATCCACTTTCAAGATCGGCGAGGCGCAACTTCGCATCGTTACAGAAACTGCGATGAAATCAGCGTTTCAATAAGGTGTGAGCAGAAGCACTATCCTAAATGGTTTAGGCAGTGGCGTTATAGCTATATGGCATACGCCGTCACTATCGTGGTTGCTTTTAGTTCATTGTTTTCCGAATCCAAAGGGGGATTCAGACTGGTGAATATACAATGTATCTCGACATACAGTGAAATTAAAGTATAATATTCCTTAAAAAGATACTAAGTTTACAAAATATCTTTGTTTAAAACCTAGAATCAGTTGAGGTCGAATGAGTCCAGGATGGGCGATACGAAAGATAGCAGAATAGCAAGACTTAAAACTTTTCTCTTCAAATATGTCACATATGCCAACAAATGATGATAGGACCATCTTGATGAGACCCTTTCTTTTGTGAACGCTTCGACGTAAGCAGCTTGTACTGATTCAGTGTAATCTTTCACTGTTATAGCAATTTGACTTTAACTCAGTGTTGGAACGTCAGGTTCAAATTCCACTGTTTTGCAGAGAAACCTTGACCAAAAATTGATGCCCAAATCAATAATTTTGCTTTCTAGTTTCCGGCTCGCTGCCATTTTGAATAGTTATAGAGTTATTTGTCACCTCTGTTTCATACAAAAACTTGGTATAATATATATATATATATATTCCCGACTGTAAAATCAGTCTTGCTTCTTTTGTTTAAAAACTTGACGTTGATTCTGGATTATGTCCGACAATCCATGGCTTGCTTCTCGTGGACATACGAGAAACTCCAGGAAAAGTCGCCTAGCTACATTTGAGGAATTGAGCGTTCCCAAATAGACGCGATAAAGTTTGAAAGGACGCAAATTCATTTTTTTAGTGATGTTTTCACTGCCGCCATCGTCATTGTTGCTTAAGCTCCCTAATGTGGCGCTGGAAGAAGCCGCCTGCAGATCCTAAAATACATCTTGTTGACATAGCCTGTGACATCGACATCAGCCTCAACGTGGTTTACGTCCACACGTTTGGGATAAGATTACCAAACATATTGACGAGAAGGATTTAAGAAGTTTTACCGAAATTCCCCTATTTAGCCCCTCTCTCTAATAAGCCCTCCCCTTTTCAGGGGAATTAAGTTAATAAGCCCCAATATCCTTCCCTACTTATTCTTCACCAATAAATGATAGACTGTATTAATCAATCAAAACTTTGAAAACTCCGGGATGGTTTATTCACTAACTGGAAGTTCGAATTTGTTTTTTGATCCTCAGCTGCATGACCTCCAACTTCTTGTACCTTCGCTTTTCCACTATGTAGTCTTCTCCTTTTTTGAGAACTGATACCATCGTCTTTTCTAAATTAAGTAAGCCCCCCATCTCAATTAAGCCCCTCCTCCGCTCAAATAGGTTTGAGGGGGGCTTAATAGAGGCTCAATATAGGAGTTAAGGTATACGTGGAAGCTACAGTCCGACGTCCACTATTCTAACGCCTTACACTTCTTTATACCATTTTTGACAGAGAGGTACCCCTTCCGTAGGCCCTTTAATGACAAATTATTTCTCTTCTTGATACGCTTAATAGAACTTTAGACTTCTGGGTTGGCAAAACTGGAAACGGCCCTTAGATTAAGATTTTGGGGAAAATACTATGGAGTATGTGAGATCGCTTGTTTTGATGACTTTCAAAGGCAATGTAAATGTTGTGGTAGAATTTTATCCTTGGCTTAATTTTTTTTCCTTTGTTTGAAAACCATCATTATACATTACCACACCCCAAAACAAAGGAATATCAAATTTAAACTAAGAAGAAAATTGAACCATAACAGTAGAGAGCGAGTAAACAAAAGATAATATCTTATAATCTACTTATTAAAAGTTGACGAAACTTGGCAGATATGCCTTTCATATCGCACTTCAGTCACACTTTAAAAACCTCAAAATGAATTGTGAACAATTAAGGAGTTTTGTGACACAAACAAGTTTCTCATAAAATGTATTTTCTTTAAAATTTCAAAAACCGTTTGTTAATTTGTAATTATTAAAATGGTGATTACTAAAATTAAAATTAATAAAAAAATCTAACAACTGGATTTTGTAAACCTAATGAATTCATAATTTAGGCTTATTTTTTTGTCATCCACGTTGCCATAGAAACGATCCAATCTCACTTTTTACTTAATAAATGTCATGTCTTATAATAAATATGTTTTCAATGACAAATTTGAGCTTTATACCTGTAAAGAGTTTTAAGCAATGCCCTAATGAGTGTTGACAATCCACAACCTATCAAACTGTGTTCATTCACCTTAAGTGGAATGCTTAGGTACCAGGCTCCACTGCGGTGTATATTTATCTGAGTGTTTTGGCATTTTCAGTTTCTATTTCCTGTCTTTTTTTTCCCTTTGTGATTGGATGCAGATGCCCTGGGGTACGTTCTAGTAGTGAAAAGTCGACTATTTTTTGTTCAGATATAAGGCCCGAAGTTGAGCCCAGAAAGTTTGGTCTTTGCAAGCCCTGTTATTTTGCGTCCTATCCATTGTGTCCAAGATATCAGGATTTTGAGCAACGGATATCAAGGTATATTGTTACAAGTTTTGCAGTAAACGTCACCTTAGAAGTAGCTGATATTTATGATTTGATAACCAGGTTAAATCTTGTTGGGTTGAGTACTATCAAGGAGTTTTTTCTTGAACGGCGCGAATTATTTCTAAGAACGGCATAAGTGGAAGTTTTCAAATCTATACGTCCTTGCAAACGTCTGCTTTAACAACGGGAAAGTGATTATGAGAATGCCTTATTGTTTAAAGTAAGGATTCTCTAATTTTTTACGAATTCGACCATTGGAAATTGGTGCAATCGAGTCGTCTGCCGAAAACAAGCAGAAAGATCACCGAGCATCATAAGGAAGCCTTTTATTTATCACAGTTGCTGTGTCAAATGGGTTGTAATATGAGGGATTGAAGCTGAAAGGTTGTTGTTCGCTTACTCGATCAACCGTCGAATTTTGTTTTATTCCTTAAACTTTCAAGATGGACTTTGTTCAATGTTTCGCTGATTTTGTACAAAATCTTGGCCTGTTTCTTGGCAGAGGGTTAGTCTCACTGTGTTCTTTGTTTTCCCTTTTTTCCGGAAGATTGGTAGTTACCTTTTCTATTGTGATCCAACTCAAGTAAATAGAACTACATTAATCTTGATTTATGTCTTTGTACAAGTATTATCAGTTTGCAAACTTTATTGGTCGAAAAGGAAAAGAAAATGCTAAATTGTGTTTAATATCTCAAAAAAGATGAGGGACTTTTCGAGTTGAGAGACAAAACTTAAAAATGTATTTGTAACAATGAAAACATTCCTAAAATACCACGTTCCTTTTGATTGTTGGTGTTCGCCACATACACCGTCGCAAAAGAAAGGTTAACTTTTCAATTTAGGATGATCCTACTGAAAATGTACTGCGCAGTGTTTATATATCAAGGTTGAAGTGATCCACCATGCTGCACACTTACATCCTTTTAATTTGTCGTTTCCATGGTGCAGAACAGTTAGTAGTTTAAAAATCTGTTATTTAATAAAGTTGTGAGAGTGATAATTGATTATTTATTGATAATTTTGCTCGAGATGATCTATGTTGGCAATCGTTTTGAACTCGAATCTCTCGAATCTCTCTGTGTATATCTCTACATAGCCAGATTTTGACACAGAACCGCAGTTACGGTGAACAAAGATAGAATAAGCCCTAAACAAAATTATATAAATAAACGCTCACCTCTCGTGTTGCATGAAGAACCAAACGCTCAAGAAATTCCTCCACATCGTTATCTTACGTTTATAAATCATGCTGGATGAATAAAATTTGCTCGAATTAGCACGCGCCAGGGACTTCCCGCGGAATAGAGTCACGTGGTAAAACCACGTTCTATGGAACAAAGCATCTATGTATTTTAAAATTATCGCGGACGGCTGTTATGGTAGTCTGCTACACAGCCGTTTTTAGTGTCGTCACGCATCTAAAAACGGCTGTGTAGCAGACTACTGTTATGGTTGCAACTTGCGTTGCGTTGCTCTTTACTGCGCAAAAAGAGTATTTTTCAACTCTGTGGACTGTCCAGACGCTTAAAATTTGTTTTAATCACGAATCAAAATGTATCCGAATTGTCAGCGACTGGCTTTTACTTTTAAACGAACGGATCTAAGTTCAACTGGTGGACACATGTACTGTTTGAGTCTTCGCGATGCGAATAACGTGAGTACGATTGTTCCTTATTTTAGAATAATCTGTTATTGGAACGTCTAGGCATACGTGTTATGAAAAGGACAGTTGGATATCTAGCCTTTCGAAGAGCGCTGTCAATTAATTTATTACCAAGAGCCATTTTGGATATGTGTTTGCTTACCTGTCGTTTTGATACAAAGTAATTTCGATACACCAGGCGATACATCTCGCCCAGATACAAATTGATTCAGTCGAGGTGGACAACTAATATTTCGCGACATTTGTTTTTCTTGCTCACGTGCAATAACTATACATCAGGTAATCGCAATATTTTTGCAGTTTCACTGCTTAAGTTCGTATCGAAATGACTCTTTTCCTTTACAGTTAATTGATCAGATTACATTCTTGTTCTCACGCCAAATGTGTCACGTTAATTAAGCTTTGTGTCCGTCCTCTTTCGCTCACACATAGCAATACCAACCACAAAACGAACAGTGAATGCTCTGGCTCAGGCCTTGCAAGCTTCATGATGATTTTAGTGGAATCAAATATTATTGTGTTAGATCTTGCGAGAATGAATGAATGTATAGTTGGCAAGTAAAATTCAATAATGAAATTATATATTATAGACATTTAACTTATTATATTGACTCAGTTAAGCCTAAAATGGTTATTTTTCTGCTTGGGAATTCCTGAAAAGTTTCAGGAACATGATATTTTGACATTTAGTTTGTTACATGTAAACAATCAGGACCTTATACATACACTACACACGTGTACAGCTGGTTCAATAAAGGTTCCTTTGGGCATTGGGAATTGAGCAATAGTAAGCTGTTGTTTGGTGCTCACTCAGGGAAATCATATTGTATTGTTTGGTATGCCCAAATGCCCAATAGCCAACCTTTACTTAATCAGCTATATACAGTGTAGCTTCTGGAGAAGTGACAACCACAAGCTATAAATGACATCCAGTATTTTCATTGATTACATTTTAAAACAAAATCTTCTAATAATCTCTTGTCCATACAAAAAAATATGCAGTGACTTTGTTAACCTCTGCTTCCGGTATCCCTGTTGCATAAAAATCCCCAAAGATGCAAAATGATAATATTGATGGCATGCATTCCAATGGACGCAAAGATCCATAAAAAATCTGAACATGCATGTGTATTTGTAGAAATATCACATTTGTGCATTCTGTGGCAGTTATTATGGCTGTTGTTGAAGGATGCATGTTTCCTTTAGCCTTTAGAAGGACTGCCTTTTAATTTCAGTGTACAACAGTTTATTTTCTACTACTGTAAACAACTAGAGGAATTTACCAGAAAATAATTATAATAAATAAATAAACAGTACATACATTAGTGTGACACCCAAAATAACTAAAAAGCTAAACTAGCTAGTTATATCACAGTTACTTTTTATCTTTGTTTCGGAAAGGCCAATAACATCGAATGCTGTAGATCTGATAGCGGCATTGTCAAACCATCATGGTTAGCAGAAAGGCTCCTTACGTTGAAATGAATTGTAGAGAAGAAAGGCATAGATTTGCTCTGAGAAGGCATAGCTTTGCTCTGATTTGCTTTTTGTACTGCAGTAATACAGATTTTTGGAGTCTGTCAAGCTAATAAGTCAGATTAACTGTCTGGGCCCAGTTGTTCGAAGGCCGATTAGCACTTAACCTGGGGTTAAATTTAACCCAGGTTTCTTTTTCTGGTATTCTAAAGCATTTTCTCGGATAATTTTCTCTGTTATTTTTAGAGCTTCCAATCATCAACTTGTACACAAAAAGAATTAAAAGTGAAATGCTTTTGAAGCAATCTGAATTCAAATCTTGCACTAACCCTGGGTTATCGTAACCCAGCTTTGAACAACTCGGCCCTGGTTACACAAAGGCCCAAGCATTTTCAATTACAGACTTGCAATTGTATATTTGTTTTATCTGGGAGTCAATGTTTCTGGACTGGGACTCAATATTTTTCACAAGATGAGTCCCAGGACTCACCATAACTATTTGTAGCCAAAACCACTGAATATATATTCACGTCTCCAACTTTTCCATTGAAAAGCAATATCACCCAAGCATTTTGTTGCACCATTCTTTGCTTGTACTTAACTCTTTGAAAATAGACAAGTAATGTCATTTTCTGACAATCCCAAAGAACTGTTGTTTATTTAAGCTATGCAGATATCCCTGCCAGTTTCTTTGTATAGCCTGTGCTACACCGTATCTAGCATCGATTTTGTTTGCCTTGTTCATATTCCTGATGCACTAAAGAACAGTAATTTATCAAGTCCTAAAAAAAACGTTTTCTTAGGACCTATATATGTCTGTATGACAGTGAATCGTCACTTTTTTCTCTAAATTCAAACAATTTTATACAGACACCCATTGACTTATAGTTATTAGGACATTTTTTCTAGTAATAACAACTTAAGGAATACAAAAACCTTTTTTCAGTTAACAGATTTGGTCACAACTATAATCTTGGTCAATCTTACTAATACGGTTTCTTTCTTATCAACTGTTTGCTGTAATAAGACCTACAGTGTACATGTGCTTTTTTCAAATTGAAAGAAATAATACTGTTACTTTAAAATTGAAACAGCATGTCAATGTTTAATGATGCTAGAGTCCCGTATTATTTCTCTAGCAGTACTTTTTAATTTCTTTTTTATGGTCCCCTCAGGGTCTGTATTAACAGAGTTTCACTGTTTGATTAAAATGCATTATTTGTCAAACAGTCATACAGACTTCTTGTCAAAGTAGGACAGTATCATGCATGAAATTAACAACAAAAACAGACTGTGATGTACAAGAACTCAGATGCTGTTAATTAATACAGTGTAGCTATTATTTATTTCTTACCCTAACCCTCATTCCTGAATTAATGGTGGAGGAAAATTATGTCTTTCCAGCATTCTTATTTATTTCAGTTATACCAGTGAAGTCTATTCTAGTTTTTGTTAATTTCGCCTATCTGTTTCCAGATCTGTAGCTGTTGTTTCATTGAATGATCCTCAGCGTGCAAAGAAATTAGTGTCTGACAGGCCAGGGCTATTGGATTTTGCCATCGGGCTAGTGATTTTTGTTCTTAACTAGATAGCCCGACAGGCAAGTGCTTTTTTTTTGGGAAAATTCAAATTACAGAAGGATGGCCATGGTAATCACTCCTGCTAATGAAAAAGGGTTTTGAGGCTAGTTGAAATGACTCGTGGGCTAGAGTACACAGCTAGCTACAGCTTGCCTGAATGGCAGGCTGTAAAACTGACTTTCTTTGCACCCCTGGCCTGGATCCTTTAGTGTTTTACTGGGCAGTTATTACTGTACCAACAACTTGTGACCTTTGTTTTGTACAAATGAATTTGGCTAATAGTTGTATTATAGTAGGAAAGAAAATAAGCTATCTAATTTCCTTTAGAAATCTTTATTAAACCTTTAGTTAGTGATTTCATTGGACAATTTTAGAATACACTTTTCTTAAGTAGTGTTTTAATTTTTAACAAACAATCATTTGTGAATATGGTGAGTTTTAAAGAAAATTCCCAAGACATACATGTACGTGGTTTAGACAACTCCAGATATGTGATGTCATTTCTAAAGGGTTTTTCAGCTGGCTTTTAATGGTGTTTTTGAAACCTTGCTTTTATTTTCAATTTTTTTTACAAAGAAAATGCTTAAATTTTTATTTTATTTGTAATTAAAAATGGGTTAAAATACCATTAAAAACAGGTTAAAACACCATTAAAAGCAGGTTAAAACACCTTTAAAAACAGTTTAAAACACCATTGAAAACAGGTTCAAAATCACCATTTAAAGACAGGTTAAAACACCATTCAAAACAGGTTCAAACACCATTTAAAGCAGATCAAAACACATTTAAAAACAGGTTAAAACACCATTTAAAGCAGGTTAAAACACCATTAAAAACAGGTTAAAACACCATTAAAAACAGGTTAAAACAGATTAAAACATCATTAAAAACAGGCTAAAACACCACTGAAAACAGAGTTAGACAACATTTAAAGGCAGGTTAAAACACCATTCAAAACAGGTTAAAACACCATTTAAAGCAGGTTAAAACACCTTTAAAAACAGGCCAAAACACCTTTAAAAACAGGTTAAAACACCATTAAAAACAGGTTAAAACACCTTTAAAAACAGGTTAAAACACCATTAAAAACAGATTAAAACACCATAAAAAATAGAATTTGGTACCTGTTTTAAATGAAGTTCTCAAATACAATTAAAACAGTTTTAAAAATATATCAAAAATATGTTAAAAATAGTGTTTGGTTTGGTATGCATGGTTTGGTTTGCATGACACCCAAAAGTTTGAATTATAATTATGTATTTTCTTTCGCTTAGGATCAGAGACAAACCTCTTCACTCAAAAGGGGTGTTAACACTCAAAAGGATGCTTGAGGGCGTAACGCCAGATTCTGTTAATTTACCCTTTCTTTTGATCAAAGTATATTTTTAGTGATTTGCAGTTCTGTTCAACCAATGAGAGGCAATACCCAGATCTGGGTAGTGATTCGTCGTCAAGTCGCAAGCTGCTTTCAATCCAATGTAGTATGTGTTAGGAAATATTTACCCAGACGTGTAATTTACATTATTCTTTATTTCGAAAGTGAAATTCTAGAAGGGGATGGCCTGGCTGCAGCCTTACCAGGTCGAGGATTTGAATTATTTCAAATTTTCCTCCCTTGTGCTCAATGAATTTCCAAAAGCCCTGAGACAGACCTTGAAGATGATGTGGGACAACACCTATAAACATAGTCATGATTTTAAGGCTTGAATTGATTCTACTGCCGTGAGAAATTTGTTTGCCAAGAAGATCGATGATGGGACTATTTGTGAAGAAGTCCCCTCTTTAATTTTATGAATGCTTCGATGTCAGTAGCTAATCCTTTTACTGATTCAGTGACATCCTCCAGTCTTATAGCAATTTGACTTTTGCTGTTTTCGCTCAAATTCCATTGTTTTGCAGAGAAAGCGATGTGACCAAAAACTGATATGCAAATCTTCAACTTTTGCTAAGTTCCTGCTAGCTGCCATTTTGAATAATTATAGAGTTCTTTCGACTTTGTGATTATTCTTGACAATGTCCGACAATCCATAACTAACTTCTCATACATTTACATCTTGTCTCTTCCTTAAGAAACAGAAAAATGGAAATGAAAGGGAAAAAAGAAGAAAAAAGGAAAATAAAAGAGAAATGAAATTTAGATTTTTTCTGTCAAGTCAACGTCAATAGTGATGTCTCCACTTGAGACTATTTCCTTTCGTAAACAACAGTCGTTCACTCAAGAAAGTTATGATTTAATATATGTTCGGGATAAGATTACCAAACATTAGAGGAAAAATTAGAAGGATTTAAGAAGAAAGAAAGTTAATAAGTCTCCCGCCCTCTCTTGTTTTGATGACTTTCAAAGGCAATGTAAGTGTTGTAGTTCAATTTTATCCCTGGTTCAAGTGTTATTTTCATTTGTTTGAAATAAATTTCCATTATTGTACATTACCACACCCTAAAACAAAGAAATATGATACTTAAACCAAGGATAAAATTGAACCACAACAGTAAACAAACGATAATATCTTTTAGGATATTAGAAGATATTAAAAAAACCTACTCTTTGGCAGAAATGCTTTATATTTTTATATCGCACTTCAGTCATTGAAAACACCTCAAAATAAATTGTGAACAATATGGAGATTTTTGACACAAACAAGTTTGTATAGGTAATAGTATGATTTGTAGTGATATTTGGCATAAATACCACGAGTGATATTTCAAAATTGTTATACGTAAATATCACGAGTGGTATTTATGCCTAATATCACGTACAAATCATGCTATTAATTGTTTATACTACTACCCGCAAAAGGTATGTAATTTTCACATGTAGGTATTTCAAATTAAGCTGAAATACCACTGCTCTAAGCCAATCAAATTGCAGAAATTTCTCATGTAGTAGTATAACTCATGGAAGGTATTTTCTTTAGAATTTTAAAAACTGTCTGTAACTTTATGTAGGGATTTGGTTAAGTTTTGTTTGTTTATTTATTTATTTATTTAAAAAAGGGGGTATTGCTGATTGTAAGCTGCGTGAAAATAAAAAAAACTAACAAATGGATTTTGTAAACCTGACAAATTCCAAATTTTAGGCTTGTGTTTTTCTTGTCATCCATGTTGCCATGGTAATGATCGAAATCTCACTTTTTACCTATTTAATCTCTTATAACATATGTTTTCCATGAGAAATTTGAGCTTTATACCTGAGTGTTGACAATCCACAACCTATCAAACTGTGTTCATTCACCTTAAGGGTAATGCCTGGTGTTAAATACCAGGCTCCACTGCGGTGTATATATATCTGAGTGTTTTGGCATTTTCAGTTTCTATTTCCTGTTTTTCTTTTTTCCTTTGTGATTGGATGCAGATGCCCTCGGGGTAAATTTAATGAAAAGTCGACTTTCGTTTGTTCAGATTAGTATAAGGCCCGACTTTGAGCCCAGAAAGTTTGGTCATTGCAAGCCCTGTTATTTTCCGTCCTATTCTGATTGTGTCCAAGATGGCAGGATTTTGAGCAACGGTTATCGAGGTATATTGTTACAAGCTTTTTGCAGTTAACGTTACTTTAGAAGTAGCTAATATTTAATAACAATATTTGATAACAAGTTGTCGTGGTCAGATCATGCTGCAAATGTAGCGAAGTCCTTCGCATCCAAGTTAAGTCTACTCCGACGCATGCGATTCCTCCCTCAGAAGCAATTAGAAGATTTCTACACAAAAGTGATACTGCCATCAGTTACATACGGTCTGACAGTGTGGGGATCGTGCAACAAGACACACCTAAAAAACTTGGAGAAACTCCATGCAAGGGCTGGACGGATTGTAAATGGGCTGCCATGGGACACAAGCGCTGAAGATGTCTTAATGCGAACTGGATGGGATAGTTTGGAAACAATGTACAAACTGCGACTAACGGAGTTTGTCTTCAAATGTTTAAAAGGTTACACCGTCACGGAATTTAAAAATTTGTTTTTACAGAGGAATTCAGGCTGCAGAAGAAATGAGAACATCATTCTTCCAAGACCAGAAACAAATTTTATCAGGAACTCCATACGCTTTAGAGGAGCAATCGCATGGAACACTTTAACGAACAAGGAAACAGGGGCCAAAACCTTGAAAGAATTTAAACGCTGTCTCGTAAAATTTGATACCGATAAAATGCATTTCGAACCAATCTTAGCTACTACCAAAAATAGAGATATCGGTTACGAATACTTTTAACAGTTTTAATTTTTAATTGTACATTTTCACGACCTATTTCAAACATTTTTAACAGTTTTTAGTTTTTAATCGTACTTCTTATTTTTCTTGTAATTGTTAGTATGCACGACCCCACCAGCAATGCTGATCTTTTTATCGTGCTAAAATAAAGTTCTTATCTATCTATCTATCTATCTATCTATTTGATAACCAGGTTAAAACTCGTCGGGTTGTCTACTATCAGGGAGTTTTTTCTTGAACGGCGCGAATAATTTCTAAGAACTGCATAAGTGCCGGAAGTTTTCAAATCTATATGTCCTTGCAAACGTCTGCTTTAACAGCTGGAAAGTGAGTATGAGAATGCCTTTTTGTTTAAAGTAAGAATTCTCTTTTCACAAATTCGTTCATTGAAAATTGGCGCAATCGAGTCGTCTGCCGAAAACAAGCAGAAAGATCACCGAGCATCATAAGGAAGCCTTTTATTTATCACAGTTCCTGTGTCAAATGGGTTGTAATATGAGGGATTGAAGCTGAAAGGTTGCTCGCTTACTCGATCAACCGTGGAATTTTGTTTTATCCCTTGAGCTTTCAAGATGGACTCTGCTCCGCAACGTTTCGTTGATTTTGTACGATAACTTGGCCTGTTTCTTGGCAGAGAGTATTTTAGTCTCGCTTTGTTCTTTGTTTTCCATTTTTTTCCGGAGGATTGGTAGTTACCTTGTCTGTTGTGATCCACCCCAAGTAAGTAGAGCTACTGCATTAATCTTAATTTAGGTCTTTGTACAAATCTTATCAGTTTGCAAACTTTATTGGTCGAAAAGGATTACAGAAAATGCTAAATTGTGTTCAATATCTCAAAAAAGATGAGGGACTTTTCGAGTCAGGAGACAAAACCCAAAGATGTATTTGTAACAATGAAAACATTCCAAAAATACCACGTTCTTTTGATCGTTCCAGCGTTCGCCACATACACCGTCGCAAAAGAAAGGTTAACTTTTCAATTTAGGATGATCCTACTGAAAATGTACTGCGCCGTGTTTATATATGAAGGTTGAAGTGATCCACCATGCTGCACATCCATTTAATATGATGTCGTGTCCATGGTGCAGAACAGTAGTTTAAAAATCTGTGATTTAATAAAGTTGTGAGAATGATAACTGATTATTTATTAATAATTATGCTCGAGATGATCTATGTTGGCAATCGTTTTGAACTCGTCGTCGTGTAAGTGATATAGCGAACAATAGCGTAAATATCTTTGTTGTCATACAGGCGCCTGTTCAAATGGTCAGAGTGATGAGAGAGTGTCGCCTTTTCACTCAACTTACACTTAGTATCTGCACAGTCTTGGAGAAACTGCTGTCATATTCACAAGATTCGCTTTATTTTCTTTTGTTGAATATGTTACGTGTATACATGTGCCAGTGGGGTATTTTGTAGTCCTCAAATGATCGATGGTGTTTTAAATAATCAGTTCCGGTACTATATGTGCAGCGCGAGCTGTTCCTTGGCACTGGTTTTCAATGAGTTTGTTTTTATACATTCAGAAAGTGGTCAACGAATCTAAAGTCACCGATAAATATGCAGACAATTCGGCGTTATTCACCGGAGTGCGTTAATTACGATTTTTTTTTGTCACTACGATCTGGCGGAAAAATTGTGACTCATCGTGCAGGATTCTTTACCCCAACTTTTCTTTCAAAATCAGAAAGTGCTACTGTTTTGGCCCCCAAGCATATTCTGTGAGGCTTATTTATCCAGCATAAGCCTGAATGTTTGTATTCTGTTATCGGCGTAACAATATGGTTTGATTCTACGACTGAGTTAGCCTGTTTCAGGCGTTGAGATAGTGGACCGAGGGCGCGAAATAAACGCCCAGGCTACTACTGAGTATGTAGCAATTTACGTTCATCATGACACCAAAAAGTTTGAATTATAATTATGTCTTTTCTTCCGCTTAAGATCAGGGAAAAACCCCTCCACTAAAAAGGGGCGTTAACACTTAAAAGGATGCTTGAGGGCGTAACGCCAGATCATTATTTATTTTTCCTTTCCTTTGTTCAAAATCTATTTTCAGTGATTTGCAGTTCTGTTCAACCAATCAGAGGCAATACCCAGATCTGGGTAGTAATACGTCATCATGTCGTGGGCTGTTTTCTCAGGCCATGAAAAAAAATATATATATATGAATGAAATGAAGTACGACTGTTATTAGGAAATATTTAGTTACCGTAATTTACATTATTCTTTATTTTGATAGTGAAATTCTAGGCTGGGATGGCCCTGCAGCCTTACCAGGATGAGGATTTGAATTATTTCAAATTTTCCTCCCTTGTGCTTAATGAATTCCCAAAAGCCCTGAGACAGACGTTGAAGACGATGTGGGACAACATCTATGGACATTGTCCTGGTTTCCAGCTCTGGGATGATTCTTCTACCGTGAGAAACTTGTTTTCCACTACAGAAGGCGAGAGAACCAAAGTTCCTGTTCATCAATCGTATGACGAATGGGATTGTACTGCTTTGTTCCAGGCCACTATCTACTCGCGAACCTTCGCCTTACATCATGGGACCCTAAATGACGTGTATGTTAAGCCCCGTGGATTATCACATGGCCATTTTCACCCGTCCGTAGTAAGCACTACTGGAAACAATGCGGAAACCTGGGCACTAGCGATTGATCAGTTACGCCTTCTGAGGAATTCTGTTTGCCACTCAACAAGTTCTGAGATGACAAAAGTAACTTTTGACCAGTACTTGAAACACGCCAAAGACGCGTTCCAAGCACTGGGTGTCTCCACAGCGCCATTTGATGCTGTTGGTAGTTTATCAGAGTCGGACTTTCCCATAAGTAAAGTCCGCAGACTTGAACAGGCTATCAAAGAAGAGAATAAATCGTACATAAAATTTCTTGAGGCTGTGAATTCAGACATTGGAGAGTTGAAGAAGAAAGTGGAGGGCGATATTGCTAGCAAAGACGACGTCGCCATGTTGGCACGAAAAATAGATGAACTCAAAGCTATGGAAGACGTCAGCGATAACAAAGAATACATTAGTATGTCGGCGCGGAAAGAAGGTGAGTTAAAAAGCTAGTGAAGAAAAAAAAATGCGCAACTCAATTAACAAGGCTTATCAAGCTAATCTACCCTGCTGAAAATGTAACTGAAATCCTAAGCAAAGTATTTTCACCACTTCCAAAACCCCAAATATGATTGTATTGGACTTGGAAGAAATCCACCTCTTATTGGCTCTTGCCACGACAGAACAGTAATTTACATGTGCGTTTCACGGTTTCACTGGATATAAATTACAAGGAGTGTCTTAATCGAGGCCGGAATCATAGATCGTGAGTCATTCGTTTAATATTTTTGTCAGCTGCTGATTATTACTTTGCACACCAAGTTACCGGCTATATCTGCGCTATACATAGTCAATTTGAATTCGCTATAATTTCGTCATCAGTATTAAGGTTAATTACCGTTCTTGTTATGCATCCCTGACATTGTTGCTATACTGGCGGTTCCATAAAAGATGAAAAATCTAAAAACATAAGTGAAGGGTATGTATCCGAAACTCGGTACCAAGAAGCCCTGACACTCCAGGGCTGGTTTGCCTTCCGCTACTTCCACCCATAATCATCACATCGCTACTTTTTCCTGTACACTCGTTCTAATTACCTAAATCAAATATCTGATATTCAATTGCTTGTTTCTCTTTTAAGATATCCCAATATCACTATTGGGATCTAATTTAAAGGCTGGCAATCGTTTTGTAGAGAATCAATCTTGTGAAGCTGAAAACCTTTATAAACTCGGAATCGACAAACGTAAGAATCAGGATTTTCAGTCAGCTCTTCAAGCTCATCCGTTTGCCCTGGACATACCTGTTAAACTGTTTGGAGAAGAACACCAAAGTATTGCTGACTGTTATTACGAACTGGGGATAACACAGCGCAAACAAGGTGATTTCAAAGCAGCCCTTCAGTCTCACCTGCGTGCGCTGGACATACGTATTAAATTGTTTGGAGAAGACCACCAAAGTACTGCTGACAGTTACTACGCACTGGGGAAAATACAGCATAAACTGGGTGATTTCAAAGCAGCTCTGCAGTCAAAACAGCGTGCGCTGGATATACGTATTAAACTGTTTGGAGAAGACCACCAAAGTACTGCTTACTGTTACTACTCACTGGGGGCAACTCAGCAAGAACTATATGACTTTGAAGGAGATCTTGTGTCTACAAAGCAAGCGCTGGGTATACGTATTAAACTCTTTGGAGAAGATCATCGAAGTACTGCTAAGTGTTACTACGCACTTGGGATAACACAGCATATTCTAGGTGATTTCAAAGCAGCGCTTCAATCTCTCCAGCGTGCTCTGGACATACGTATTAAACTGTTTGGAGAAGAACACCAAAGTACTGCTGTCCCTTACCACGCACTGGGGCTAACACTCTTTAATCTAGGTGATTCAAAAGCAGCTCTTCAATCTTATCAGCGTGCGTTGGAAATAAGTATTAAACATTTTGGAGAAGAACACCAAAGTACTGCTGACTGTTACTTCTCACTGGGGGTAACACAGCGTGAACTAGGTGATTTCAAAGCAGCTCTTCAATTTCACAAGCGTGCCCTGGACATACGTATTAAACTGTTTGGAGAAGAACACCAAAGTACGGCTGCCCGTTACTACGAACTGGGGAAAACGCAGCATGAACTAGGTGATTTCAAAGCAGCTCTTCATTCTCAAGAGCGTGCCCTGGGCATAAGTATTAAACTAATTGGAGAAGAACACCAAAGTACTTCTGACTGTTACTACTCGCTGGGGGCTAACACAACATGAACTAGGTGATTTCAAAACAGCTCTTCGATCTCACAAGCGTTCGCTGGACATACGAATTAAACTGTTTGGAGAAGAACACCAAAGTACTGCCGACTGTTACTACTCCCTGGGGATAACACAGCATGAACTAGGTGATTTCAAAACAGCTCTTCAATCTCAACAGCGTGCCCTGGGCATACGTATTAAACTGTTTTTAAGATCAGAAAAGCACTGCTATCAGTAACTGGGAAGTGGAGAAAATACAGCGCGCATTGGATGGCTTGAAAGGAGGGCATAAGTAGTTTAATAATTCAGTTTTCTAAGACTAGATATTTTTGCTTGTTTTTTATAATAACAGTGTCAAATTATTTTAATATTAATTTTGTTTTTATGTTTTACAGAGGGCCACAAGTTTATCAGTTTTATCATAACTGTCACGTGTTTACTCTCTTTAAATAGAGGCGTTACCTTACCTTACCTTACATGGGCGACGGTAACAAGAACGTCAAAAGACCAATGGCTATACTAATTAAAGCAACAGTATGCACTGTGTTCCTGTAGCCTAATTTATTCCAAAATAGAATTAACTGGAATTATTTTGTATCCCAGCAAACAG
>CALNXK010000328.1:317500-345090 GCA_942486035.1 Porites lobata
GCCTACTCGTCAAGACGGCGTCGAAAACCGTGACAAGGTCTATTGTTATTAATACTGTTAGTAGTGTCTAAGGGATATATTTGCGAGAAAGTTTCCGCGGTTAGGATAAATCGTGAACCGACGCTAGAGTCTCTAATACACCGTCTTTACCAAGACGTTTTGGTCTGGCAATGCATTGTAGATTCTTTCGCGTTTCTGCTGCACGCCCACACTTCAAAACGAACAACGAAGAAGGTTTTAGACTTGGCTACCCATGCTTGACTGGCACTTGTTCCACATGGCGGAGCAAATCTGATATTAACTATGGTTCGTCGTGCATGTAGAACCCAATATAACTATATGTTTATCGTGAGAAGTAGTCGTTGTGGCATAAAATGTCATAAACATGCAGATATTTCACTTGCCTGCTGTTATGAATTTTATAGGAATATGGAGGCCAGCCTCGCGCTTTGATAACTTGATATATAGGGCCGGGTGTCAGTTGTCAGTCACAAGTCCCTTATTTTGTTACTTTTTTTCCTGTTTGTTTGTTTCCGTTGTTTTGTGCGATATTTTTTATATTTATATTACATTAAATATACTGATAGACCCCTCATATAACACCGAACTAGTTTTGCAGCAGGATTGAGGCACCCAAGCGACGGCAACGGCAGCTAATAAAACGTCCTTGAAAATAAATTCGCGCCATTTTATCTCATCGCTATAATTCCACCTCGTTCGATTTGTCAAACGCGTTCGCAGGCGAATTTTGAGGGGTTCATTCGTACGAAACCGTATGCAAATTCAAGGGATTTAAAGATAATTCCCTTTTTGTGTTTACATCCTCCTTAAAACATGAAATAAGGAATTAATTTCGGGTGTCTTCAGTCTGTAGGTAACTGGGTATGTCTACCCTACGTATCGAAAGGCTTTTCAAGTCGACGTGAAAAGCTATCTGTGCCAAACCTAAATACCGATATTTGACGATCCACTAAGATCGGCGCGGCGCAACTTCGCACCGTTAAAGGGAACCTCCACTCTTACTACAGAATAAGTTTAAATCGAATAAAATTATGTTGATAAACAAATTTGTTCGAAATTTGTCTTAAAAAAAGTGTTTATATCAGGAAAAGTGAATTTTAAAATCGCTTATTTTCACTTTCAAATTTCGCGGGCGCCGCCATCTTGAATAGTTGTGACGTGTTACGGTTGCTCTATTGTTCTGACACAAAGAGCTTTTGTTTAATAACAATAGGGCAACCATTACACGTCACAATTATTCAAGATGGCGACACCTGCAAAATTTGAAAACAAAAATAGGCGAATCTAAAAGTTATTTCTTTCGGATACAAACGCTTTCTTTAAAAATATTTTAGATTGACTTGACTGTAACAGTTATTTCCTGTGATTTAAAGTTATCTTTTTGTTGAAGTGGAGGTTCCCTTTAAAGAAACTGCGACGAAATCAGCGTTTCAATGTGTGAACAGAAACCCTATCCTAAATGGTCTTTGCAGCGGCGTTAGAGGTATATGGTATACGACGTCGCCATCGTGTGGTTGCTTTTATAATTTAAGTTCATTGGTTTCTAAATCCCACAGAGAGTTCAGACTGGTTATTATACAATGTATCTCAACATAGAGTAAAATTAAAGTATACAAATTCCTTAACAAGATGATACTAAGTTTGCCCAATATCTTTGTCTAATACCTGGAATCAGTTGAGGTCGAATGAGTCCAGGATGGGCGACACGAAGGATAGCAGAATAACAAGACTAAAATCTTTTCTCCTACTCAAGTATGTCACATATGCCAACAAATGATGATGGGGCAATTTTCATGAGGTCCTCTCTCAGTATGAACGCTTCGACGTCAGCAGCTTGTACTGATTCATTGAAATCCTCGACTGTTGTAGCAATTTGATTTTGACTCAGTGTTGGAGGGAGGTTTAAATTCCATTGTTTGTAGAGAAGGCGATGTGACCAAAAACTGGTACGCAAATCAATAATTTTGCTTTCCAATTTCCGGCTCGCCGCCATTTTGAATAATTATTCTTTGTGATCATGATATGCCTCTGCTTTATTCGAAAACATGACGTTGATTCTTGACAATGTCCGACAATCCATAGCTAACTTCTCATACATTTACACTTTGTCTCTTCTTCAAGAAAAAAGAAAAATAGAAAAGAAAGGAAAAAAAGAAGAAATAAGGAAAGAAAAAGAGAAATGGAATTACTTTATAGATTTTTTTTCTGTCAAGTCGATGTCAACTTGATGTCTTCACTTAAAACCATTTCTTTTCGTAAACACACTCAGTCGTTCACTCAAGAAAGTTACGTCATAATCGTGCAGTTACGTCGTTAATGAGGTGCTGGATGCCGCCTGTGGATCCTTAATACATCGTGTTGACATCACCTATGTAATCAGCCTCAACGTTGTGCACGTGCAGACTTTCGGGATAAGATTACCAAACATTAAAGGAAAAATATTGAAGAGAAGGATTTAAGAAGTGTTACCGTAAATCCTCTATTAACCACCCTCTCAAATAAGCCCTCTCCCCCCTCTTTTCGGGGGAAGAAAGTTAATAAGCTCCCCTTCCCTCCCCTAATTATTCTTCACTAATAAATGATAGACTGTATTAATCAATCACGACTGTAAAACTTCGTTTGAACTGATCAGGGATGGTTTATTCACTAACTGGAATTTGATCCTCGGCTGCATGACCTCCAACTTCTTGTACCCGAGCTTTTCCACTTTGTTGGCTAGTTCTTTATGGAGAACTGATACCATCGTCTTTTCTAAATTAAATACGCCCTCTCTCAAATAAGCCCCCCAATGGGCTTTGAAATAAATAAGCCCCTGGGGGTCCTAATAGAGGATTTGCGATATACAAGGAAGCTGCACTCCGATCGAGGTCCACTGTACTAAACCCTTACACTTCTTTATATTATTATTGAGAGAAAGCAAGAAAGGATAAACGGGCTATCCTCTCTTGCAGAAAGGAACCCCTTTTGTAGACTCTCTAATGACAAATTATTTCTCTTCTTGATATGATAGCGTTGTATACCGTAAACTTCCGCTTATAAAGCCCTGGGCTTGTACAACTTCGTAAGGGAGGGGCTTTAGGAAAACTTATAAATGGAGGAGGATGATATAATCGGACTCAGTAAAAAATCGTTTCAAAATGGGCTGCATAGCAGTGCTGATCAAGATAATTGTTGATTTTTCCGCTTTTTAAGCTTGATAACGTCGTAAAAAAAGTCGAACTCATTTCAATACAAGTTAGAGGGGGGCTAACACCGGATAGTGTTTTTTGTTTAAAGCCGGAGATGGGGGCCGGGCCGCCGAGGGAGGGGTGGGGGGGGGGCTATGACCGGATGTATTTTAATTGTTTGCAGATACGTAGATGGGCCAATAACGGGAAGCGGGTGACTTTTAAGTGGGGGAAGGGGGACTTATAAGCGGAAGTTTACAGCAGTCGAGTGTCATTTTCAGATGTCGTGCCAGAAGTATCATCCAAAAATTGAAGTGATTGTCAGTACTGTTATTACCTGTTCTATTCACTGTATCCTTGAAGATATATATCATGCCAGGATTTTGAGGAAAGGAATTCGAGGTAATGTTATGATTTATTTTTGTAAAATCGCCAGCTTGCTGAATGCTATTGAGATGTAGCCACTGTGATTTGATCTCGCTCGACTTCCTTTAGATTCAGTGGATTGCCTATACTATCGGTGAGGTTAATCGAGTTCTGCTTCCAAAACAAGCAAAAATCAAAGGACGTTTTATTTTTTGGAACTGGAAAGCCCTTTCTTTCATAGAACCGCAGTAAATGGGTTTTTAAGTTGGTGGAGCGGAGGTTGTTCGCTTACTCAACCAACCGTGGAATTATTTTAACCATTGAAGATGGACTTTCGATCTGCCTGCTCCAGCACTTTGCCGATTTTACACAAACACTTGTTCTTTTTCTACGTGACGAATTAGTCTTGCTGCCTTCTTTCAATTCCTTTCCCTTATTTATTAATTTTGACGAGAAGGTATCATCGCATTCATTGTGAATGCCCGCAATAATTGAATTCATTGTACTTGTATTTCGAGTGTGACGTTGCTCAGGTTGATCATTTCTAATATCAGTTTGCCAAAACTTTTGGTCGAAGTTTTGGAAAGAAAATATTAAATTGTTTTTAATTTCTCAGAAAGGGTAGTGTTACGAGAAATAAACACAAACAAAAGGATGTATTGGTAACAATGAAAACATTACTAAAATACTGGGTTCATGATTTGCGGATTGTACTTCGCCATGCCTTTGACTTTCAAGTACCTCGGCTGTATGAAACGATGACTTCAACATGGTGGCAAAGCGGAACAATTTATTTTTTTGTCAAGAGGGACAATTTATTTAGCGCCTCAATAAATTTTCCAGATAAATGCAGTAGTTTTCATTCACTTTTACAATGTAACTGCCTGGTAAATTTTTATAACAAGCTCATCGCAAGCTTTCGCCAATGCTCTCTACTCTTCAGCCAGAATCTCGTCGCGCGGTGACGTACAGGGCGGTAGTTATTGTTCTAAAGACAATGTGGAGCTTCGTCGTTAGGAACGTCATAGCGAACTAGCGCTCGAACCGTGAGGTCTTAAATTTCTCTTTAAAGGTCGTATCAGTTCTGTTAATAAACCACATTTTATTGTCAAAAGTAGATACCTTGTTGCTTATTTTTTATTTTTGTTATTTTTTTTTTACTTTTAGCTGTGTTGTATTAAATTCGGTTTTGAAAACAACCTCCCTTCCACAAAGAAGACACTATTTTGTATAATGTGGTGGCTATATTTTTTGTATTGTACATTTGCCTTCTCTTTATAAGGTAAAAAGACTAAGCTGAAATGGCCCTGCAACCTTACGGGGAGGAGGATTTGAATTATTTCAAACTCTCCTCCCTTGTGCTCAATGAATTCCCAAGAGCCCTGAGACAGACCTTTAAAACCATGTGGGACAAAACTCATGGTCATCGCCCTGGTTTCCTGCCTTGGGATGATTCTACTGCTGTGAGAAATTTGTTCGCCTCGGAGGAAGGTAGCAAGAACAGAGTTCCCGTTCATCAGTCTTATGGCGAATGGGACTGCACTGCTTTGTTCCAGGCCACTATCTACTCGCGAGCCTTCGCCTTACATCATGGAACGCTAAATGAAGTGTATATCAAGCCTCGTGGACTGTCACCTTCACATTTTCACCCATCAGTGATGAGCGTAACCGGAGACAATGCGGAAACCTGGGCATTAGCGATCGATCAGCTACGCCTTCTTAGAAATTTCGTTTGTCACTTGTCCAGTTCTAAGATGGGAAAAGTGATTTTCGACCAATGCGTCCAACGTGCCAAAGATGCGTTCCTCGCACTCGGAGTTTCGACAGCTCCAATTGACGCTGTTGGTAGCTTAACGGAATCAGACTTTCCGACAAATGAAGTTCGCAGACTCGAGGAAGCAATTAAAGAGGCGAATCGAGCGTACATCAATTGGCTTGAGAGTATTATTTCCGATACCGCTGACAAAGAGGATATCGCCATGTTGGCACAAAAAATTAATGAGCTGAAAACTTTGCTAGACGAGGTTGCTAGTTCATCAACGTCAGGTAAGTCATTAAAGGCAACGTAAGGAAATGTAGAATCACTGGGCTGTAAAACTTTTCCAGCTCTCGTCATTTTCTTCTTCATAATACACCTGTTTTAAAACGTCCACAACTAGCGCCCACTTCCTTATTGAAACTAAATAATCAATTTCTTAAATTAAATTCTCTAACACCCTTCAGTGGCGGCAGCAGAAGCTTTAAACCGACGTCGAACGCTCTAGATTATAGAAGACGATTGTACTTCTTGGAAGGTGATAAAGTACAAAGGGGTGTCAGTAAATGGCAGGGTCGGGGTCTATCTTTGTTTTCAAAGAATGCTGTTTTATGGTTAGGGTTAGGGTTAATGTCAATCTAACCCTAACCCTAACACTATCCCCGAAACAACATTCTTAAATAGACCCAGCTCCACGTTTTACTGACAACTAGCACAAAGAGTTCGCAAAGTTTCAGCTTGCGCCCTGGGTGTTCCGGTTCCGACTTCAGACGGCCCGGTGGCTGAGCATATAATAAAAATAATAAAAAACAATAATCCTCGCAATCTGCTGGGATTATTTTCCTACCCGAGAGGTCAACAAGGAAACAATGTCAATGAGTTCATACTTTTTTTGTCTCCAGTGTAAACGTTCCAGCATCTTTGTCAGCTTTTTCGTCTACGTAGTTACGTTTTTTTTGCTGTTGTTGCGTTGGTTGTTATACAGGGCCAATCAAAATCGTTCGATCTTGGTTCGGATATATTATCCTTCTTCGATCACTCTTGGTTAATTTTAAAAACTTTTCATGGGCTAGCTTTCTATTCCAGGGTCAATACTAGAAACGAAACGACCATAGCATCATGTTAGATAAGTTAACTTCACTCGGAATGAATCGCTCTGCTCTCCAGTGGTTTAGGTCCTATTTAACCATGCGCGTCCAAAGTGTTTGTACAAATGGGGGTCTTTTCTTGTCTAAGCAACAGCCTATATTTTTCGGGGTCCCTCAGGGTAGAGTACTGAGGCCGTTATTATTTATCATCTTTATAAATGACTTGTCTCTGGTAGTTCGCGGATGTAGCGTCGAGCTTTATGCTGATGATACTCTTATTTATTTTGCAAGCACAGTGAAAGTCAAACTCAGTTAACTAGTGGCCTAACTAATGTCCTTAGCTGGCTTTACGCAAATTTTCTCATACTTAATCTTAAAAAAACTTAGATTATGCTTGTTGGTACTCGTCAGAGGACTGCAGCGGCTGAGTAATACTCGCTTAGAAAGGGTCGTTGTTTCATTAGGACAATGTAGAGTATGTTGGCAATAAGATCTCGTCTAGATTAGGTATTCTGCGTCGAGCGCCCAAGGTTCTTCCCAAATCTACTTGACTGTCTAATGCTCTATAATACTATTAATAGTCTTGCCATTGTTTGACCGTCTGTCTGGGACAGTTGTGGGGTTGGGTGCAAATCTGTTCTAGATAAGTTAAACAGACGTGCTGCCTGTATTATTGAAGGTCGACCTATCAAGGCTGAGAAGTTAAAGTCGACACTTGGCTGGCCCGTGCCTACAAGCGCATAGAGACTATCTGAAGTGGGAAGCCTATAAATGTCTTTATGGAATGGCGCCATTGAACTTCCTTTCGGAGTTTAGGCACGCGCACCAACTTCACGGCTACAACACCAGAAGCCATGATTTGCTGCGTCCCTCCTCTTGCGAAAACTGCTAACTAAAGTCAATCAAGGAAGCCTTAGAATAAACGGTGATCGCACATACAACACTCTACCGGAAAACATCGGGTAAATAGAGACGCTCAGTGAATCTAAAATTTACCTCAAACGCCATCTTAGACGATAATACCTGGACATGTTGCCTTGATAACTTTAAATTGTATAGCCGTCTCTTTATTGTTTAATGTCTTTGTTTTGTTAGCTTTTTGTTTGTTCCAGGGCTCCATTTAAGAATTAAATAAATAATTAAAAATAGAGGCGTTGACGTTAATGTTGCGTTCGTCACGTTTAAACAGATTCTGTGAGAACAGTCAAGATAATTTGGAGAGGTCTTTGAACAGATTAGAAATACGGTAAAACTACGCCATCGAGAAAATTGACTAATATCAATGGAAAAGCAATCACGTTGGATTGGTGATTAGCATGCTTTGATTTAAGATTTCTGTCCTGGTTGAGTAATTTCACAAAATTGCAATAAGCTTCAAGAAAAATGCTAAAAGAAAAATGAAAAACTTCAAATAGCATACCGTAAACTGCCGCTTATAAGCTTCCCCACATATGAGCCCCCCAGTTATGGGCCCATCTACGCCCGCACCAAATCAACTGTATTTTTTGACTGAGGTATTCTCATTATATTTTTGACGACTTAAACCAAATTGGAACTCGGAAGTGGCCTATTTAAATTGTGATTTGAAATGACGAGCACCTTGAAATGTCTCCAAACAGGATTAAAACTGGCTATTTTTACAGTATTTTCACAAACCATTTTCATCTGAAGGGTATTTAAAATGGAAACCTGTTTCCAAACCTAACTTATTTTTATAAACAGGCTGTTTATAGGGTGTTTTGAAAGAAAAACCGGCTGTTTCAATGGTAAAAAATATACTCCAGAGGAAAAAAAATTCAACCAAATTTATTTTCAAACAGATTTTAAATACTGTTTTCGGGGTATTTTTAAAAAATTGATTCCAGCAGTCACGGATCTGACAAACAAAATGCAGTAGACAGATACAGTCAGCCAAAAGAAATGAGAAGACGTCGTCTAGGCACAGCTCATTCCGGCTACAAAGGCACTATTCTTGGAGTTGAGCCATCTCGACAGAAGTGTTTAAGGGTTTTATTTAATTTAATGTAATTACAAAGTTTTAATTATTTCAGTCGTCGTCATTCCAGAAGAAAATTGACGAGAATTCTCAGTTCTGGAAACATCTAATTATGCACCCATTAAGTACTTAATAAGTGACCAGTAACTATAAACGCCACAAACTTGATTATTAATGTCATTAATCCTAACTCCGCCAACAAAACAAGACACTGAGCTGTCATCCAGTTTGGAGCTAATGTATCTCCAAACAAAAACGAACAATCAGCCTAAAACTTCATCAGTTATGAAAGTATCGAAATAAGCAAGCATTTTGAGCCCATCGACGGGTTTGATAACACGCTTTGTGTCACAGTGTGAAAGATCAATCGATCTCCAATAGACTGTTATTCATCGAATCTCTCTGTGTATATGTCTAACAGCAAGATTTTAAATCAATCATTGATCAGTTACTAAAACTTCTAAAACTCGCATCAACCATAACGTAACATTAACATACAGTGTAATCTACATAATCTAATCGATTTTGACACAGAACCGCAGTTAACCGCGCGCGTAGAACCGGATACGGTGATCAAAGATAAAACAAGGCCTAAACAAATGATGTAAATAAAAGCTCACCTCTTGTGTTGCAAGAAAAACCAAACGCTCAAGACATTCCGCCACATCGTTATCTTACGTTTATAAATCATACTGGATAAACAAATTTTATCAGCCCCTGTGCTCGACTTAGTACGCGCCCGCACTTCCCGCGAAATAGAGTCACGTGGTAAAACCACGTGCTAAGGAACAAAGCATCTTTGTATTGTTTAAAATTATGGCGGACAAAAGTGTCGAGTTGCCCTTTATTGCGCAAAAAGAGTATTTGTCAACTCTGTGGACTGTCCAGACGCGCATATTTTGTTTTGATCACCAGTCCAAACGTCTCCGAATCGTCAGCGACTGGGATTTACTTTTAAAGGAACGGATCTAAGGTCAACTGGTGGACACACTAACTGTCTGAGTCTTCGCGATGCGAATAAATGTGAGTACGATTGTTCCTTATTTTAGAATAATCTGTCATAGGAACGTCTAAGCATACGCGTTATGAAAAGGACAGTTGGATATATGGTCTTTCGAAGAGCGCTGTCGATTAATTTATTACCAAGAGCGGGTCAGCCATGGCTTTTGTTCATATGTGTTCGCTTAGGCCTGTTTCAAACGTCGTGCTACTGCCGTGCTAAGCTGGCTCGACTGTAGCTCGACTGCATCACGACACTAACACGACTTGGTTTCAGACGTCGAATTTAATTCACACAATGACAGTCGAATGGAACGGCTGTTGCCAAAAACAAAACACAAAAATAAAGAAACGGTTTAGCAAACTTTTAATATATTCTAATGTATTTATAATTTATGAATTGAGTTCGGCACGGCGGTAGCACGACCTCGTTTCAAACGTCGCGCTATTGCTGTGCTAAAGTCGAATTTAATTCGATCAACTGAGTTCGGCACGGCAGTAGCATGACGTTTGAAACGGGCCTTACCGGTCGTTTTGATACAAAGTATATTTCGATACAATACAACTGTTCAGATACAAATTGATTCAGTCGAGGTGTACAACCAATTTTTCGCGTAGTTGACATATAACAAAGACAGTTCATAACAGAAGCCAGCTCATATGTTTTTCTTGTTCACGGCTATAACTATACATCAGGTAATCGCAAAATTTTTGCAGTTTCACTGCTTTAAGTGCGTATCGAAACGACTCGTTTCCTTTATGCATCAGTCAATTCCAGCTGCGCCCAGCTCCCCCCCCTCACCCGGGCTACTGCAGGGCATTTGCCCACCTTTTCAGTATCGGGGGTGGGGCATTTGCAAATTTTGCGCTGCCTGGTAGCCGGGCTTTTGCCAAACCCGGGGCTATTCCGGAGCTTTTGAAATGCACGCGGTTTCCTATCAGAATATTACTACACAGAGGATATTACTGGAAAAAAGGCAGATTGGCTCATCTGTCAAGGACGGGGTTGTAAAGGCATGTTCTCGATTTTATGCATGCATTTTTTCATTGCTTTTCAAGCCAGCAGAATTACATAGAGAAACTCGGGAGCTATCAACGTGAATCAACGTTTTTTGGTTAGTGAATTTATAAAACTATTCATAACATATAACTTTATGGTGCTCTATTAATTTTAATGTCAATAATTTTATATCAATACTAAAACCTACTAGAATCCTAGTGCCATTTTAAAGATTTCGAATAAAAAATCGCACATTAAAATGCTTATAACGGCACTATTCAACTGTGTGATCAATGAAAAATGTTGCAGTGTTGACGGAGGACGGGGCATTTGCTCTCTTTTTTTGTCCCCACTGCGGAGGATTTGACAGCTCTAGAGTCCCCACCCCCGGGTATTTCCCATCCAAGGCAAAAAAAAATGCTAATGCTCAGGGGTCAGCCCGTCCGCGTTGGTCTGGGCACAGCTGGAATCGACTGATGCATTACAGTCAATCAATGAGATTACATTATTGCTCTCATGCCAAAATATAATGTGTCAGGTTAATTAAGGTTTGTGTCTGTCCTCTTTACCTCACACATAGCAATACCAAAACCACAAAACCAATGGTGAATGCTCTGGCTCAGGTCTTACAAGCTTCAAAATGATTTTAGTGGAATCAAATATTGTGTTAGGTCTTGTGAAAATGAATGTATGTATAGTTAGCAGGTAAAATTCAATAATGAAATTATATATTATATATTCTATTGACTCAGTTGAGCATAAAGTGGTTATTTTTCTGTTTGGGAATTCCTTAGAAGTTTCAGGAACATGATATTTTGACATTTTAGTTTGTTACGTGTAAACAATCAGGACCTTATACATATAGCTGGTTTAATAAAGGTTGCTTTGGGTATTGGAAATTGAGTAATAGTACATGTAAGCTATTGTTTGGTGGTCACTCAGGGAAATCATTGAACAGTTATGACACATAGATATATATTTTTAGCAACTACTATAATTTGCAGTCTGTCCACTTTGAATTTCATTGTTTGGTATGCTCAAATGCCCAATAGGCAACCTTTATTGAATCAGCTATACACTGTAGCTTCTGGAGAAGCGACAACCACAAGCTATAAATGACATCCAGTATTTTTATTGATTACATTCTAAAACAAAATTTCCTAATAATGTCTTGTCTATACAGAAAATATGCAGTGACTTTGTTAACCTCTGCATCCTGCATCCCTGATGCATAAAAATTCCCAAAGAAGCAAAATAATAACATTCATGGCATGCATTCCAATGGACACAAAAGATCAATAAAAAATCTGAACATGTGTATTTGTAGAAATATCCCGTTCATTTATTCTGTGGCAGTTATTATGGCTGTTGTTGTTTTTTTTATAGACATATTTATCGCAACATTTGCTCTAAGAGCCTAAAGGGCTCATCTAGATAGCTTACACTGTTTACATCTGAATATTTTAAAAATACAAATGCATGTCAAGATCAAACACGCACGCACAAAACAAGTGAAAAAATAAAAATAAAAAACAAAAAAAATGTATATATATTATTAAAAAAATACACACACAGCAGCTAACCGAAGAGATTTGATAGCGAAATAAACGACTGGACAAGCTGAAACAACCTAACGTTAATTTGAAAATCAGCAGTAAAAATACCATTTAAAAGCCAATCGAATTTTTTCTTATCTGAGGCACAATGTCATATATTTCCACGTAATTGTGCTGCGGAGGTAAACAACTTTTCACACAGAGCAGCAAAACTTGGGCAGTATAGGAAATGATGTTTCGCATCTTCAATAGAATCATCACAAAGAGCAAAGGCAGGCACACGGCAGCAATTTTTCTGAAAAGGTGATAACTTAAGGCACTAAAATTAAGTCTCAAAGGAGTGTGAAAATTGACGCTGAACAATCCCCGATATAAAAAAGATAGCTGCGGGATGGAAATTCAGGAATTTTGTTGTTAAGGATGCATATTTCTTTTAGCCTTTGTTTTGCTTTAAAATAGAAGAACTATATTTTAATTTCAGTGTAACTGCAGTAATACAGAGTTTTGTAGTCTGTCAAGTCTGCTTATAACTGTATGGTCACATAAAGGCCCAAGCATTTTCAATCTCAGACTTGTATTTTTTTTTTAACTAAGACTCATTGGTTCTGGACTGGGACTCATGATTTTTCACAAGATGAGTCCCAAGACTCACCATGACTATTTGTAACCAAAATCACTGTTTTATTTCTCTAGTAGCTTTTTAATTTTTTCTGGTTCCCTCAGTGTCTATATTAACAGAGTTTCACAGTTTGAAAAGTGATATAATGTCAAACAGTCATGCAGACTGCTTGTGAAAGTAGGACAGTGGCAGGAAAATTAATGCCAAAACAGTGCAATGTATAAGAACTCTGTTAACAGATTAAATTTTGTATTCTAATCCCTCAATTAATGGTGGACGAAAATTGCCTTTCCAGTAATAACAGTACAACTTAATGATTGTTGGATAAAGAGGCTACAAGGAATGTTATTACATTTCGCTACGTTTTGCCAATTACAGTACTTGTTATTATGAAACTTGGCCTTAGAGAAGAAATTACCTCAAAGCAATGACGTTTTGTGGCGAAATTTGCCCAAGGACATGAAAAACAAAAGCACGGGCTTACAACAGTGAAACTGACAGCGAAAGAAGATATCATCTTCCCGGATGAATTGTTTCACCTGATGGTAGCTTCCTTTAAATAGATTTAAAAAGCTACCTTAAACTTTAGGACTGAACAACTCAATAGCTTTGAGAAGGGTCTTTGTTTTCATGTTGATTAATTTGCCTGTTCACACTCCAAGCCATTTTATACGATATCCACGAACCAAGGTACCACTGGACTGCTTTCTTGCTACCATCCAAATGTAATTTCAGTTATCTATATCAACAGCTCGTCTTCGACTGCTGATTGATTGCAAGGAATTGAGAGGACTCTGTCCGCAGGAGGGATCTTCGGGGGTAGTAGTAACCCAGCCGGGAGACCCAGCAGAGCTCCAGGAAGCGGCATGTAGCCACACCTCTGACGCAGGGACTACGGCTGCAGCAGGTCCAAAAGCAGGGGCTGCAGAGGTACAAAAATCAAAGGAGCCCATAGGAGTGGTCCAGCCAACAGCAGAGGTCAACAGTGATTTTGCACCAGAAAGTTTTGGAAATTTAGCGGTTCCCTCCTCTCAGCAAATTTTGAATGCTATTGCGTCAAAGTACCTACAGTCACTTAACCCGTCAACACCGGATGAGTTTAATGATTTTATTCAGTACATGGAAAAGGTGCGTAAAGTTGTCATTGTGGATGTTAAAACTGGAAGTTTGATAGTCACAGTGGAATGTAGCTCTCTTGCAATTATCGAGGAACTCTGGGAAGACTATCGCACAGGTCATCTTAATGAAATGGCCCAGAAATTCCTTGTGACAGAGGAAATTCTGGAGGAGTTTGGCCTTGCTGAACTAAAACTCACAACAACTATTAACGAAGAGGAATACAGAGCTTGTCGTGAACTTTTTTTCAATCTTCCAAAGAAACCAAATGCAGTCCCAGGTAAAAAAGCGGAAGCTAAAAGCATTCCTGATAGGTGCTTCATTCTTGGGATTACCCGGCATGAACAAGCAGCCCTTCAGTCTAAACAGCGTGCGCTGGACATCAGAGTTAAAAAGTTTGGAGAAGAACACAAAAGCACTGCAGACGGTTACTACTCTCTGGGGAGAATGGAACATAAACTCGGCTACTTTAATTCAGCCATTGAGTCTCACCAGCGTGCGTTGGCAATTCGCATTAAACTATCTGGAGAAGAACACGAAAGTACTGCTGACAGTTACTACTCCCTGGGGATAACACAACTTGAAAAGGATGACTTAGAACCAGCTCTTAAGTCTCTCCAGTCTGCACTGACCATCCGTGTTAAACTGTTTGGAGAAAAACACAAAGCCACTGCTGAAAGCTACTACTCAATAGGGTTAACACAACAGAAGATGGGCTTCCTCCGACCAGCCCTTCAGTCCTTCCGTCGTGTACTAGCCATTAATATTAAACTGTTTGGAGAAGAACAAGAAAGCGTGCGCACATCAGACATTTATATCCATTTAGGGATAATACAACATGAGCTAGGTAACTTTAAGTCAGCTCTTCATTCTAAAAAACGTGCGTTGGCCATACGTATTAGTCTGTGTGGAGAAGAACACAAAATAACTGCTGACTGTTATCACTCACTCGGGATAACACAGCATAAAATGGGTGACTTCAAATCAGCACTTCAATCTACAACACGTGCCCTGGCCATCCGCATTAAATTGTTTGGAAGAGAACACCAAAGTACTGCTGAAAGTTACTGCTCTCTAGGAATAACACAACACAAACTAGGTAAATTCAAATCAGCCGTCAAGTCTAAACAGCGTGGGCTTGCGGTTCGTGTTAGACTGTTTGGAGAAGAACATAAAAGCACTGCAGAGAGTTACCACTCTCTTGGAATAACACAGCAAGAGCTGGGTGACTTAAAGTCAGCTCTTTTGTCTCATCGGCGAGCTCTGGACATTTGTTTTAAGCTCTTTGGCGAAATACACGAAAATACTGCTGACAGTTATTACCAACTTGGTATAATCCAGCGAAAACTGGGCTTTCTAAGAGCAGCTTTAAATTGTCATCAACATGCGATTTCCATCCGTATTAAACTCTTTGGTGAAAAACACAAATGCATTGCTGACAGTTACTACTCACTCGGAATAACACAGCGAGGACTGGGTGACTTAAAGTCAGCTCTTCGGTCAAACCAGCGAGCGCTGGCCATCCGTATCGAACTCTTTGGAGAAGAGCATAAATGCACTGCTGACAGTTACTACTTACTCGGAATAACACAGCTAGAACTGGGTGACTTAAAATCAGCTCTTGAATCTCACCAGCGCGCACTGGCCATCCGTATTAAAGTTTTTGGAGAAGATCACAAAAGTACTGCTGATAGTTACTACTATCTCGGGAAAACACAGCGGGAACTTGGTGACTTAACATCTGCGCTTCAGTCTCATCAGCGTGCGCTGGCCATCCGTATTAAAGTTTTTGGAGAAGACCACCAAAGCATTTCGAAAAGTAAACTTGAACTAGAGGAGATACAACGCAGATTGGGGCCGGGATCAGTTAAAGAAGCTTGTTAATCTCCTTTTTGTGCGCTGGACACCCATTTAGTGGCCATTGAACCTGATCAGTCCACTCTTTTAAGGCTGTTTTTAAGTTTTGACAGACAACAGAAACATTGCATTGGAAAACAAGCGCTTAAAATCTGATCTGAAATCGGGATTGTTTAATTTTAAGTGAGTTTTTGAGAACTAAATTTTCAGCGTATTTTCGTAAGTATGATGCTCATTATCGTTGGGGACGTGATCACTTAGGAGCTACGGTCAGGAAAAATTGAGCTAAATCTTGATTCCCGATTTCTTTTACTTTTGTCCATAAAATATAACTTTAAGGTACATGAAGAACCTGAGTTAAATTGTTCCTTTACCGTTGAGCACCGGACCAGTGGGGGCTTAGTAAACGTTTGCCACTTAATAGTGCTTCTGTTCACTGTGATTTTTTGACAATTTTGTACACCGGAACTTTGTGGTAACTGGCCACTAAATAGGGACCTTAAGATACGAGGACGGGACAAGCTACGACGGCTACCGGAAGTAAATTTGTACAACGAGGCATGCGCACACGAAGCCCAAACTCGTGTTCTTGCCGTCCTGGTCTCGCCGAGGACGCCATTCAGCCTGTTTTGCCGTCGTCTGGAAAACGTGAGTATTCGCGGCTTGTTTTCACCTACAATAAGGCGATATCGACTCCCTTTTCAGATATTCTGACCCTGGTGTTTCTTAAGATCATATTCTTCACGATTTCTGTCGGAAATATTTCGAAATGAGAAAAAAAGGCCATAATTTATGTTCATTATTGTTTGTTTGTTTTGCAGTCGCGACCATGAATGTTCCTGAGTGCCCAGTGAAGAAAAGTAAATCAGTGTAAGTGAAGTTAAAATAGATCCAGTTGCAGTGGAGTAGCAATCGAGTGGAAAAAGGTTCAGTGAAGGTTTCTTTGACTTGTACCTCCTGACAGTCCGGCGGTGTTTACCTTTTGCTCATTTGAAAAGCAATTTCATTTTTTAACTAAAGATTTATACGCCTGAATTGGATTCTAATATTTTTAGGAAGCCAGTGGTATGGAGTTCTTTTCACGATGAAATGTGCCGGGAAATCATGGTTGTTGATCCCTTCACTGGAACAAAAAAGAGCCCAGTAGCGAGAGGAAAGAAAAGGGAAGAGGTCGCTGAAAACTTCAACCAAATTGAAGCTGTTTATTTCACAGTTGACAAAAGGGCAGTTCGAGATCGCTACAATCTTCTCGCGTGGCTAAAGAACTGAGGAGCAAACTGAAAAAAGAGAAAAAAAAAACAGGTGGAATTGAAACCGGCATGAGCAGCATTGAAGTGGCACTAGAGGAGCTTAGTGTGTTGTTTCTGTATTCTTGTATTTTGATGTCATTATTGCAAGTAAAAATAAAAAAAATTCATCTGGAGATTTTGGCTTCTTCAAGAAGCTCTCATCGCATAGTAGAATAAATTCATCGTCGTCTATCACAACGTCTAAATGAGCTTTTTAGAAGAAAGGTCCTAGCGTCTTTAAAAAGGTCGACATATTTGTTTGTGAAAGAAATATCGCCGTTGCCGTCCCAAGTGAAGACTGTTTGCTCTTAAGTATTTTTTTTTTGGCGGGCACGACGGGGCTCGACCTAGTCTTCCTCATCCACCCCCGTCGCCGTCCTGGCTCCCCGTCCTCGTATCTTAAGGTCCCTAATAAAAGGAGGACGGCCGCTCCGAAGGATGCCGTTTAGTGGAGGTTTGACCATATCATATTCATCCGTATTACGTAGTTTAAACGCGATTTCAACTAGGAACACATTCTTATGTTTTGGTTTTGCAGTTTAACATAATGGAAAAAACTTTGCCTAGTCCCTGGGCCTCATTATTCCGCGCGGCCAAAGCTTTTCGGGTCACGTGGTCCAATCGAAAATTTTTTTTCTCGCCCTTTCGCCTCGGATACGTCAACGAAGTGAATTGACCGAGAGGGACTGGGAAAACGCCGTTCGGGGACTAGGGAAGTCAAAAATATGGTACACAGCCAGGAGCCACCACTCCACGGAAAGTTTGATTGTCTCTAAGATGGTTTCTTATTTGTAAGCCCCCTCTCTAATATCAGCAGAAAATAGTAAAAGATACTTAGTTAGCTGCTGCAGTTAAAGGTTGTGTACTTCAGGGTAGATTACGCTACCCATGATTAAAAATGACCTTTTCATTGTCATTATTTCGTTTTTTAAGCGGCCATAACTTCCTTCACCGTCAAACCAGCTTTCTCATCGATATCCAGCGCTCATTGAGCAGAATCCACCCTACAGCTTACACTACCGCTGACCAGCGATAAAGGATTTGCTTCTCATAACCTTTCTTGGGTGGTCTTAGGAGGTTTAAGTAACAGGTACTGAACAGAACTTACCCAGAAAGAGTATACAATAGCTGACTTTTATTCGGAAACGGCAGAGTGTGGCATTCATCTAGAGTTGCCATTCATCTGGGGTACGTTTCTGGGAGCCTCTAAAAAAGAACCTATGTAAGCATTATGGAAAAAAATATTTGTTAAGCATTTGGCATATTCATGCCACTGTTGTACTAGAACGGAATCAGAAAACTGCGCATGAACGGAAATTGTGTATGGTAACTATGAAAGTTAATTAATAAAGTTACCCGTAAACCATAAAAACAATGGTTAATTAAAAACCTTTTTGGAAAAACCGGCTCTTAGTCTTTACAAAAACATGTTATGATACTTGAAAACCATGATCTCTCGCAAAAACTTTATTATTAAGGTTGAAAACTAAAAGAATTAATCATGATTAAAGAGAAAGTTTGAAATTTCAAAAAAAAAAGGACAATAAGGTTTTCCTGTCAGAACGACATGTAGAGCTCGTATGTACTGGTAGTGGTTTTTTTTTTGTTGAAATTGGTTGCGTTGTTTAACGGCAGAATCTCTTGGAGAGGTCGTCAACTATTTCGTTTTTGTTAATTTTGCAGAATTGTGTTCGAATAAATTAGAATTGGAGAAAATTGTCGGTAGGACCTAATATTCATAGTCATGTTTAAGAATAATGTTTAACAGAGCCATAACTAATTAAGAAGAAATTGAAACAAGTTTTCAAACTAGTCATCTTTAGAGCAATTTTATTAATATCCTTTTAGCTGTACAGTGAAACGTTTAAGTTAAAATGCCAATAACATCTTATTTTATGTTTTTATAATACTTGTGCTTGGGGATCATGAACTTCCTGAAAGTGGTACGTCTTGTAACACTTGCTCTCCTAAACGTGGTAGTGCATTGCAAAGAAAAAGTGAACTGCCAAAACGTCATGTTTGTGATTGATGAAGACCATGATCACGTGCTAGAAGGTCACGTGTTTATGCGTTTGACTGTTAGCAAAGAGACTGAATGTCTCGCGGCATGTAAAGACGACCATAGGTGTCAGTGTCTCCTTGAATTTCTTTCTTACTGGCACTATAAATGACTGCGAGCTGAATAATGCCAACAAAGAAAGAAATGGAACCAGCGACAATGAAAAGTAAACAGGGAGTAAATTATTACGACTTAATGAGAAGTTACTCGATAATGAGATGGTTATTTATGTCGCACTTCATACTTAACCCTCGGACGTACAAGGGAAGGGCGTGGATGCCAACCCCCTAAGAATTTCTGAGTTTTCTCCTAGAGGATAAAACATCAGCACCTGATGTTTTCAGTAGCTGTTCGTTCATCCCTCGAGCGTATTTTGAGTCAAGTTCAGTGATGGTCAGTTTCTATGGTTACGAGATATGACGTCATAAGTAGGAGGTGGTCAAGCCATTTTTGAGTGAAAGTACATGTTTTTACAACTTTTTTTAGCAATAAAAGTAAATCATGTTACTAAAATTACGCAAAGTGCTTATTTATGTGTTATTAAGTCTAGAGGGCGAGGGTTCCATCCACCTCTTCCCCTTGTACCACGGTGGGAGTATGAATTTGCCTGTACGTCGAGTTGAGCGGATTGGCAATGCATAGAATGCCGTTGTTACAGATGCAATCTTTGGCTGATCATCCCACCCACGGCCTTAAAAAAAAAAACAGATTACGCGCGCGCCAAGCTAAAAAATCACGACTTTTTCGGTACATTTTCGTATCAGTGTCTTCATTATGAGTACATAAACATCAGGGGCATCAGTTGTGAAAACTGCACAGCAGCAACAAAGCAGGGAAACTTTAGCTCATGGACCAGTAACAGCTACAAGAGTAAAACAGAATTCGGCTGCGACCTCGATGGCTCCCCTAGTGTAAATGGGAGCGAAAACAATTTTGGACAATACCGATTAAATACCGCCAACTCCGCCTATCGCTGTTCGTCATCTTCTGCCTCTACAACTCAGCATTGGCTTGGATCTGTCTACAGCTTGTAAACCTCAGGTTTAAAAATGGCAAATAGCTAAAAATCTTTGCAGGCTTTTCCTACGAAAACCAGAATAGCTGACATTGAGCAGATTGAACCTGTAAATCAGTGTCATACACCGGGTAGCCTGCTTACAGGCTCTGTACTACTATACTATATTTGTAATAGTCATCGCAGTTTATAATACCTATCGCAATTTGTAATAAACCGTGTCGCACTTTTTCGCAATCGAAGCCCTCCCCTGACTTTTACGAGGGTTGTCCAATACTGTCGACCAGAATCCAGCCGTATCCTCTTGCTTTCCATCGGAAAACCGGAAGTCTCGTGGTGTAAAGTCCTACCAAGTGTTTGGATGCATTGGACACCAATAGATTCCGATGGAAAAGTTCATTTTCTATTCGTGAGAGACTTAGAAAAATTCCGCTCATGTTGGATGAGGGGGTGGAAAGTCATTCCAATCGAGTCCATCGGATCCATTGGACCCGAATAGATTCCGATGGAAAAGTTCATTTTCCATTAGTGAGAGACTTAAAAAAAATTCCGCTCATGTTGGATGAAGGGGGTGCAAAGTCGTTCCGATGGAGTCCATCGGATCCATTGGACACGAATAGATTCCGATGGAAAAGTTCATTTTCTATTCGTAAGAGACTTAGAAAAATTCCGCTCATGTTGGATGAAGGGGGTGGAAAGTCATTCCAATGGAGTCCATCGGATCCATTGGACACGAATAGATTCCGATGGAAAAGTTCATTTTCTATTCGTGAGAGACTTAGAAAAATTCCGCTCATGTTGGATGAAGGGGGTGGAAAGTCGTTCCGATGGAGTCCATCGGATCCATTGGACACGAATAGATTCCGATGGAAAAGTTCATTTTCTATTCGTAAGAGACTTAGAATGATTTCACTCATGTTAGATGGATTCCACTCATGCCATGAGGGGGTGGAAAGTCGTTCCGATCGAGTCCATCGGATCCATTGGAAATGAATAGATTCCGATGGAAAGTACATTTTTCTATTCGTGAGAGACTTAGAAAATTCCACTCCTGTTGTATAAGGGGGTGGAAAGTCGTTCCGATGGAGTCCATCGGATCCATTGGACACGAATAGATTCCGATGGAAAAGTTCATTTTCTATTCGTGAGAGACTTAGAAAAATTCCGCTCATGTTGGATGAAGGGGTGGAAAGTCGTTCCGATGGAGTCCATCAAATCCATTGGACACGAATAGATTCCGATGGAAAAGTTCATTTTCTATTCGTAAGAGACTTAGAAAAATTCCGCTCATCTTGGATGAGGGGGTAGAAAGTCGTTCCGATGGAGTCCATCGGATCCATTGGACACGAATAGATTCCGATGGAAAAGTTCATTTTCTATTCGTGAGAGACTTACAAAAATTCCGCTCATCTTGGATGAGGGGGTACAAAGTCGTTCCGATGGAGTCCATCGGATCCATTGGACACGAATAGATTCCGATGGAAAAGTTCATTTTCTATTCGTAAGAGACTTAGAAAAATTCCGCTCATGTTGGATGAAGGGGGTGGAAAGTCATTCCAATGGAGTCCATCGGATCCATTGGACACGAATAGATTCCGATGGAAAAGTTCATTTTCTATTCGTAAGAGACTTAGAATGATTTCACTCATGTTAGATGGATTCCACTCATGCCATGAGGGGGTGGAAAGTCGTTCCGATGGAGTCCATCGGATCCATTGGAAATGAATAGATTCCGATGGAAAGTACATTTTTCTATTCGTGAGAGACTTAGAAAATTCCACTCCTGTTGTATAAGGGGGTGGAAAGTCGTTCCGATGGAGTCCATCGGATCCATTGGACACGAATAGATTCCGATGGAAAAGTTCATTTTCTATTCGTGAGAGACTTAGAAAAATTCCGCTCATGTTGGATGAAGGGGTGGAAAGTCGTTCCGATGGAGTCCATCGGATCCATTGGACACGAATAGATTCCGATGGAAAAGTTCATTTTCTATTCGTAAGAGACTTAGAAAAATTCCGCTCATCTTGGATGAGGGGGTAGAAAGTCGTTCCGATGGAGTCCATCGGATCCATTGGACACGAATAGATTCCGATGGAAAAGTTCATTTTCTATTCGTGAGAGACTTAGAAAAATTCCGCTCATCTTGGATGAGGGGGTAGAAAGTCGTTCCGATGGAGTCCATCGGATCCATTGGACACGAATAGATTCCGATGGAAAAGTTCATTTTCTATTCGTGAGAGACTTAGAAAAATTCCGCTCATGTTGGATGAAGGGGGTGGAAAGTCATTCCAATGGAGTCCATCGGATCCATTGGACACGAATAGATTCCGATGGAAAAGTTCATTTTCTATTCGTGAGAGACTTACAAAAATTCCGCTCATCTTGGATGAGGGGGTACAAAGTCGTTCCGATGGAGTCCATCGGATCCATTGGACACGAATAGATTCCGATGGAAAAGTTCATTTTCTATTCGTAAGAGACTTAGAAAAATTCCGCTCATGTTGGATGAAGGGGGTGGAAAGTCATTCCAATGGAGTCCATCGGATCCATTGGACACGAATAGATTCCGATGGAAAAGTTCATTTTCTATTCGTAAGAGACTTAGAATGATTTCACTCATGTTAGATGGATTCCACTCATGCCATGAGGGGGTGGAAAGTCGTTCCGATGGAGTCCATCGGATCCATTGGAAATGAATAGATTCCGATGGAAAGTACATTTTTCTATTCGTGAGAGACTTAGAAAATTCCACTCCTGTTGTATAAGGGGGTGGAAAGTCGTTCCGATGGAGTCCATCGGATCCATTGGACACGAATAGATTCCGATGGAAAAGTTCATTTTCTATTCGTAAGAGACTTAGAAAAATTCCGCTCATGTTGGATGAAGGGGGTGGAAAGTCATTCCAATGGAGTCCATCGGATCCATTGGACACGAATAGATTCCGATGGAAAAGTTCATTTTCTATTCGTGAGAGACTTAGAAAATTCCGCTCATCTTGGATGAGGGGTAGAAAGTCGTTCCGATGGAGTCCATCGGATCCATTGGACACGAATAGATTCCGATGGAAAAGTTCATTTTCTATTCGTGAGAGACTTAGAAAAATTCCGCTCATCTTGGATGAGGGGGTAGAAAGTCGTTCCGATGGAGTCCATCGGATCCATTGGACACGAATAGATTCCGATGGAAAAGTTCATTTTCTATTCGTGAGAGACTTAGAAAAATTCCGCTCATGTTGGATGAAGGGGGTGGAAAGTCATTCCAATGGAGTCCATCGGATCCATTGGACACGAATAGATTCCGATGGAAAAGTTCATTTTCTATTCGTGAGAGACTTAGAAAAATTCCGCTCATGTTGGATGAGGGGGTGGAAAGTCGTTCCGATGGAGTCCATCGGATCCATTGGACACGAATAAATTCCGATGGAAAAGTTCATTTTCTATTCGTCAGAGACTTAGAAAAATTCCGCTCATGTTGGATAAAGGGGGTGGAAAGTCATTCCAATGGAGTCCATCGGATCCATTGGACACGAATAGATTCCGATGGAAAAGTTCATTTTCTATTCGTGAGAGACTTAGAAAAATTCCGCTCATGTTGGATGAAGGGGTGGAAAGTCGTTCCAATGGAGTCCATCGGATCCATTGGACACGAATAGATTCCGATGGAAAAGTTCATTTTCTATTCGTGAGAGACTTAGAAAAATTCCGCTCATGTTGGATGAAGGGGTGGAAAGTCGTTCCGATGGAGTCCATCGGATCCATTGGACACGAATAGATTCCGATGGAACAGTTCATTTTCTATTCGTAAGGGACTTAGAAAAATTCCGCTCATGTTGGATGAAGGGGGTGGAAAGTCATTCCAATGGAGTCCATCGGATCCATTGGACACGAATAGATTCCGATGGAAAAGTTCATTTTCTATTCGTAAGAGACTTAGAAAAATTCCGCTCATGTTGGATGAAGGGGGTGGAAAGTCATTCCAATGGAGTCCATCGGATCCATTGGACACGAATAGATTGCGATGGAAAAGTTCATTTTCTATTCGTGAGAGACTTAGAAAAATTCCGCTCATGTTGGATGAAGGGGTGGAAAGTCGTTCCGATGGAGTCCATCGGATCCATTGGACACGAATAGATTCCGATGGAAAAGTTCATTTTCTATTCGTGAGAGACTTAGAAAAATTCCGCTCATGTTGGATGAGCGGGTAGAAAGACGTTCCGATGGAGTCCATCGGATCCATTGGACACGAATAGATTCCGATGGAAAAGTTCATTTTCTATTCGTGAGAGACTTAGAAAAATTCCGCTCATGTTGGATGAAGGGGGTGGAAAGTCATTCCAATGGAGTCCATCGGATCCATCGGACACGAATAGATTCCGATGGAAAAGTTCATTTTCTATTCGTAAGAGACTTAGAAAAATTCCGCTCATCTTGGATGAGGGGGTAGAAAGTCGTTCCGATGGAGTCCATCGGATCCATTGGACACGAATAGATTCCGATGGAAAAGTTCATTTTCTATTCGTGAGAGACTTACAAAAATTCCGCTCATCTTGGATGAGGGGGTAGAAAGTCGTTCCGATGGAGTCCATCGGATCCATTGGACACGAATAGATTCCGATGGAAAAGTTCATTTTCTATTCGTGAGAGACTTAGAAAAATTCCGCTCATGTTGGATGAAGGGTGTGGAAAGTCATTCCAATGGAGTCCATCGGATCCATTGGACACGAATAGATTCCGATGGAAAAGTTCATTTTCTATTCGTGAGAGACTTGGAAAAATTCCGCTCATGTTGGATGAGGGGGTGGAAAGTCGTTCCGATGTAGTCCATCGGATCCATTGGACACGAATAGATTCCGATGGAAAAGTTCATTTTCTATTCGTAAGAGACTTAGAAAAATTCCGCTCATGTTGGATGAAGGGGGTGGAAAGTCATTCCAATGGAGTCCATCGGATCCATTGGACACGAATAGATTCCGATGGAAAAGTTCATTTTCTCTTCGTGAGAGACTTAGAAAAATTCCGCTCATGTTGGATGAAGGGGTGGAAAGTCGTTCCGATGGAGTCCATCGGATCCATTGGACACGAATAGATTCCGATGGAAAAGTTCATTTTCTATTCGTGAGAGACTTACAAGAATTCCGCTCATCTTGGATGAGGGGGTAGAAAGTCGTTCCGATGGAGTCCATCGGATCCATTGGACACGAATAGATTCCGATGGAAAAGTTCATTTTCTATTCGTGAGAGACTTAGAAAAATTCCGCTCATGTTGGATGAAGGGGGTGGAAAGTCATTCCAATGGAGTCCATCGGATCCATTGGACACGAATAGATTCCGATGGAAAAGTTCATTTTCTATTCGTGAGAGACTTAGAAAAATTCCGCTCATGTTGGATGAAGGGGGTGGAAAGTCATTCCAATGGAGTCCATCGGATCCATCGGACACGAATAGATTCCGATGGAAAAGTTCATTTTCTATTCGTAAGAGACTTAGAAAAATTCCGCTCATGTTGGATGAGGGGGTAGAAAGTCGTTCCGATGGAGTCCATCGGATCCATTGGACACGAATAGATTCCGATGGAAAAGTTCATTTTCTATTCGTGAGAGACTTACAAAAATTCCGCTCATCTTGGATGAGGGGGTAGAAAGTCGTTCCGATGGAGTCCATCGGATCCATTGGACACGAATAGATTCCGATGGAAAAGTTCATTTTCTATTCGTGAGAGACTTAGAAAAATTCCGCTCATGTTGGATGAAGGGGGTGGAAAGTCATTCCAATGGAGTCCATCGGATCCATTGGACACGAATAGATTCCGATGGAAAAGTTCATTTTCTATTCGTGAGAGACTTAGAAAAATTCCGCTCATGTTGGATGAGGGGGTGGAAAGTCGTTCCGATGGAGTCCATCGGATCCATTGGACACGAATAGATTCCGATGGAAAAGTTCATTTTCTATTCGTAAGAGACTTAGAAAAATTCCGCTCATGTTGGATGAAGGGGGTGGAAAGTCATTCCAATGGAGTCCATCGGATCCATTGGACACGAATAGATTCCGATGGAAAAGTTCATTTTCTATTCGTAAGAGACTTAGAAAAATTCCGCTCATGTTGGATGAAGGGGGTGGAAAGTCATTCCAATGGAGTCCATCGGATCCATTGGACACGAATAGATTGCGATGGAAAAGTTCATTTTCTATTCGTGAGAGACTTAGAAAAATTCCGCTCATGTTGGATGAAGGGGTGGAAAGTCGTTCCGATGGAGTCCATCGGATCCATTGGACACGAATAGATTCCGATGGAAAAGTTCATTTTCTATTCGTGAGAGACTTAGAAAAATTCCGCTCATGTTGGATGAGCGGGTAGAAAGACGTTCCGATGGAGTCCATCGGATCCATTGGACACGAATAGATTCCGATGGAAAAGTTCATTTTCTATTCGTGAGAGACTTAGAAAATTCCGCTCATGTTGGATGAAGGGGTGGAAAGTCATTCCAATGGAGTCCATCGGATCCATCGGACACGAATAGATTCCGATGGAAAAGTTCATTTTCTATTCGTAAGAGACTTAGAAAAATTCCGCTCATCTTGGATGAGGGGGTAGAAAGTCGTTCCGATGGAGTCCATCGGATCCATTGGACACGAATAGATTCCGATGGAAAAGTTCATTTTCTATTCGTGAGAGACTTACAAAAATTCCGCTCATCTTGGATGAGGGGGTAGAAAGTCGTTCCGATGGAGTCCATCGGATCCATTGGACACGAATAGATTCCGATGGAAAAGTTCATTTTCTATTCGTGAGAGACTTAGAAAAATTCCGCTCATGTTGGATGAAGGGTGTGGAAAGTCATTCCAATGGAGTCCATCGGATCCATTGGACACGAATAGATTCCGATGGAAAAGTTCATTTTCTATTCGTGAGAGACTTGGAAAAATTCCGCTCATGTTGGATGAGTGGGTGGAAAGTCGTTCCGATGTAGTCCATCGGATCCATTGGACACGAATAGATTCCGATGGAAAAGTTCATTTTCTATTCGTAAGAGACTTAGAAAAATTCCGCTCATGTTGGATGAAGGGGGTGGAAAGTCATTCCAATGGAGTCCATCGGATCCATTGGACACGAATAGATTCCGATGGAAAAGTTCATTTTCTCTTCGTGAGAGACTTAGAAAAATTCCGCTCATGTTGGATGAAGGGGTGGAAAGTCGTTCCGATGGAGTCCATCGGATCCATTGGACACGAATAGATTCCGATGGAAAAGTTCATTTTCTATTCGTGAGAGACTTACAAAATTCCGCTCATCTTGGATGAGGGGGTAGAAAGTCAAAATCGTTCGATGGAGTCCATCGGATCCATTGGACACGAATAGATTCCGATGGAAAAGTTCATTTTCTATTCGTGAGAGACTTAGAAAAATTCCGCTCATGTTGGATGAAGGGGGTGGAAAGTCATTCCAATGGAGTCCATCGGATCCATTGGACACGAATAGATTCCGATGGAAAAGTTCATTTTCTATTCGTAAGAGACTTAGAAAAATTCCGCTCATGTTGGATGAAGGGGGTGGAAAGTCATTCCAATGGAGTCCATCGGATCCATTGGACACGAATAGATTCCGATGGAAAAGTTCATTTTCTCTTCGTGAGAGACTTAGAAAAATTCCGCTCATGTTGGATGAAGGGGTGGAAAGTCGTTCCGATGG